>CM052811.1:103756569-103915869 GCA_028533885.1 Nasua narica | reverse complement strand
TCTGTGGCAGCAGCTTCCCTGCTACAAAGGAAGAGCAGTGTAGTCACTAGAGAGAGCAAGGAACACCCAAAACTGAGAATATTTAACTGATCTCTTACAGAAAACATCCTCCTAACTCTTTTGCCCACTCTAGATATTACTCGACCCTTCCTTTATTAAAAAGAGCTTTCTCTGATCAGGGACTCAGACCTGGCAAGTGTAAGAAGTGCTACAGCAACCCCAGTTCCGGGATGTATACATACTGACATCAGGATCTCAAAGATACATGCTGCGCTTGCACCATTATTCACAATAGTCAAGATACGGAAATAGCCTAAACAGACTTTGATGGATAAGTAGACAATGAAAACGTGGTATATACATGCAATGGAATACTATTTTAGCCATTAAAAAAGGGAAGAAAACCTTCCATTGGCAACACGGTGGATAGACCCAGAGGATAACGTGCTAAGTGAAATAAGCCAGATGCAGAAAAATGGAACCGTATGATTTCACTTATGCATAACATCTACAATAGTCAAACTCACAGAAGTGAAGAATAGAATGATAGTTGCCAGGGGCTGGGGGCTCCGGGGAGGGAGAAATGCCGAGGCAATAGTCGAAGCGTACAAAGTCCCAGGCAAGGAAGATGAGTGCGTTCTGGAGATCTACTCCATCATAGTGTAGTGCCTATAGCAAACAATATTGTAACGTATACTTAAAATTTGTGAAGAGGGAAGATCTTATGTAAAGTGTTCTTAACACAAAAAAACTACTATAATAGTAATATGGATATGCTCGTGGTCTTGATGGTGGTCACGGCTTTGAGGCTGCATCCTCATCCCCAAACGCACTGAGTTGTATGCATGAAGTATGTACCTATTCACAAATGTCATTGATACACCTCAATAAAGTGGTATCAAAAATAGATAAGGAAATGCTGCTGTATATTATCCTTTATCTAGTACACGGCTTTCTTTGATCGCACCTTGGGAGGACATTTCCTGCCAGAAGGAAATTCTTCCATGTTGGGAGACCAGCGCACCTGTGACTGCTGCCCGTTGGACTCAGCCCTGCCCCCTAGAGGTCAGTTCCTCCGGGCTCTCTGGATAATCTGCTGGAAGGATCTCTGGAGAAGCAGCCCCCAATCCTCCAAGATTTCCTCATGGGTTTGGTTTAGCCCTTCTCCTCCACAGTATCCCACCTCTGGGCACCCACGGTTTCTCCGTGCCACTTGTGCTATGAATCTAACCTTGAACACAAGGACCCAGGCGTCCTGGGACTTCGGACATTCGGTTCTAAGACAGTCCATCCAGGGGCCCCTTTGTACCTTTGACATCAGCTCAATTCCGTACATTCTCCGTATGTGCTTCTGACGTCAGGCCACACGCTCCCAGCCTGTGAAAGCATGTTTTAGGGCAGTGTCTGGACCTTTGCATTTGAAATGCAAGATTTATTTCAATCTATTCCATTAGACGTGGATCTGGGCATTGCCCCCACTCTTAGAATCAGTCTTAGAATCCTGTTTGTATTCGTGCTTCATAAGTTCTCGGGACTTAACCCCTTCCACAACTGCTATTTTTGCAGAACTGTCGAAAGTTGTCTAAACAAATGACGTTCCTTCTTAGCTCCATGCTCTGGTTTCTCCTGTGCCCAGTCCCAAGTGCCCTTCCCTTTCTACCAGGGGAACTCCCCTTACGGGCCTGTCAGGCCCTGTCCTCCAGGAAGCCTCCCCAGCTCCTGTGGGTCACGTTGGAAGCTCCTCTTCTGTGTTGCCCAACACCCTGAGTTTACCTCGTGGCTGTGTTTCTTGTACGGTGTGAGCTCAGAACTGCGAAACGGTCTCACGTATCCCTGGCTTCCCGGCATCTAAAACAGCATCTGCACATTAGGGGCACCAAATTCATTTGTAAATTAATGAACGAATAAACGGAGACAAGATCTGGTGCCAGATTGAGAAAGGGTTCAGGGTTATTCTGAGGAATTCAGCCATGGGGCATGCGGACCGTTTTTAACTGGGTTTATGGCCATCTGACGCCGCGATCCGTTGAATTCGAGAAAGAGAAAGCAAGCCGTCACGAGTGGAGGCTGACTGTAATGAAGAGGCCGAGATTAGAGCTTTTTAGTTCAGGAGTGAGACCCTCGTGGCCAAACAGGAGCCACGGAGCCGGAGGAGGGAGAGCGGAATGAGGGGAGCACCTGGGTGCCGGGAGGGTGGCGCTTACTGATAAGTCAAACGCTGGAGTCCTGAGTGACGGGATTCCATCCAGAGGGAGGTGCCGTGTTGAGTAAGTGCCTGGAACCACTTGCTGCCTTGGTCCATTTTGTAAACAAGTAGCTTTGCTCCCAAACCTGCTGGTAATTCAGATGCACTTCCCTTGCTTTTAAAATGATACAGATTCCAGGGCTCCTGGGTGGCTCAGTGGGTTAAAGCCTCTGCCTTCGGCTCAGGTCATGATCTCAGGGTCCTGGGATTGAGCCCCGCATCGGGTTCTCTGCTCCGCAGGGAGCCTGCTTCCCCCGCCCCCCGCCTGCCTCTCTGCTTACTTGTGATCTCTCTCTGTCAAATAAATAAATAAAATCTTTAAAATAAATGAATAAATAAATAAAATGATACAGATTCCAAGGCCTCGCCTGACACCCACGGAATCAGAATCAGGTTTTATTCGTTTAAAGATTTGTTTATTTGTTTGAGAGAGAAAGAGAGAGTGGGAAGCCTATTCTCCCTCTGCCTGTCGCTCCCCCTGCTTGTGCTCTCTCTCTCTCTCTGACAAATAAATAAATAAAAATCTTTGAAAAAGAGTCTGTTTCTTGATCTCGCTCTCTATTTTTTTCTTTGGTGTGTTTGTTTTGCTTCTTAAATTCCACATACGAGTGAAATCATCTGGTATCTGTCTTTCTCTGCCTGACCTCAGGTAGCATAATATTTAGTCTTTGCAAGTGGCAAGATCTCATTCTTTTTTGTGGCCGGGCGATGTTCCATTGTGTAGACATACCACATCTTCTTTATCCATTCATGGAAGCAGTGGACACTTGGGGTGCTTTCATATCTTGGCAGAATTGTTCTTAAAGCCCCCAGATGATTTAGATTCCCTGCCCGATTGGGGAACTCCTGTCTTAAATGTCCGCTTTGGCTGAAATATTTTCCCTGTATTCTTCTAAGCTCGGGCAATTGTCTTCTCCCCTCCACCCAGTCACCCTGGAAGTGACCCTCCCTTTTATTAACCCTCTATATTCCTAACCTCGATTGCCTTACAAGATTGATCAGTTTCTCTCTCTCAGTATGTTTATATTTTCTTTGCACACATCTTTTCTCCTCACTGCTGGGATTTACTAATAGAGAAATTGCAGATATATTACACTATGTGAACCCAGGATCCTCCCCTGTGACGTAGGAATGACCCCAGCTCCACTTTAGGCCCTGTTAGAAGAGTTCAATGCAAAAGTAGGTAGAATATGCATGGAACAGACTGTGTGCTGAATAAATGCATGGCCTCCTAACTCTCAGCTAAACTGGAGACACTTTTTAGAGCAGAAGCATAGTCTTAGGTAAACATATTTTATATCCCAACAGAGTCTAGTCCAGCAACTTGTGCTCATCAGGCCCTCAGAGGATGGTAAACCAATGAAGAATGGGTCCATCCATCCATCAATCGATGGATGAATCAAGGGATGAAAATTAAAGAAATGAATGAGACCATCAGTCTCTTGTAATAAACAAGATTGTCTGTAAATGACCACCTCTGATTGTCTCTAGGCTCAGGGACACCTAGCTGCACATCATAAACATCAAGGGACCCTGAAAAAATTCAGATGCCCGAGTTCCGCCCCAGATCCATGAATCAGAATATCTGGTGAATGGGGGCCTAAGAATCTACATTTTAAAGAGCCCTCTTTATCAGAATCATTGATTCTGATACTCGCACCGTCTGGGGAAGCCACAGCTCTGGAGAGTCAGGAAGAGGCCATATTGCTCTGCTTAATGTAATAAGATACATTTTCATGTTCTACAGTAGTTATTGAAAGTTTAATTCCGATTGATTGTTCAAAACATATCCATTAAGGTTCAACATCTGTTTAATAGGTATATCCTATTACACTCTTGTACTTAGGGCCACAGTCGAGACCTGACATAAATGGAGACACTGTTTAAACAAACTAATTACATAAGGGCACGCAGAGGCTGAGCTCGGCAGAGCCCTTTGAACATGACATATGCCTTTAATCAAAGCCAGGCATCAGGCAAAAACAAGATACCCCAGGCTGGAGTCATGCGACACGTTTGATTCTACAATAGATACTCCTAGGGCCAGCCCTGTCTGGGATCTCCCCAGATACTGCCGCGCCCCACCCCTCCCCACTGCCTCAACACGTGACATCTCTGAGACCGGGCTGGCAAACTCGGAGGGGTGGCCGAAGAAGGGAGAGATCCGGCAGATTACGCCCCTCGGTGTGCCTCTCTATGTGGGACTGTCGTCGTCAAGAACGGTGTTTCTGAACAGTGTTCGCTGGCCTGTCCAGACGGCTGGCTCAGGCCCGTCATGAAACAGTGGCTACGTGAGTGTCTGCTCTCATCCTCCCCAGCATGGGATTACAGCCTGCAGGAAAACATTAGCACTGCGTCTCGGATTCCATTCTAGGGTGTCAAGACGAAGATACCCTTTGCTAGGCACTCTTTGTGTACGTTACACACCTTCTTTTATTTACGCCCCCCCCCTTGTCCATTTAAAGTCGGTATCAAAATGCCTTGTTACAGGAAATGAAATTGATGATGATCACACGGTCAACTTATCCAAGGCAACCCACTCCATAGGTGTTAGGGGCAAGGCCAAGAAATACATTCTTCCACTTCCGTGTTTATGTTCCTAACCACCACACACGATCCCACTTCCCAAATGGTGACAGAACTTTCCGGATGCAATTAAATAGGGTGAGAACTGTTGGTAAACCTCTTCCAGCAGGCTCACATAATCTAAAACACACTGACCTGGATCGACGTCATCAAGATCAGACTGTAAGGGAGGTCGTCTCTGCTCCCAACTCTCTGCACACTTTAACCATGACCTCGCTTGCCAGGTGGATCCAACCTCCACAAGTCACCTGTTCCTCACATGTCTACCTGCCCGACTGAACGGTGAGTTCCTGGAGGGACAAACATTTCATCCTTCTCCCTGACTTCCTGGGGTCCACCACTGTGTCATAGGCATGAAAGAAAGGCTTGAGAAGTGAACTGAACAATGATTTAATATAACATTTTAGTAAAGGTACTTTAACTTCAGTGTTTGGGTTTACAACATAGTCATTAGTTGAAAACTGATTAACCACCGATTTAAAAAAAAAATGCCATCTCACTGCAGACTCACTTAAGTACACCTACAAATCTGACTTTAACCTCTAGTTCTTCCTCCATGAGCAAGAACTGGCCTCCCTAACCAGGTGCGCCACAGGTGCACATGGCCACCCCGGTTTGCTGAGCGTCTTCTGGGCAGCCCCTTCCAGTTGGAAACAGAGGTCGTTTATCCCCTTGATGCCACTAATCAAGATCCTTGCCAAAGCTTGTAGCCGGTTCAAAGTCAGTTTCTAATGTCTGTGATGTTTTTAGAGTAAATGTCTTTGAAATAGAGCAAGACCTCTACAAGTGCCTCCACTCCTCCAACACCCTGCAGCGTGAAAGCATTTCTGGCCGACTGACCTTCACAGTGATCTCTGGCTGCAGCTGGTCCAAGTCTTTCGTCCGTCTTGTGCTGCCTCCAGCTTTGGCCTTCAGGTGCCTCCATCATGAACTCTCCCTCCACTGGCCCTCCTGCTGCGCTCTTTCCCCCACTGCTTCCTGAAGCTAAGCTAACTTCAGGAAGCCCTTCCTCTTTACTGTTCTTGCTGCCCCTTCTGCCCGGGACAGATGCTATCCCGCTGATCTAGAGTGGCCTCCCTCTTCTTCCTTCTGTTCTAAGCCTATGCTTGGGTCTCACTTCATGTTCATCTCCTCTGACATCCCCTGATAGACTTATTCCACGTTGGTAGTGACCATGTGTTCAAGAGTTACACAGTTTCCCAGGGGAAATCAGAAAATAACTGGATAATGCAGAGACATAGGGATCTCTTTACATCCTAGGGCTCGGTGTCTGATTCCAAAGCACCCTTTGTTTTGCTTTGTTTGGTCTTGGTTTTGCTCTTCCTCTTGTTAGGTAAGTCTAATTCAGCAAGTAGATTGTTAATTGTTAGTATGCGCTCGGAATGGCGGTAGGCGCTACAAGATTTGCAATGGAGGAAAACTAGAGGAAATGATGCAATGATTCTTGACCTGTCTGCTCACCCTGTACAGCGCCAGAGGGGAAGCACTGGGCTCCCAGTCCCCAGAGTCCCTTCACTTTCCCTAGATGACTCAGGGTTTCTTCTATTCAGTGGTAAAATTGTCTCCCCATTTATATCCCTCTGATGATGACAAGCTCATTAATTTTTTAAGTAAACATCAGACAGTTATATAATAAAAGGTCTGGGAAATTATGGGGAAAGCCTAGCATAGATGTTCATGTCTCAGAACTCCAAATTCCAACTAAGATTGTTGGAAGGCCTATTTGAAAGAGGAAACCCAAAAAGGTGTGATACAGGGGAAAATCATCCAACTTCTCCAAAACTTAGTTTTGCCACCCGTGAAATGGAAACAACATTAACAATAATCGTAACACTTGCCTTCCAGTGCTTGAGGAGTTTGCTCTAAGGGGAAAAAAGATAGCATGTGGCCAAGTGTTTGATGAACTGCAAAAGTTCTAGCAGATGTAAGTTATTACATCACACCCAGAGTTCAAAAAGACAATTAGGCTCCCACATTATCCTGTACCACGGATTCAGCTGTGATTAATGCATTCACTTTGGAAACTCTAGGAATTAATAACCATTTGCCATACATTCATTATGATCACATTAATCATTATAATTGATTGGTTAATTAGCTAATTATGGTTATAATATAGATGTCATAAGCATTTCCATAGGAATTCTTGGTAATTCAACATTAATTAATGCCTGACCTTATCTTGATGCTAAACAGATCATGGGAGCAAACTTCTAGCATTATTTGATCAAAAGTGGACTCCATAGAATATAGTGGAGCTGGCATCGTGGTTTTTGGAACACTGGCTTTAGTTGGAGAATGCTAACGCTTTTGGGAAAGTCAAAAGCTTAGAGCCGTTTGGTTTTGGTTTTGGTTTTGTTTCTTAAGCGGACTTTCAAATTTTTCTCTTTTCCTCTTTGTACAAGCTCTGTCCATGTAGGAAACAGTCCATCTCTACTATCCTTGCTCCTCTCCGAGCAAGATTTCTCTCCAAATGGGAAGAGAGCATCTGAGAAACAGCAAACATTTACTGAGAACTACCTGCCCACTGCTTTGTGACCACAGAAACACAAGAAGAATGATGTCATGTCTGTCTCCAAGGAACATACAATTTTCTGGAAGCCTCAAGAGTTGCAGAAGTATAAAAATTTGGTAGTTTATGCTTAGAAAAATGAAATTTTTTTAAGTTGTTTTTATCACTTTTTTTTGTTATAGCCTACAGATTTGGGAATGCTTAGAAAAGAATTCAAAGGAAATCAAGAATCGTTTTTAAAATTGGAAAAAAGGTCAGTTATTTCCTATGGTAAATTGGGGGAAATTACTATACTTTGGAAACCCTCAAAATGTGTAGGTTAGCGAAATTGAAATTAATTGGAAACTAGCCAAATACCTCAAATAAATCAGTTACACACATGTTTTGTGAACCCATTGATTGTTGTTATATACCTCTGAGTGTGTGTTGTCCTAAAAGGGAAATATCTTTAAAATACAGATGGTTAAGTACATGGACTCTTTGGTACTCTGGTTTTCCTGGATGGGAAAAGCACCCTGAGTCATTACTAAAACTTAAGATACATAACATTTGGAACACATTACGAAATCCATGAAATACGATGTCATGGGAGGTTAATGTCTAAGATTCTAACTGCTACTACGCCAAAAGATAAGTTTTTAGAAATAATTTGAATGTATCCATTAGCACAAAATATTAATTTCCTCCTAAGACAGAAAGCTCAAATATAATTATGTATAATGCATTAACAGCAGAGTTCTGTGATTTTTATTGTGGTCCAATGATTCGAGCCAAATTTTGATTTTTTTTTTTTTCCTAAAGAAAAGGTGATATGAACCTACTAATACATTTGATATAGTCACAGTTAAATTAAGAACTTGCAAGTACAGTCGTTTAGGGCGATAAAAGGATGCAGATCAGATCAATCAGCCTATGGAAGCTGACCACATCAGAAAAGCAGGTGTTGAAACCGAATCAGAAAGGCAAGAGCTTTATTCACAGTAGAAGGAGAGTGAGCTAGAGAGGGCAGAAAGAGCTTTCTCATCTTGTCGCAGTTCTGACATCTGACAAGGAGTGGAGGAGGAAAGGAGGATTTGGTCATAAAAAGTCTCAGACTCCAGAGCAGTTCCGAGAAAAGCCCAGCCAAGCCAGTAGACTGGAAGCCCATCCCAGTACCTCCTCCACCGTGACACGGGGCTCTTGGTCCGACGCCATGTTGTTGGGATGCCGTGTCTCCAGATAGGGAACTCCATGAACCCCCGTCCAGCGGCGCTGATGGAGTTTAATGGTTGGGAGAGGCCAGCGCCTACTCAGAACAGGTGTCTATCTATTCATCATTCCAGGATGAAAGGGGCCACAGGAAGCCAATTTGCCAGCAAATGGCAGCTTGGTCTCTTCAAGGTAGAGTGCCATATTGGGAGCTCGGTGCTGGTCACTGTTGGTGGCGAGTCAGAGGACCAGGGCAGCAGCAGCAGGAATTTCCCATGCACATGGAAATCCACACAACTGGGCCCAGAATAGCCTCCATTTCTGTCCCTGTGACCCTTCTGTCCATGTGCTCATTGGGTCAGTTCTGGGGTGCCGGATAAGGTGAGCTGGCCGTGGTCCCCCTCCTATGTCGTCTTGCCTACCTGGTTGCTCTGTGCCTCTTCAAAGGTGAATGCTTTCTAGGGCAATGGAGGTGAGATACAGAATTCCCTCCCTCGTCTGCCCACTCCCATATGCCCATTTACTTGCCTCCATGCCAGACTCCTGGTCTCAGACTTTCCAGTCTTTTTTCCCTCCAGGCCCCTGACCAGAGGGCCAGGCCACTGCCTCAGCATCTGGAAATATTCTCACCCATGGCTGCTTCTCTGCCCACACAAAGTAGGTGCCTGGATGACTGCATTATGGGCTGGACTGTGTTTCCCCAAATCCACGTGATGAGGTCTTAACTCCCAGGACCTCATAATGTAACCATGTTTGGAGATACGGTCTTTAAAGAGTTAAAACAAGGTTTTTCTAGAGTAGACCTTAATCCAGGCAGATTGGTGTCATTATAAAAGGAGAAAATTTGGACCCGCAGAGACAGGAGGGGTAGTGTCCACAGAGGGACAACCGTAAGAGGACACGGCAAGAAGGTGGCCCTCTGCAAGCTGAGGAGACACCTCAAAAGAAACCAAACCACAGACACCTTGATCTTAAACTTCTGGCCTTTAGAACAGTGAGAAAATAAATTTTGGTTATTTAAGCCTCCCCTCCCCCGCCCCGGGGTCTGGGGCATTTTGTTGTAGCAGCGCGAGCTAATGAATACTTCAAGCTCTACCCCCTGGGAAGACTCTTCCCTCTCCACCCTCTTTGTAGGCGTTGTTCCCTTCCTATCTGTCCAATGTCTGGGTCATTGCCCTGAAAGGGCTTCCTTCCACTGAGACCATCCCCAGGTCCCCACAGGTTGTCAGCAATTGGGCAGCCAACGTGCGCTGGGGATCCTGTCTGCGTCCCACACCACTCAGGACGGTATCCTGTTTGCCAGCTGAATGGTGAGAGAGACGGTCCCCAAGCCATCATGCTGCCCGGTGCCGCCTGTGTGCATCCTTCTCTGAGAAGGCAGACGGAGACCGGCGGGGGATTTGGTGCAGGGAATGCCTGTGGGAAAAGTAGGAAGAGGCTGCTGGGGAAGGGGAGGTGGGCAGCCTTCTGGTCTCCTGCATGTGAGGAGGGGCAGGAAAGGGGACTGGAAAGAAGCCCCTCAGCCCATGGTGCCCTCCAGAGAGGGGAGTCTTGGCCGCACCGATGGCAACTCCTCAAACCAAAGTCACCTGTTATACAAGGATCTGAACTTCCAAGGATAAGCTGAATGCGGTCTGAGAATCTCATGCATAACATAAGGACTATGGCGAGTAACTCCGTGTTGTGTATGGTTGGAAGTTTTCAAGAGACTGGAACTTGTGTTCTCACTGAAAGAGAAAGCGGGACGGGTAGTAGACACGCAAGGTGACGGATACAATATTTAACTCACCTATAAGAATCCATTCACGATGTAGACCTATATCAAATCATCACGCTGTACACTCTAAATATGTTACAATTTGATGTGTCCATTACACCTCAATAAAGCTAAAAAAAAGAGAGAGAAAAGAGAAAAAAAAGGTCCTCTATGAAAGGGGTCCTGAATCTCGCAGAAATGAACCTACGTTCGTGCCCCGCGCTTACACTCAGTCCTTGGCCTCTTGTGGGAAGCGTGGCATAGGCGCCTGTGCTGGGGCCACCCCAAAGGACAGCCGCTGGGGATCGGCAGTCAGTGACATTGCCGGCAGCAGGGAGTCTAAAAGCTGCACGGTCTCGGCCACGGCGGGGTAACACAAAGGTAGCAACAGGGGCCACATCAGTGTCCTGCCCCTGGAAGGGCGCTCATGGCCCCTTTATCCAAATGGCTCGATCACTGGGCCTTGGGAAGCCTTAGGATGGGGTCTTGCTTCTTGCGAGGAAGGGAGCGGGAGCGAAGGAGACTTCCCTGAAATGCCTCTTCCTTTGTTCTTCCATCAGCTAAGATCAGCTGTTTGGCAGGAAGAATTGAGAGGGAGAGAAAATGAATGGGAATGAATCATTGAACTCACTCCTAGCTCAGGGAAACGTTTTATTGGATTTGTTTCGCTTTGATGCCTATTAAGCCCATGGGGTAGAACAGACCAGAGAGGGAACGTGAGGGCCGAGGGGGGGTGGGGGGAAGGGATGCAAGATCTCCCTGTGGTGGCCCCTCCGTGTTTGTAATTTATTATTAACACTCTCTTCTGGGCCATGGTCTATAGGACCCTTCCAGGGGGCCGGCTCCCGGGGCCAGGACTGTGGTTCATCCAGACAGATCAGATGGAACATTTTATTTACCTGCTTCTTTCCTTCAATCTGCTATGACTCAACCTGGCTCGAGGCGGAAAAAGTTTGCTTGACCTTGATCGAAACAGTGAACTTGGGGAGAACTCAGAGAACTGGTTACACTTGCCTCAATCATCAGCTGACGAGTTGGCAAGCTCTTGGTGGAACAGTTGGACGAAGACGTTTGATGCCCTGCCCTTGTTCTGAGAACCTAAATAAACACTCACTCTTAAACTGCCCATCGTCTCCAGTGTCCCAGATGTCGTGTTTTGCTCGCTGAGGCCGCCCTTTCACTCGACACATATTCACTGAGGACCTACTCCTTGTCCCGTGTGAGACACACCAAGGGCTGGAGACACAGCAAGAACAGAAAAGACTAGACCCTGCTTTTGGTGATGCGAAGCTAAGGGGTGTGGAAGGGCCACAATCCATATCCAGCTCAGACTAAAAGTGGTCATGTCAGGTGGTGCAGAGTGCTGGGAGGAAGTGAAGAAAGAGTATTGAGCAGCGCACGTTATAAAATTTCATCTTCTCAAATCATCCCTTTGGACGGTGGCTATTATTCTCAGGTTATCAATGAGGGAAAGGATGTCCAGAGAGGTTATTTAACTTGTCCAGGTTCCAAAAGCTCCTCAAGGACAAGAACAGGGATTTGAACATAGGCCAGTATTTGAGGCAAGAGGCTCACCTAACTCTTGCCAAAATAGTTAGAAGTCTCAGGTCAGCCCCCACTTACAGCGGGAGCCCCATCTCCCCGGGTCTCCCTTGCACCGTCCGTTCCAGTCGAGTGACTTCCTCGCAGGTCTGAAAGAGCCTCGGGGGCTCTTGCCTCCAGTCCCGAGCGTGGTCTGGCTGAGCGTTTCCCGGAGTGGAGGATGCTCCCGCAGCGGTTCCTGGAGATGAACTGGCGTGGCACGGGGACGTCTCTTTGAGTGGCATCGCCTCACGTGGGAAATCATTCTCTACTCAAGTTCCTTGCTCTTCCTCTAATCGTATTGAGAAGACCCTTTGTACTAGACAAACATTTTTGAACAGTATCTGAGTTTTCCCTTTTTAAAAATGATTTATGGAGGTGTAATCGGCATACGGTTATCACTTTCTATATGTTCTTCCTCATTTTAACATCTGTGTGGATTTCATTTCGGTTTCCCTTTACTTTTGTCCTCCTTGGGGATTGTAATGTGCTACTTCTTTGCGTGCTTGGTGATCGCTGATTATAGGCAGGACCTTGACCCTTTTACCTTGTTGGGTGTAGGAGATTTCTATATTCCTCAAAGTATCCTTTGGCTCATTCCTGGATGTCGTTATTCGGAAACAGTTTAATTCTCTGGGATCCTGCTTCTCGTCTGTGTTAGGTGGGATCAGAGAAGTACTCACTTGAAAGTGGGGCTCATTCCTCCCTACCCCTGAGGCAAAACTCACTCTTGTACTTGACCCCGTGTTCCAGGAGTCATGAGGTTTTCTGGGCTGGCTGCTGGGAGTAGGCACTCTTCCCAGCCTGCGTGAGCAGAGGACACTCTTGAATCCCTTCTTCTCAGGAATGCGCCCCATCACCCCGTAGCTGAACGCTTCGGATGCCCTCTGCGGAGATCTGGGGTTCCCACTGAATGAGACTCTCCCCACTCCAGGACCCCGTCCTGGGAATGCCGGCTGCCTTCCTCCTCTGACTCTCAGCTCTGTCTCCCCAGCGGCCAGCCTCCACCTTAGCTTCTCCGCCCTGCCCTGCAGCCTGGCGATTTTTACGTGCTTGTAAGTATTTATTTTTTTTTTTTTAGCTTTGTTCTCAAATGAAGTTAAATTATTTGAAACTCGTTTGGTCCTTGGGTTCTGCCTTTAAGATTGGTTAGGTGGGATCCAAGCGCCATTCACCATCGGGCAGATTATTCCCCAGACAGGAAGCTGGGCAATGTCAGCGTCCACCTCATTTTTTTTTTTTTTTACCATTTCCCAGGGATCCCTGTCCTTTATGGCCTCTTGTCCAGGTCCTGAAAACCATTCCCGGCTCTATTTTGTTGGTTTTTCGGTGGTTTTAGTAAGAGCGTAAATACGGTCCCTCACTCCCCTTCCTGATCTAAAGCAGCAGTTCCCTCCCCGGATATACCCCCTTTATTTATTTATTTGTTTATTTATTTTTTATTCTAATTGTATTTTGTTTCTTTATTTAAGTAATCTCTACGCCCAGCACGGGGCTTGAACTCACGCTCCTGGGGACCAAGAATAGTGTACTCTTGCGACTGAGCCAGCCAGGCCCCTCCCCGCTTTTTAAACAAAGATAAAGCAGACCCCAAAGTTTTCCACAGGCAAGAAGATCCAGCTAGAACTTAATAACTTTGTCTTGTTTGCTTCGTATTTATTTTATGCTTAATTTATTTATAACAATCCATCCTGCTTTCCCACTAATGGTAGCATCAAAAAGTTCCATGGTCGACTGAATTTGTTGAAGTTTAAAAAGTAACACAATTTAAAGAAAATAGTAAAGAAACAGCAGGACAAGTACGAACAGGATGAGAAATCAGATAAGTCAGCGCTGGGGGGAGTGGGGGAATAACGGACATTATGGGGCGCTGATCCCATTGCCCATCCCTCCCCTTCTAACCCGATACCCTCCCAGCTGAATTCCTCCTTCCTGGTTTTGAGTTACCAGCCCTTGACCCACCCTGTGCTGATGTGAGAACAAAAGTCACACTGTAGCGATATCTTCATTCTCCGCATCAGCCTCCTGCGTGTTTATCTAGACCCTATGCCATCCTGGTCAATAGCCACGAGCCACATGTAGCTATTCGGCACCGTCATGTGGCTAGTCCTAAGGGAGATGGGTCCTAAGTGTAGAATACACACCAGGTCCAGAAGACAGTGCAAAAAAAAAAATTAGAATATCTCATCAAATTGAGTACACGTTAAAATAAGACTACTTAGAATATATTGGATTAAATAAAAGTTGTCAGGAAAATTAATGTCATTCTTTTTCTTTACCTTCTTTATAACATAGAGAGTTGGCCATTATCTATGTGGTTTGCATACCAGTTTGGTTAAACTGCTACAGATGTATCGGCATCCATCTACGCATCCTGGATCCCGGCACAAAACTGGACACAGAACAGGAGCTTAACAAGTACCGTCGGATGTTAGTACTGAATGAACGCTGGAGTGAGTGACTTGAATTGGACTGGGAGTTCCCAGAGGCGAGAAACACTGAAGCCCAAGAGACACCTTGGTTTCCTCCCTCATACAGTGGGGATAAGGAGAATACACAACTCCTAGAGGCAGTGAAGATGAAATGAGATAATTCATGGAGAGCTCTCAACACTGCGCCCAGATCAACGGACGTGCTCAAGACAAGTTAGATATTAGAGGAAAAATGTCTTCATTTAGAATCACACCATGTGAAAGACTTTAGCAACTCTGTGCCAAGAATTAAGAGACAAGATTCTTTTCAGTGGGTTTTCTCTTGCTTATTATGCAAATGCGCTTCATACACTTCCTATGCCTCATGGATAAGGGCTCAGCTCTGTGGACCATCTCGTGCCCGCCCCTTCCCCCACTTATTGGTGTTCTGATGTCTTGCTACTTAGAAGCCATGGGGTGTGTGTGTGTGTGTGTGTGCGCGCGCGCATGTGTGTGTATCAGTAAAACACTTTCTTCCAGGTCTTATCTTATTGCTAAAAATAATGTACTTGTAAATTGCTTTATAAATTATTTATCACGAGGGGCTTCATCATTGAACAAGTGCTACAGCGTACTGTGAAAATGGGGGGCAGGGGGATGAGTGGTGAAGGAGGGAGAGAAGAAGGCTTTGGAATCACTTATAAATAATATATTCATTGGTCAAAGAAAGTTATCACCTTTTATGAAGTGTTTGGAAGTCGCCTTGCATACTAAGTGGGCATCGTCTTCCTGACTCCCAGGTGAGCCTCCCCAGCCGCCTTGCTTCTCCACCTCTGAATCTGGGGGTTAGGATGCCTTTTATTTATTTCCACCAATGCCGCCATTGCCACGTCTTATCACCTGGAAATAAACAGCAAACAGGGCTGACTGGTACCTCTGAGGAAACACAAAGATGTGTTGGCAACTCCCGGGCGTGGAGTCTGTGCCCCCGGGTCGGACGGTGCATTTGGCATTCATCGCGGAAGCGCCGCACCTAATGAAGGCGTTTGGTATTCATGTGAATGTCACATGTATTTCCAGAGACGCTGGGCTCTAATTTAGCACGGGTTAATGGACACCTCTATTAAAGTGTTATCGAAAGTTTGACATTCAAATAACCCAGTTTAAAAATCAGACAAACCTAGACATTAAATCTGAAGGGGAGGAAATGTAGGAGAAGTCAAGTATATAAATGCCAACTTTAGACGGAAACACTAATCCGCCCTGGAGAGGGACGAATGGTGGGTCCAAGGGCTTCCTGCTCTTTTCCTTTCCTCCAGCCCTCCGTGCCTCAGCCTTGGCACAGTACCCGAGTGCAGCAGGCCAAGGTCTCGCTGGTACATGTGGGGACGGGGGGAGGGGCAAAAGGAAGGCAGAGTCACAGCAAACCAAAGGCGTCCCTCACCTCTGACAGTCCCCAGTATACTGCGGGCCCTTTGGCTTTGCTCCTTTCTCTGTCTTAGGACACCTTAGATGATTTCATGTGAGATGATGAAATTCAAGCTCAGAGAACTTAACTGATTTGAGGAGGGCCACATTTCACTGGTAAATAGTAAGAAAGGATTAGAACATTCGCTACACTTCTATTTATCTTCTCTATTCATTAAGTTAACAAATGTTTATTAGGCACTTACTCTGTGCCAAAGTCACTTGCTAACTAGTTAACGTTAGTAAATAAAACATTAGTAAATAAAACTAGTTGACATTGGCAAATAAAAAATAAGACATTAGTAAATAAAACTCTTCCTACAACTACTAAGGGGAAAAGTCCAGCCTTGTTTTGTAAAAATAAGCTTATACTTATACTCTGTGGCCCAGCAATTTCACTCCTAGGTATTTATCTAAGATCAATGAATGTAATAAAATAGATACTCATGGCCTCTTAACTCATAATAATCAAAGAATGAAATAAATGAATGTAATTGAATGTTCATAACCTCTTTGTTAATAATAGTCCCCAAAAGAAAAAAGTCCAGGTGCCCTTCTTGGAAGCCCACACAGACTGTGGTATAACCATATAAGGGAATACCACTCAGCAAGACAACGAATGAACTGTTGACGCATGTCACAATGTCAAAGAACATCAAACACATTACGTTGGGTGAAGGAAGTCTTACAAAAAAAGGATTTATGAGCTATGATTCCAATTATGAAATTCTAGAAAAAAAGAAACAAATCAGTTTTGGCACGGGTCAGAACAATAGTTGCCTTGAGGGCCAACGGAGGTGGGGTTTAACTGAGGAGGGGCAAGAGGAAACTTTTTGGAGGCGACATTAATGTTTTGTGTCCTTTTTTTTTTAAAAGATTTTATTTATTTATTTATTTGACAGAGAAAGAGATCACAAGTAGGCAGAAGGCAGGCAGAGAGGGAAGCAGGCTCCCTGCTGAGCAGAGAACCCGAAGCGGGGCTCGATCCCAGGACCCTGAGATCATGACCTGAGCCAAAGGCAGAGGCTTTAACCCACTGAGCCACCCAGGCGCCCCAATGTTTTGTGTCTTGATGGGGGGGTTGGTTAAATAGATATGTGCCTTTGCAAAACTCATGGATCTATGCACTTCATACTGGTGCATTTCACTATATAAGCATCTTCCCTCCAGAAAAAAAGAAGAATCATAAACGAATATTGAACTCCGGTTAATAACATGGGCACACTGACGTGCTTAGGGGTGAGGTGTGCTGATGTCTTCAGTTCAGTTTGAAATGCATGAAGAAATAAGAGGGGTGGATGAACGGATAGAGGGATGGAGGGAGGGATGAAGAGATGAGCACTTGGAGAAATGTGTGATCAAGGTAATATAGCAAAATGTTGCTTGCGGGGGTCTAAAGGACATGCATATGGAGGTTCATTCTACCGTTCTCTCAACTTTTTAATATGTTTAACATTTCCCATTGTAACATGTTGAGAAAAAAATGCTTTTTTTTTAAATAAACAAGATTTATTTATTTATTTGAGAGAGCAGGGGGAGAGAGAGAGAGAGAATCACAAGCAGACTCCCCACTGAACACGGAGCCCGACGTGGGGCTCAACCTCATGACCCTGAGATCACGACCTGAGCCAACATCAAAAGTAGGATGCTCAACCAACTGAGCCACCCAGACACCCCAAGAAAAAAATGTTTTAAAATAAGCCGACTTCTTCCTTGTCTTTATGTTGCTGACATTCTAGCAATGAAGACAAACACTAATCAAGGTAAACACATCGGTAAATGTATAATTGCATATTTGGGAGGATGTTATAAGGAACAGAGATAGGGGGCGGTGTGAGGGACGTCTTAGGGGAAACTGTTTACGTGCGCGATCAAAGAAAACCCCTTTTAAAGGGAAGTGATGTTTGGAAAGTGAGAGAGTAAGTTGAGAAAGAAGCAATGATAAAAGCATGTATGTCCAGGTGAGAAGGAGGGGCCTGCCCCAAAGAGAGGACAGCAGGACTGAAGGCCCCAAGACAGGAGAGAGCTTAGCACAGGCAGAGAAAGGCGAGGAGGCCCGTGTGGATGGCACATGGCCAACGAAGGCAAGAACAAGTGGGGAGGGTAGTTGGAAGGGTATAGGCAGCTCCTGGATGGTTCGCTAGTTCACAGGCCCCGGGAAGTTCGCATCATATCTGGGTTGGTCAGCACACATCTAGGGCACCGTGCTCACAGCTGAATGCTAAAACAATAACGAGCACTAATATTTACTGAGTGCCTGCTATAGGCCCAGCACCATGACAAGTGCCTTATCATTGACCTTATTTAAACTTCACATCTGTTTAAGACATGCACTGTTTTAAATAAATATATCAATCTCCATTATCCATTTTACATAGGAAGAAAGAGAGGTTTGGGAGAGGATAAGTAGCTCACCTGGTCCAAGAGGGAGCTGAGAGAGGGGTCTGCAGTCAGAAAGGTTAGGTGGTCATGTTATCTGAGAAATACTTGGAAGAACGAGATGTTTCACCGACAAGTAGGGAAATCTCCCTGGAGCCACCATTGTCCTCTTCGAATCTGTAAAACTATCACAGGGAAGAGAGGTTTTATTTGTACCCTATAGTCACATGGACCCGAATTAGCATCCATGAGCGGATGTTCTGAAAAAGCAAATTGGAGGCCAATTCTGGAAAGCAAACAAAAAGTCGTAATGAGCAGATTTGCCCAGAGATGGAAAAAGCCACACCAGGAGTTATGACTGATGACTTTCTCCTTCCCTTGAAGCCACTGGAGCTTAGCATGAATGGCCACAGAGCAGAAGGACCCAGTCATCGGCTGTGGGTTGGACCTGATGACTTGTAAGTGCCTCCCAGCCTTGAGAGCATGGGATGACCAACCAATCAGGTTCCGTAGGCAGCTGTGGCTTCTCCAGCCGGTTGGCACCAACTGTCTTTTCCAGAACTGTGTTAATAACATCTTCATGCAAACAACATTTTCCATTCAAGCCACATTCGTTGCTGGCCTCGTGAGAATCGCCCGTAAGACTGGAGTGCTGGCTACACAGAAAACAGCCTAACCAGTCATACAAACACAGTCACTGCCCACGAGGGGGGAATCAGTGAGACCTCCCCATGTGGGGACACTGCCTGGCATTTGCTGGGCTTCAGTGCTCTTCTATGGGAGCTAAAGACAGATAATCTGGGAGTGCCCAGTGCCTGTGGATAGATCTCTACGGACTAAGAGATTTCTCAGGGTTAGAAATACCGAGCATAAAGAACCCAGCAGCCCAAGTGGCATGAGTGGCAAAAACATATATATATTCAAGTTCATCTGAACTCAGCCCGGGCAGGCCAATAAGAGCTGTAATTGCCTTCCTCATGCTGTAGTTATCTGTTCACGCTTTTCTCCTTCACCAGCTTCCCAACTCCTAAGTGGATAAGAAATGAAATGCCTGGAGGGCCTCCCACGTGGCAGGCTCTGCGACAGGCACCCTAGTGTGCATCTCACTGATCCTCACCATGACTCAGTAAGCTAACTTCTACTATTGCCCCGGTCCCCAGATGAAGACAGAGATACTGAGTAACTTTCCTCAAATTCTCACAATTGCAATCTGGTAAAACTGACATCAAACCTACCCAGATCAGACTCCATAGTCTTTGTTTCTAACGACTATAGCCAATGAATGAGTGAGTGAATGGAAGAATGAATGAATGAATGGCGGCTTAAAGTAAAATTACGAATCCAGTAAACTTGAACCACCAGCTTGAGATTTAAAAATAAATAATAATGAAGGGGAAATTACTTCCAAAAAAGCAAAGTACAATTTTACTCTACACTTCCTAGTAGCCATGCTGGAGAGAAGAGGAAGGCAGTGGGCTTTCCGGTGCCCACTGAAAGAAGAAAGAAGAGCTCATCTGGGGAGAGTAGCTAGCTTCCTGACCCCGAGCCCCCTACATGTGAACATCACTGAGGAGGGTCCCGGCTCCAGGGATGAGCAATGTCTAGGCTTAGCATCCTATGTCTGCCAATTTGGTCTATTAAACAGCCCTCCAAAATGATTTAATTTTGGACATAAAGTATACAGGCGATTTCTGGCCTTCTTAGGAATGGTTTGAACTCAAAGCACAAAAATATCATCATCTCTGGAAAACAGTTAGCATCAGTTGACCAAAGTACACGAGTCTGTAGAGAACACTCTAGCGTAACAATAAGTGCAAGGCCAGTCTATTTATGCTGCTCAACCTCCTCTTGGGTAGAGGACCAAGAGTCGTTTGCCCCATGGTAGAGACGACCTAGCTGTAAGTGCCTTGATAAAATCTAGTCCCCAGTTTCAGATCTTTTCGTTGATTCCGAAGTAGGCCTTGATAACCCTATCTTGGCTCCTGTTAGCAAAAGACACCACCTCCTACATTTCTGCTCCAGGACGATGGTCTCTGGCTCATGTATAACATCGTGGGTCCCTCATCTGGCTAGAGAAATGTTATTTGAACAATTCAAGCAATACAATTTGTTCCAATTTCTGTAGGGGGCAAAAAAATACTTGAGGCATAGGAAAGTTAAGTCAATGTCCTCAAGTTCATATATATATTCTAGGTAACGGAATTGACTTTCAAGCCCAAGTGTGTCAGACTCCCAATCTCTTCCCACTGCACCACCCTGTCTCTTTAATGAGGATCATTAACAGCCTTACTCTTAATAAGGTGCAGCCAAAGTGACAAGCCAGGCTTGTCTATTGAGGCTCACACTTCCAGATTATTTCAATCGAATGTGAAAGAACGAAGCTCACGCTGGAGTCTTGCAGGCAGTGCTGCATTCTCCGCAGGCAAGATGTCTACTAAGACACCAGACAAATGTTTTCTCTGCTCTATCTTCTTTTCATGCACTTATTATTGTATTTCCAACAATAAGACTACCCCTTTAAGAAGCAAGCACCCATGGTTTCATGTAGATTTCCCCCAGCAACTCTGAGGTCTTGCCCAAGGACCTCTTAGCGTCTCATTAAATATGAATGTGGGGGTGGGTGTGGAAGTGAGCCCACTCACTTGTGAGCCTTTCCCTGGAAACCCCTGTTGCTAAAACATGGCTGAAGAGGGCTGGAAACAGGGCCAGCTCATTACCTATTAATTCTTAATACACGGGCGGATTATAACGAGACTTAGAGGATGGAGAGGGATGGGTAGACGAGGTCCTGTCTGTCCTGAGATCCAATCTGAATGAAAGCCAAGAAGCTGAAATGATATCCAGACTCCCTAAGAGACTTGCACTAGACCATTTATACTACACCCAGACAGATCCACGGCGGGGACTCCCTGACCGTGTCTGATGGGCTCCCGGTGCTCACAGTCTGACCTGAAGCTACAGCCTTAAACAGGGGCTACTAGCAAACCCTTCTGTAGGCGTGTGCCTCAACTTCTCCATCTGCCTCTATCTGTCTGCAGCTCATGTGATTTCACACTCAGCCTGAGAATCAAGCCTCAAACCTCCTCGTCATCTACTAGAGGAGGATTCTAAGGTTACGTTCTCGGAGGGACCGTAGATGAGACAACCCAGAAGCGAGTGTGGGAAATCAGTTTCACCTTCGGCGCCATCTTTAATGGATTGGTACTGGCTGTTCGGAAGGCTGCAGCGAAGAGTCTGAAGTTATGCCCAAACCCAGTGGGAATGAGGCAGTAATTGATTAGCGATGTTTCCACAGACACAGGGAGTGGGATGAGAGCAGCAATTGTGTCTAACATTTGCCACATCGGAGAGTTCTCTGTCTTTCTAACACTGAGGAGAGTTTCCTCTCTCTGCAATTAGATCAATGGTCTGTGGCAAAGCTACATGGCTGGTGGTCTCTCCTTTGTGAAGGAAGAGACCGGGGGCAGGACTTGGAGGAATTAACCTTGAGATTCAGCCTCATGAAGATGCACGTGGCTTGTGGCCACACATCAATGATGTGACCAGTCTCACCGACATTGTCTCTTCCGTCATCGGTCCTGAGACATGGACCCTGAGTCCATTCTGAACTCCCAGCCCCTGGAGTTGGCTCCTGTCCTGATGTCTTCATGTGCATATGCCCAGCATAGTTCCCTAACGACGTTCCATGCCCTGATCAGAATCTGACTTCTCTGAGGACCTTGAAAATGCTCTCTAACGTCTCTTTGTTCTCTAATCATGGCACAGTGGAAAATATCCCTTCGTATTTTCTATTTTGATCCCTTCCCTCAGCAAAGGAGAAGTTGGAGGTGTAGAAAAGGCAAGAGATTGTCAAAAGAGACCTAGAGATGTGGTCGTAGGAGAGCTGTGATTCTGACCTCTTGACCGTTGGTCCGAGTCTCCCCGTGTGACTTGTGTGAACACCCTGCTTCTGGAACCAGCACCAGAGAGCAGTGTCATTATTGTAAGGTGACACCTGGTCCTTAAAACACACTGTACACATTCTCACTCTCATAATGCAGTGGGAGGCCCTAGGTGAAGGCCAAAGTTATGGACCTGGTAGGTCTGGGGACCACTGGGGAAAACCGTCATGCTTTCAACTTCATACAGTCCATGAGCTCACAAGATGGTCCAAGCCAGAACTTTGCAGCTAAGAACTAGGATATATAAGCTATCTGGAATAAACACCGCCTCTGAATCCAACAGCTAGCCCACCTTAAGGTATATGAATAACATTGAGGGGAGACACTCAAAGTTTACAAACTCTGTGTGTTTTATTCATGTGATGCCTTTCTTCCCAGGTGACATGGAAAGGCATTGGAATTCTTTTCAAAGTCACTTGTTAGTCAACCAGGTTGTTCCGTGTGAAGGAAGGCATCAGGTCTGGCTTCTCGACCACAACTGTCCCCGCTCCCACTCCCAAGGGGCTACAACAGAGCCAGACCGGGGTCTACGAGTGCAGTGTGGACAGAACATGCGGATGGTTCTTGGGAAGATGTGTAGTTAGATAGCCCAGTGCAGGAGGAGGCCCGAGGCCGGATACAATGGCTTCAGAGCGTCGTGGGAAGCTGGTGGCTTTCTACTGACATGGCACAATGAAGAGGTACAACTTTCAAAGGCCAAAGTGCAATAGGAAGGAGAATGATTCAGAATCCGGTCCGCCCAGGTTGCAATCCCCCCTTTAACACAGGCTCTCACAGGTCAGTTAACCCTCCCAT
This sequence comes from Nasua narica, assembly GCA_028533885.1. Classification (NCBI taxonomy): domain Eukaryota; kingdom Metazoa; phylum Chordata; class Mammalia; order Carnivora; family Procyonidae; genus Nasua; species Nasua narica. The sequence goes on along the minus strand of CM052811.1, from coordinate 103,893,008 downwards.
CACTCAGCTTCCACATCTGTAAAGTGGAGATTACAATAGCCCCTCCCTTTCAGAGTGACTGAAACAATTAACTGAGTTTGGAAGAGTTCTGAATTCCTGAGCAGGCTGTGTGTGGATATTCAACAAGATTCAATACTAAAGAAGAGTGAAGAAGCAGTCGGCAGTGTAGCAATGACATTTACCGATTGGCTCCCCAGCATTCAGTCTCCACTATCTGGGTAATAGTTCTGATTCTTCTTTAGAGACCTGCCCATCGCCATCCTCAGTCTTCAAAATTGGGGGGAGGAGCACATAACCCAAAGTCTCTTCTTTCCAGGTTAGAGTTAAGGCTGGATACATGTCTTAAGTCTCTCTGTTTCCCCAGTTCTCCAGACTAAATGGCGATGACCACCACGGATGCCTTTCCCCTGGAGGGAAAGCCAGCAGGAGCTGCTGGCAGCCACTTGATGAGAGGAAGAAAGTCCACCCGGGAATGGAAACAAAACAGAAAACACATTCATGCAAGTTGAGCGGGGCCGGCGGCGGTGGGGGGGGGGGGGATCTTGATGACATCATTTGACCCCCTGTATTGAGCCACATCTGAAGGCTGATTACTCATGGAGTTCTCAGTTATATGAGTCAATAAATTCCCTTTGGCTTAAGCCAGTTTGGGTTGGGTTTTCTGCGACTTACAACTGAAAAAGTCTCCAGTTACAAGTTCCTATGTGTTTAAGAGAAATATCTGATTCGGATGTTTGGGTACAACTTTGAAGAGCTATTGTTCAACCTAACACGTTAGAGTGAGCAATGGTTCATCAAGACTTTGAGTACTTTATTCAACCGAAGAGACATTCTATTCCTTGTTATGGGTAAAATGGGAATGATAAAACTACCCATACGGGTCGCTCGAGGAATTCAGTGATAGAATATGTTAGAAAATATGTAACACAGTGACCTCCACATTTTGGGGTCTCAGGCAATGTCCAGCGGTATGTCCCAGAAATGTGGGAGCTCATATGAAAATACACTTGTAATTCAGATCGGAATTATTTCCACAAGAGTTTTAAGTAACAAGATATAAAAATGTGCTGAAACTAGAGGGGGGAATTGGAAAGGGTAGATGTTTTGGAAAAAAGCAAAGGAGATGGGATGCAAATTGTTTTCCATCTAGAAGCTTAGCCAAATAATAACCAAGATTTCTGGACTCACCCAGAAGTTTTATATTCTAAAGCAGTTGTCCTCATATTTTCTTAGGAATAAAAACTAGATGGTGTACTTGTTCATAATACAGGTTTCTCAAACTCCGTCAATTGTACCATCTACACCTCAAGAATCGGTATTTTGTAACCACCATCCAATGCAAGTTTCGAGAAAATTCTTGTAGTACTCAAAATACTCAAAATGCTGCATGAACATAATGCAGCTTTTCTTCCCACTGCATTTCTGATGGAGTTGGTGTCACCATCCTGGGAAATGAAGTAAACAAAAGAGAGCTGAGAAACTTGGTTAGTGCCAGAAAATGTGTTAGAGGCAAACTTCTGTGTCATTTCAGGGCTGGACACTCGTAAGCTCCAACTCTCAGTCATGTCCCAGATTCTCCAGAAGGGAGAGTGGAAAATGCGGTATGTCCAAAGATGTCCATTGCTGTGGTATCTAGATTAGAAAAACTGGAAAACACCCTTGAGCTAGATCTGTGATGCCCTACGCAGATGGCTCTCTGTGAGATGGCCCTCCCCTCTTTGGGAATTTCCTTGCCTGAAGAAAGCTGCTGAGAACCACCTGGCCCACAGCCACGGGAGGATCCACATGGTGATATAGATTCCCTATCTTCATGCCCCAACTTGAGACAATTCAGCAAGACTATCCTAGCCTCAAAGCTCTCCCTGGAGTCGGCTGAGCCCTTCATTGCAAAGGCATGAGAGCTCAACCTCTCCCTCTGCCCAGCCCTGCTTTCTATCCCTGGTTCCTCTGGGTCTTGCCCCCCAGGAACACTCTGTAATCAACCTTTCGTCTACTAATTCCCTTTGCAGAGCCCGTTTCCCATGGAATCCAATGTGGGACAGTCCTCTATGCTTAGGAATGGGGAACTGATTAAATATTGTATTGTCCAATCATTTGATGGAAGACTTTCTTGCCATTAAAAGCATTATTTATGACAGGGAAGAAAATTAAAATGAAATATAAATGATAAAATATAATTGATGAAAGCACAATACAAAATTCCATGCAGGACATAATTATTATCATACAAAATTTATCCACATGCATAGGGCTGGAAGAAATGCACAGAAACTAAATGGTTGCTTGGGAGGGAGAGAGAAGATTAGTTATCTGTGATTTGTTTTACAGTGCTTAAAATCATTATTATGCCATTGTTTCCACAGCAGACAGAAAAGTATACTGAGTAATGAATCAGATAGTAACTTGATAAAGAGAAATCTAAAAAAAAAAAAAGACTAATAGCACGTATCCTATCTTGTAGAAAACACTCATTGGGAAGAGACTTGGATCAAATTCTTGCTGTCATGTTCCTCTCGCCCACTGCTGCTATCCTGTCCCCAAGTTGGATGATCAGAGGCAGGAGCTGGCCGAGGGAGCCAAGCAAGAAACCTCACCCCCACAGTTGCCACGTGAGTCTTTAGGAAATCTACACCATTGCTCTTCTTCGCCTTTAATTTTCAGCAATATTTACCCTTTCTAACTACTCACGACGTCACTCCAACTTATCCATCAGAGCATTGGTATTTGCCCTCATTCCAAAAAGCAAAGAGAACCAAACTTCAACTAATTCTTTTTTTTTAAGATTTTTTTTATTTATTGGAGAGACAGAGAAAGAGAGAGAGCATGAGAGGAGAGAAGGTTAGAGGAAGAAGCAGACTCCCTGCACGGAGCTGGGAGCCCGATGTGGGACTCGATCCCGGAACTCAAGGATCATGACCTGAGCCGAAGGCAGTTGCTCAACCAACTGAGCCACCCAGGTGCCCAAACTTCAACTAATTCTTGACCTCAGTTCCTCACCAGAGGGACAAGTCGGAGTTTGTGGTGACAGCGAGGAGATGACATAGGGCGGGATACCAAGGTGGATATTAGTCGTCATCAACCAAACGTTCCTTGCTTGCCCCTAACACTGATCTGCTTTTTCTTCTGAGACCCTAGCCAACTGGCTTCTTCTTGGCTTCTTCCCTTTCTCAGTCTTCCTTACAACCCCCCCTTTCTCCCAGGGGGCCTGTGGAAAGACAAAAAGTTACCCCCATACATCCAGGCGATGCCCAGAAGACCTGAGTGAAATACGCATGCTCCTTGCACCAAATCGGCATCCTTGAGTTTCCTAAAGAAAACCAGGGTCTGCCTCCGAGTCGAACGTCATCCCTTTTGTCTTATACACAGTGTTTTCAACCTATTTAACATGCTTGGCATTAACCTTTATGAGGCTTCCAGAAATGCCCCGTCTCTATGAATTCAATTGCCTTGCAATCTCTGACAGCCACATTCATTCCCTGGAGACGTCCTCTCCACAGGGTGGATGGTGGCAAACCCATGAAGCACCTTCCCCCGGAAGTCTGCTCAGAGTGGCCCTCCCCTGGCGTTGCTGTCCCCCGCGTGCACGCACATTGTCCCAGAGAGCGGAGCTCATCAGAGGAAATGTTCAAGAAAGGTGAAGGGAGGTACGTTGGAGCATGGCGGTTTCTCCAAAAAACTAAACGAAGAATTACCCTGTGACCCAGCCATCCCACTTCTGGGCATACACACAACAAGCTGAAATCAGAGGCTCGGTTGGAGACCGGCACACCCACGGCACACGGCAGCACGGTTCGCAATAACCCAACGGTGTAAGTGACCCAAGTTCCAATGGCAGATGACTGGAGGAACAGAGCGGCCGAGCCGTCTGGTGGAATGTCACTCGGCCACAGAAAGGAAGGCCGGTAGGCTACACCACGAACCTTGAAGCCCTCCTTCAAGGGGGCTTTATACCATCCTTTGGAATAAACGGATCACAGAAGGACAAATATTGTGTGATTTTGCTTACACAAAGTGGCTCAAAGGGTCAAATCCACGGAGACAGCGTAGAAGGGTGGGGACCCGTGGTTTCGGAGGGGAAGTCCTGGGGGCCTGATAGGGGGTGCGGAGCTCCCCTTTGAGAAAATGAAGACATTTCGAAGGCCAGTTGCGTGCTTCCTGACCCTGAACTTGACATTTAAAAAATGGTTACCGCGGTACATTTTATGTTATATATACTTTACCACTGCCTAAAAAAATATGAATAAATGAAAGGGAAAAAAAAAAACAAATACAAGAAAGAAAGAAAAAAGGAAGGCGGGCTCCCCTTTCCTGCTTCTGCTCCTCAGTGAGCTGGTGACCAAAAATAGACCAGCAGCATTAGCATCGCGCCTGGCTCCTTGTTAATTGTCTTGTTTTAGATGCAGATGTTTTTTCACTTACAGACAGTGGTTTTGGGGATTAGGAATACAAAATGTGCTGGTTTGGCATTTCTGAACCCAGTAAAACTTTGATTAGTTTGAATGGTATCGCTCGGCTGGAGATAAACATCAGATCCAGGAAAGCTGAGACCCTTTGTTTTTCCACAAGCTCCAACTTAACAAGATCCCTTTTAAGCAGGAGCGCCTGTGGAATCAAGCATTTTCTTTGTTCCCTGAGATTCTATTTTTTAATGCTTATGAGGGATGCGTGTGTGTGTGTGTGTGTGTGTGTGTGTGTGTGTGTATTCCTTCTCTTTCATTTTTCCCCCTTTTTCCTTTTTTAAAATGTCTTTTTGCCTACATAAGGTGAAAAAGCAGAAATGATCAGTGAGCGAGTTCTTGCTCGAGTCTTGGGAGGGGTGAGGAGGGAGCCTGCCTTTGCAAGGTGTCTCGCCTAAAATATCGAGGCAGAAACGCATTCCAGGGCCTGAGTCCTCCCTGTCGACCCTCTCACCTCCGGCTTTCGCTCCTCACCACTCTCGGGCTGCCCTTCAAAGAATCTACCCACCAGCTGGGACCCAAAGGAAAATTAAACTTGGAAAGGGCTGGGTCTCTAAGTAAAAGAGACTTGGGTTTGACTCTGACTCTGGCCATTCACCGGCTGTGTGACTTTATTAATCCACTCAAGTCATTTCCTTGTCTGTAAATCGGGAATAACAATAGTATCCACTCCACGAGGAGGGAGTGAAGATTAACCCAGATAATAACCACAACGTCCCTAGCACACAGCACAGCACAGCATATATCAAACGCTCAGGAAAAATTTGGTCTGGGTGGTATAAAGCGCATTTTATATTAGAAACTCTTGATTCCGGAAAGGAAGGGCACAGCGTAAGGTGGATCCCTGAAGAAAGACTCCGTGCTCCTTATACTTTGAAAAATCCAAACGTGCTTCCTGATAACACAATTCACCCCGAGAGCTACTAAAGAGATGTACAATGGCACATCAGCAGGTATATCTTGTTTTCAAAAAGATTATCTCATCCCTGATGTTTGGCAATAGTGATTTTCCATACACAGGCAAGAATTTTATAGACTCCCCTTAATAGCAATGTGCCAGGATCAGTCACGGTGACAATATATCGTCCCATGACTCCAAATTCAACTCTTCTTCAAAGGACCGGAGCAAAATGCCAGCTAAGTGTGGGATTTACTGATTTAGCTGTAGAGGAAAGAAATTCTGCAGATCAGATCAATACAACCAGTAAAAACAAACTGCAGAATCCCCATTTTCTGCCGGAGGTCTGTAAGCGAGGGCATTAGATGAGGCACCTGAATTACTCCTGAGCACTTCATCTTGAGTGGCTGGAAATGGTACTTTAAAACCATTACAGGGAGAGACTATGATTTTAGGTCACCAGGATTTAATTAAATGTCCTGTACAAAAAGTTATAGTTAACAGGGTTGGTTTTTTGGCTTTTTCGTATTGTGTTTTTTGGTTTTGGTTTTGATTTTTTGGGGTTATTTGAGCCAAAAAAATTAAAACCGGTAAGAAAATAGTTTTGATCAGTCAGGGGACCCCGTCAAGCCCGGGCAGGATTAATTAATTCTTTCTTTTTTTTTTTTTAAGATTTTATTTACTTATCTGACAGAGAGAGAGAGATCATAAGTAGGCACAGAGGCAGGCAGAGAGAGAGGGGGAAGCAGGCTCCCCGCTGAGCGGAGAGCCCGATGTGGGGCTGGATCCCAGGACCCGGAGATCATGACCTGAGCCGAAGGCAGAGGCTTAGCCCACTGAGCCACCCAGGCGCCCATAATTAATTCTTTCAATGTGTTTTAGGAACCACATCCCTCGCGAGAAGATGTAAACCTACATAAACTCGAAATACCACTCACGATCTCTTCATCACTATCAGCATCACCATCAGCGTTAGCGCCGCAGGAGCACTAAGGCTCTGAGCCCAGGAGCATCTCCTTGCAGGATCTTCCCCCTCCCGCCTGGGGAAGCTGCCAGGGTTTGCCCATCGGCCCTGTGCAGTCATGAAAGAGAACGGTAGTATCACAAAGGCATCACGATGCTACTCACACACACTACTGTTGAGTGTGTAAATTCATGATCATTCTGAAGGACCGCTGAGCCTTGTCCGTTATCACATAAAACCCCTGTTTGCTTTGCTTCGACCCAAGAGCGCTACGGCTAAGTAACTCTCGGAGAAAAATATTCACAGCTGCGTCCAAAAGTGAGAAGACTCCGGGAGGTTCAGTGAAGCGTTGCGTGTGCAAGGGAAAACACGCCTATAACGTGAATGCCCATCAGGGAATGGCCCCATAAGCTTTACTCATGGGTGATGTTAAGAATTTTGCAACCATTGAGGCAAATAAAAGTATGCGGACAAACGTAGAAAGCTACCCCTAATCAGCCGTACGGGTTTAAGAACTGTGGTCCGTGCTTGCGGGTTTGCTGCTTGCCACGGTGTGAATGCTCCCACGAGGGCTAAGGGGGGCCGCGGGCCTGACGCTTCTGAACTCGGGCAAGCAATCCATCCCGCAGTCGGGCCTGCGAGCAGGTGCTAGGCGGCTCCGCGGACGTGTATTGTTAAGCGAACCAAGAAAGGAACAGAGCAATATGTACACTGAATTATATAATTAAATTGCACACGTATTTGCATTCTCTGTACAGGGACACATAAAAATTAGAGAGTGGGTCACCTCTGGGGGGGAAAGGCGCCTCCTAGTGGAGAAGATAAGTAGTGGCTTCTGCTTTGTGTCCTTTGGAACACTGGAAGCTGAAAATGTCTTACCTCTGAGATTACGTTTAAAAGATGGCTGACGGGTGCCTGGGTGGCTCAGTTGTTAAGCGTCTGCCTTCGGCTTAGGTCATGATCCCGGGGTCCTGGGATCGAGCCTGGCGTGCCCGGCAGGAAGCTTACTTCTCCCTCTCCTACTTCCCCTGCTTTGTGTTCTCTCTCTCTCTCTCTCTCTCTCTGTCAAATAAATAAAATATTTTTAAAATAAAATAAAAGATGACTAACAATTACATATGCCATGTTCCAAAAGGGTAGGTGAGATTTTGATAAATTGGCCTGGGACTGGCTTGAGCTCGGATGGGTAGGTAGGTAGACAGACAGACAGACAGACAGACAGATAATTCTGAGGACCAAAGGGAAGGAGAAAGAGAAAGAAGTTTGGGAGCCTCTGGGTGCTGCTCAGGGTGGTCCAGGTGAGGCTGAAGCCTGGTTACAGTATAAGAGAGAGAAGGGGAGGCTGGAGGTGGGAAAGGGAGCACGTTCGGTAGGCACAAAGGCAAAAACAAAGCCGGGAGCCCCTCTGTGGATCAGCCCGGCCAGGGAGGAGAGGAGAAGGGTGGGCGAGAGCGGCTGCGGATCATGACCCCACGTTGGCAGGTGAGCACGGTGGGCTCTGTGTGGCCGTGCCGGGGGAGACAGGAGGCGGGTGGGGGGGCAGCTGTGGTCTTGTGCTCTCACCCTGGGTGGTGAGTGGAGCCCATCATGCTGCACTGTCCCCCTTACAGACTGGAAGCCGAGGTCATCTGCTGGCGAGGGGCAAGGAGCCGGGAGACAAGCTTTGGGGAAAGTGGGAAAAGGTCTGCCACAAACAGTCCTTGGGAAGAAATGGAGTGTGGCGAAACCGCCACGTGACTGCGGTATTGCTAAGGTCCAGTCTGAGTTAGGGGCCATGAATTACTATAGAAACCAGTCATCCCGGTTATGTAAACTGATGGAAGCTTCTCCCATTCTGAGGGCTGGGAATTTGCCATGCCAAGGCCTCAGTTTCCACATCTGCAAAAGGAGGATAACAGCAGGTATCCCGAGGCATTCTGGGCTGCGAGATGCCATGCCGAGGCCTCAGTTTCCACATCTGCAAAAGGGGGATAACAGCACGTATTCCGAGGCATTCTGGGCTGCGAGTGAAACCGAAGAGACAGCAGAGGAGAGAGAACTTGAAGTGGCGTAAATGGGCTGGGTGTGTCTTGAAGTGCCAGGGCCCGGGTCGCCGCTGGGCCTCTCAAGTCCTAATAAATCTCAGCGGAAGATAAAGGGTCGTTCGGTAATGGAAGGCAGCTAAGTGAACGTGACCCAGCCTGTGCTCAGGGCAGGAGAAATTCCCGATAAGTGGTATTCCGAGAAGAGATTGACCTCACTCGAAAACACCAGGGAAGGTGCCTCCTCTGAAATGCGGGGGAGGAGTGCTGGTCCTCGGGAGCACGGTGCCCAGATGGAAGCCGAAGTCCGTGGGGCCTCATCCAGGTCTTACAGCGGGTCTGAGAAAGAAGTCCGAGCGTCTATGCCCACAGTGGGGAAGGGGGCTCTCAGAAATCTCGCTGTGGCTTCCAGGGAGCTGAGGTGGGCTCCTCCCTTCTGCCCAAGTTCTCTCTGTATGGAGAATATAGCTGGGCTGGAGGAGTATCTGGTCCTCGTGTGACACACAGCAGTCACTGCACTGATTAGAACACCCCACAAAATGCCTAGAATCTTCCTTCCCGATCTCTGCCGGTGAATGTACAGCTGAGACCCAAATCAGAAAGTCTGATTCATAACTGGTTGATGGTTACCTCCCCCCCATCACACACACACACACACACACACACACGCACGCACACACACACACGCACACACACTGGCTTTCTTTCTGCTCTTCGATCTTTTATGTCTTGGGACCTTTAGATTTACTATAATGGGGGCCTGGAATGTTCTTCCTCCATGTTTCCTCAGAACTATCTCCTCCCCACCTGTCAGGTCTCCGCTGAGATGTCCGACATTTGCAGGGTACAAATGGGACTAAACGATGACAGGTCCTGAGCATCGGACTAAGGAGTTAGGACACCCTCCTGAGGACAGTAGGGAAGATTCAATGGATTTTAGACAGAGGAGAGACTGGTTTGAAGCAGACTTCTAGATGGATCCCTTGGGCGGATGAAGTTCTCTGTAGGAGGAACCGAAAGCAAGGAGCCCAGTCACGAGGCCGCGGTGACAGTCACGATGAGATGTGAAGATCAAGAGAAGTGGGGGGAGGCGTTGAAACAAGACCGGCGAGTCAATAAACGAATAAAGGCCGTGAACACGTACGCACTGACCTTCGCACACACGCCTCGGACACGCACACACGCCTCGGACACGGAACACCCTCACACCAGAGGGAGAAGAGACATCCAACAAACTTGTATGTAAATATCTCTGAGGAGGCCCCCTCCTTGCAGTTTTTGTTTGAGTTTGGGGATTTTAGGGACACTCTGCCTTGGGACAGGGGGTGGGGGGAGGGAAGAGCGGTGCAGAAAGAAACATGTCCTTCTGTCCCTTTAATCTACACATGAAGAAGTCAGGTTTGCGTCTGAAAATCAGCTCCTTATTGATCTTCAGCTCGTTAATATTCATGAAGCTCTATCAGGAGGTAGGAGATTTTCACACGGGTGGCCCCCGCACTCCAAATCAATTCTCATCGATTTCAATCGGCTTCTTCCCCCCAGGCATTGATGTTGCCCCTCCCACCATAACCTGTTCCCAAGGTCATCTGGAGCACCTGAGTGGTCTGAGGAGCTGGTGGGCCCCGCCTCCACCGTCTGCACTTGGGGAGCCCTTGGGGACACAGGGTGGGGGGCAGCTTCCGCTCTTCTCTGGGGCTCCGCAGGTCTGGCTGCCTCCTAAGTCCCTTTACCCCCAACGCCGGGCTCCCCTCCCGTCGCAGCCCCTGGGAGGCAAGGGGAGCCCGGGCCACTTGCAAACACCTGTCGACGTCGGGACAAGACTGATTTTTCCAAAGGCTGAGAATGCTACCTGTCCTTAAAAACCTCAAATGAGTTCAATGACAACGTACTCTGCCCTCAAATACAATTAAGTTGAGTTCAGAGCAGGAGCCCATAACTGAACCCGCGACCGGCTCAGAATTCTGTCCCGTCCTCCGAATGCCCAAGCACCAGCCTCCCCACACCGCCGGGAAACCCAGTTCGGGGGACTTTACTTTATTTGTATTATGTTTTCCACCTCTTCTTCTTATATATATATATATTTCTTATTATATTTCTGTTTCATTTTATTCACGGACGTATTTGCCCCATGGTTCAGAAACACGTCCGCGTGATAAGTTGTAGAGCAATATTAACTCCTAATGATACCGCAAGGAAGAAGAGTTACCATTGACCTTGGAAGAGCTTGCGGACACCAGCCACATGACAAGAAACTGGACAGCCTCTGGCCGACGACCAGCAAGAAACGGAATTCTCCCTGTCCCTGTAAATAGATCCTTCCCCAGGTGAGCCTCAGAGGAGACCCCCGCTTTGACCAACACCTTGACTGCAGCCTTGTAGGGGGCCCCCCAATGCCTCACCGACATTCTGGGCCCGTAGACTGTAAGATAATAAATGCGTGTCGTTCCAACCCACTGAGTTGTGGTATATGCTACTTGGCAGTACGAAACCCATACAGTGCTTGCGTACTTGACATTGTCGGAGGGACGTTACAGCTTCGCACTTGAGCTCTCCAATACAGACCCACCTAGAATCAGCTATGACTTAAGCTCCATTTATGAAGAGAGCTTCATAGGTACTGGGCACTGACCTCACATCCTCTAGTCCTCCGCCAACCCTATGAGGAGATGCGATTATTATCCCCATTTCGTAGATGAGGACGCGGAGCTACAAAGATGTCACCTAGCTATCTCAACGCCAGTCAGCTTAGCGGGAGTGGAGCATTGCTTCAAATCGGGTCTATGTGTCCCCAAGGATGCGCTTAAACACTGAGCTCTTTCAGATAGATGAGACCATCCCGTGGAGTGTGTGGTCCTAAAAAGAGATGAGGTGGGTCTTTGCCTGTGTAAATGGCTGTGCCGGCCTTGGTGATCTAGGTGTCACTGACGGGGACACTGAGGCTCATGGACTTCAAGCATGTCACAGCTCATCTACACTGGGTGGGACCAGGATTTAAATGAAGGTCAGTTAACGTCAAAGCCTACACTCTCTCTTGCATTGCTTCTCTGCCTTGCATAACGGGATAGCCTGAGCCTCCCCTTCATTTTTATTTATCATCCTGACTTGGCAAACTCCTTTGAATTGTTCTTCCATTTGTTTCTCCAACATTTATGGATTATCCAACATTATGGATTACGCTGCTTTATACCAAGTGTGCAGTAGACCCTGCAAATACACAGATGGATAAGAGAACACCTTGGTCCATGCACACTGCAGATTATTCTAGCAGCCAGGGGCACATAAGTATCATTTGCCTGCAGGACTCCTACTCACCCTTCAAAGCCCTGACACATCACCACCTTTCTGCAGCCGCTCCTCCTTCTACTCCCACAATTAATTATGCCCTGGTCACTTTGCCCTCAGCAATTTTACACATTTTGATCACAGCACTTAACGGATTCCATTTTGATGATCTGTTTTTGAATGTGTTTCCTCCCTCAGGCCAGGAATAACTTTGTGAATGCGGGCCCCAACTCAGCACGGAATAGCAATTCCAGGAGGACTGGATAAACCGAATCCAGTTCATTCATTACACAAATATTTACTAATCATGGCCCTGGGTGCCAGGAGCTGGGTTCGGGGATTAAACAGTCAACAACACAGGTGGAAAGTCTCTGCCCTCAAGGAGCTTATACTGTATTGATTCCATTTGGAGTGTCTGGTTCTCTTGGATCCCATTGGCAAGGTTTTAATTCACTTGTTTGTACCATCTTGCAGTCTGATGCCAGGCTCTGGCTACGTGCCTTGGGATTTATCTTGGGAAGCCAGTTTGCGCCAACATCTCTCCAAGCCTTGGGAAATCCTCGAGAAGTCTGTGAATCGAGGAGACCACGTTGTTAATAGACACAGCAGCACAAATCTGTCCAAATGAAGTTGTCTTCTCAGAAGTAGCCCCTGCGGGAAGCTACGCTCCTCCACAGGGCTGCCAATGTTTCCACTATTTTTGGACTCCAATTTTGGAGCCGTATGTGGAATTTACGGCCCATTTGTGAACAGACTCAATGGGGAGAAATGTCCTTTCTCAAGGCTTCATTTGCCCCTAGATAATGCCCAGCAGTGTTTCACAGGCAAGGCAGGTGAACGTGCTTACCAATTCCGCTGTGCATCGGCAAGAAGAAAAGGAAGAACCGCGAATGTGCATAAGTATCTTTATTAGGCAGTGACCCCATCCCTCAGCCCATGCTGCCTACACCATGACCCACATCTGCAAGCATACCTTCTCTTTTCTGACTACAATTTATTTATCCATCCCCCACTGATTGTCACTGACGTATCGATCGGTATTGCTATATTGATACGACATCCCTGATATATGTCATAGTGACCATCGGTGTTTGCATTTCCCTGGCGCGTAAGCAGCGCCTCTAGGCGTGTCTGTGCACGCGTGTGTAAGATTCTTGAAGGTAGATACCTAGCAATCAAAGGACTAGGTCATAAAGTATGAACATCTTCCATTTTATTTCTTATTGCTAAATTGGTCTCCAAATGAATCACACCAATTTACATTCACTCTGGCAGCGTACGGCAGTATCTTTCTCCACGAACTCAGCAAAAACTGGCATCATATCACGGGGGGCGGGGGGAGATGTCCCATTTCAACTCACATATCGGTGACTTCTTAATGTGGGCGAGCATTTTTGTCTGCGTCACTCTTGGCCGTCTGATTTTCACAGTCTGTGCTTCCTCTGTTGGTACCCTTTGTCCATTTTTGCCAGCGGACTATTTGTCTTTATAGTATTGATTTATAGCAGTGGGTCATATATTCCAGTAGTAATCTTTGTCAGTTATTTATACAAATGTCTGTTGTCATATGAAGGGCTTTATTTCATTTAGTCAAATTTATCAATCTCATCCTTTATGTTGCATGGCCTTTGTTCACCATTAAAATAAAAAAAATAAAAAAAAAAACTTCTCTACCCCACGATCACAAAGATAGTCTCGTAAATTTTCTTCGAAAAGTTGTATCATTCGGGTATTTATTCCTTCAAGATCTGATGTTTGTAAGTTGTCTAAAGTAAGGATGAAACGTTCTCTTTTTCTCTTCTTTCTGCGAAGATAGCCGTTTCCCCTGCCACGCTGATTGAATAAAACATTCCCTCTCGCCATCACTGTCTCTCACCAAGTTTCTGTGTGGGAAGGGCCTGCCCCGCCTTGTCTTTGCCACTCCTCTGAGGCTCTTTTCTGTCCCTACATCACACTTACCCTGCTCCGATTACCATATCTTTAAAATAAATTTAGGAAAGAGCAGGCCCCCCTCCTCCTTCTTCACAAGTATCTTAGCTATCCCTGGCCCTTTATTTTTTCAGAAATATCTTAGGAGTAAATTCTGTCAAGATCCACAAAGCAAAACAAACAAATGAAAATCTGTTTGGATTCAGATTACATTTTCTTTGCGTTAAATTGAGTCCATGTCCCCAAGGGTAAAATGTGTCTTAAGGAAAAAGAGCAGGAGAGGCCCTCCAGCCCCTTGGAGACTCAAGGCGCTGGAGTCGGCGGTTTCCTCCATCTCCCTGGGCTTCCTGGGCAGGTAGCACCCTCTTGGAGGCCTGCAAGGAAGGAGGGGCTTATCAATGGCAGGATTCAGATATTCCTAGACTCACAGCCAAGCGACCATCAGAGATCTTCTGGGTCTCATTGTTCTTCCTTAAGGAGCTGGCCTTCCAATGACATGGTGGCCAGACCAGTCCTCCAGAAACGAACGTGGCTGGCACCTCTCTAGAGACGGTGGCCACGACTTCTCAGCTGTGCTGACCCAGGAGCCCCTCCCCGTAAGGACCTTTTAAATGTATATTTTAATTAATTAAAATTCAAAAAAATTAGAAATTCAGCTCATTGGTCACATTAGCCACATTTCAAGGGCTCAGTTGCCTCATAGCCACCCCTATTTTGCCCATCGTAGAAGGTTCTAGTCAACCGTGCTGCCACAGGGACACACAGCATCTCCCGTCCCCCATGGGGGAAGAGCCAAACACTCTAGGTGACACCCAGGGCCCCTGACATCCCAGCCCTCCCCTGTCTGTCTCCCCACCTGCCTGCCCTGATGGGTTTCAGGTAGCCTCCTTGGAGCATCTGGGATTTCCCTGACCCCACTCTGGCTCAGTCCATTGTTCTTTCTCCAGCTTTTCTCTCTATCAATCCGTAGTCTCCCCTCCAGGCTCCCTCACCTGGGACTTTACCATCTGCCCAGTCTCCTTCTCAAAGCTTCCCCCACCCGCTGCCTGCACTTCTCTGGCTCTCGGATGCAATGTCATGAAACTCCATTCTCACGGGACAGCGGCCCTGCCACAGTTGTCTACCTCCAGAGCCCGGTGTCCTCAGCATCCGCACCTAAAGATTGTCAGTGCATGGCCGAGGAGCCCGAGAAAATACAAAGCACCCCCCCCACACACACCAAGTTCATCTGGAGGCTTCCAACACCGTTCTGCCCTGTGACTTAGCCCCCCACCCGCCCTCCCTTTTCTACTCTCGCCCCCACACTTAATTACATTCTCATGAGCCGTGCGGAATGGTCTGTTGGCTCCCCGTGTCGTTGAAAGTGTTTGTGTAAACAGCAGCGAGATCCTGTTCATTATAAAGGCTTCCTCACATTCATTGCAGCCAGTTCCGGTCTCCCCTGATTGTAAAGGAGATAGGACCAGCCACTTGGAGACAGGAAGGAGTTTATTGAAAGGGAAAAGAGCAGCCCGGAGGAGATAGAGCAATGTATACACATGCTTCGTGGAGTACAGGGCTCTGTTCCTCCGGAGAGACGCAGAAGGACAAGGAGAGGGAGAGAGAAAGAGAAGAGAGAGAGGGGGGGACAGGAAGAAGAGCAGAGCAAACTCTAAAGAGAAAGCAGAGCTGGAGCAAGGTCAGGGTTGAGAGAGGGAAGCTGTCAGTGAGAGACACACGCACTCATAGATGGAGGGAGACAGACAGAGGCAGGTCAAGAAGCATCGCCCCAGAGACACAGAGTGGAGGGCGGAGAGGTTCAAGCTGCCGGGTCCCTGGCCCCACACAGCAGGCTAGTCCTGGGGTCCCGCAAATACAATAGGCATTACGAACTAGGTGTTGGCACACGGGAGGCTGGAAGAACCACTTGAAGAATAAATGGAAACCAAACTCAGCTTCAGCCATCAGTCTTAGAAACCAGCTTCGTCGACCCTGAATGTCATTCACATTTATCTGATCTTTCCTCTCTAAAAAGATCCAGAGAGAAACGTCTGGAAATGCAGACTGTGCTCTTGCCCTATCCACGGAGGCTGCTTTGGAGTCCCCCCTGTCCAGAATTCTTGGCGAGAATTTGTGTCTTTGCTGTGGACAGCACCAAGCTGAGGAACAGGCACAATATTACCAAAACTTCCTTTCCTTAGATTAAGGACATCTGGGATTTTCAGAGCTTGGAATATGCCAGCTATCACGATGCCCGGCCACTGGGGAAGGCTAGCTTCTTAATGCCCGCCTCTTTTTGAGCCCTGTACCAAATCTTGCCTTGTCTCTTTCCAGATGCGTCAGAAGTTTACTCTCGGGCTCCATCAGCTTGGTCCCCAGCCTGGGCGATGTGCTTTCTCATTCACTCAGTTCATTCATTCACACACTCATTCATTCATTTCTCTGGCACTCATATGGCTCAGCATCATGCCCGGGGCTGTGGCGGCAAACGGAACAAATGTCCCTTGCATCTAGAGAGTTCAGGGCACAGCATGGACAAACAGATTCTAAGCAAAGAATCATAGTAATTTTTCTAGTGACAGTAGTGTCACACTAGAAATAAGTTTGCATGCAACAGATTAAAAGAACATGGTGCCCCCCCAAAAGATTTGAAAGCAGAGAATCTGTCTTCCTTGCTCCGGCTACCATAACAAAATACCAGAGACTGGGTGGCTTCCTCTACAGACATGTACTTCTCCCAGTTCTAGAAGCAGGAATTCTGAGATCAGGATGCCAGCATGGCCCAGTTTGGTGAGGTCTCTCTTCCTGGCCTACAGATGGATGCTGTCTCTCTCTCTGTTCTCACGTGGCTGTCTCTTCTTCTTTTTTTTTTTTTATAAAGGCACTAATCCCACCATGGGAACACCACCCTCATGAGCTTATCTGAAGCAAATTACCTCCCAGAGGCACCATTGCCTAATATCATCACACTGGGGATGAGGGCTTCCCGATGAATTGTAGGGGGACACAAGTATCCAGTCGCTAACAGACACAGATGGACACTGACACATGAGTGTTCGTGGTAGCATGAATTACAATAACCAAAAGGTTGGAGCAACCCAAGTGTTCATCAGTGGATGAATGATAAATTATGGTATATGTACACAGTGAAATATTACTCAGCGTTAAAAAGGAATGAAATACTGACTCATGCGACAACAAGAATGAACCAGAAGGTATCGGGCTAGGTGAAAGAAGCCAGTCACAAAAGGCCACACAGTATATGATCCCACTTAAATGAAATATCCAGAATAAGCATATCCGCAGAGACAGAACACAGATTGGGGGTTGCCAGGATTTGGAGTAAGCACATAATCAATATGGTGTTTCCTTCTGGAGCCAGAGGGGGCGGGGATGGAGACATTTTGCCACTAGAGAGAGGTGGTGGGTTGCACAACACTATGCATGTACCAAGGGCCAGTCAATTGTTCACTTTAAAAAGATTAATTTTATGTTATGTAAACTTTGCTTCAATAGAAAGGGGAAAAAGCGCGGTCCTAAATGGTAGACTAGTATGGGGTGACCTAATTAAACCGGGAGTCAAGGACAGGCACCCCTGGGGCTTGTGAATGTAACATGAAGGATGAGTAGAAGTCAGCAAGGGGACGAGGGGACGGCAGCAGGCTCTGGCCAGAGCCCACGACATCCACGGAAGCCCTACGGAAGCCCTACGGTAGCGCGTCTGGGAATGAGAAGGAAGTTGGGGCCGAGAGCCAGGGAAACTGGCGCTTGAGATGAGCCGGGATGGGTATCAGCGGCGGGTCTTCACAGGCATTTTGATGCTTTGGGGGGGTTTCTCCTGTTTGTTTAGCATTGAGGGGCACGAAGAAGGGAAGCAACCCTAACCTGGTGTATGCGGTAACTTCCATCTGGCCCCTTCTAGAAGACTGGCTTGAAGAGGCACAGAAATGGTACCAGGATATTGATCAGAAACTCCCTCCCCTGCCTCCTATTCCTGCCACATCTTTTTTCCTTTCTTTTCTTGTTTTTATGTATGAACAGAATCTGTGCTGAGTGTCGAATGCTTAAATCACAAACTTTTAACTCTCCAACTTCCACAGACAGGGCTCCGCTCCGTGTTTTCTGGATGTTCCTGGTGCCGGAGGCATTTCTTTCTTCCTGTTGGCAACTCCCTCCCCTTTCTCTGTTTGCCACATACTTTCTTTTTCCTTAGGATTAAAACAAAGTTACCAAGCTCTCTGCAGGCAAAGCTACCCAACACACTGCAGCCCTCCCAAGGAATGGACAATTTTCTGGTTCTGGAATGTTCCTTCCAGTCTGCTTCCTTCATTGTCCTTGGGGTTTTTCTCAGAAAGGAACTGTAGCTGCTCTGTCTCCACTCCTGTCTCCTATTTCTCCTTGGCATCCCGCATCTGACCCTTCCCTCTCGGACCCAGCACTCTCAAGGATTTGCACCCTGTCCCCTTCCTGACCCCTGCCGTGTTGCCTCTTGGGTTTGGAGCTGAATTCTATCCTCACACCCACTCTCTTATGTGCCTTAGTTTCCTTTTTTTAAGACTGCCTGATTTTTGCTTATGTCTCTTTTCACTTAAATCTTCGTATTTAGTACTTCTCATCTCTGGTTTCACAGAGCCCCTAATTTCTCAAATAGTAGCCAAGGTGCAAGAAGACATTCTTGACAGTGTCTTTGTTTCTTGTGTCCTTTGCATATCGCATGCATTTTCTCAATGTTGGTTTTTTTTTTTTTTCCAAGTTGAAATTTGTCCTAGAGCTGATGTTGTTGTTGCTTTGGTTATTCATCTTTAAGTGATGTGATGTGTAAGCGGGGCTGCTGTTTTTCCATAAACATTTGGAGTAAATTGTCTTCGCTTCCCCTTCTGGTTCCCTTTGGTTGTTCTTGGCTTCTCAGATCTCAAACTGGAGGGCTTCTTCGGTGTAAATTTATAACACTCTCATTGTTATTGAGCAGCCGGAGGGGAGTTGAGAGGAAGCCTGAGCTATGAGTAGTGTTCACGGGAATATTTATCTCGGCGGCAATTCTTTCCATGCACGGCGAAGCTGTTGTTGTTCCCATCTTGGGGTCTTGTATTCACGTCTGATTTGGCACAGCCTCTACTCCAGTACAAACTCTGGCTATGCCCGGGCTCCTTCCTGGTGCTACTGCTTGACACTTGGAGGAAATGCCTCTGTAACCCTGATGGGGTTTTCTTTGATGTGGCAGCTACATGAAACCTAGATCTTCTCCTGGTCTTTGTCGTGGGGGTTCACAGAACCCAAGCAACTATGGGAGTTTCCTTCATCTTCAACGCATCCTCCACCTAATCAAGAAAACTTGGTGACTCCCCCCAGCGTATCCTCCACATTCTTTCTTTGATGCTCCTGTCTTCACCATGTTGACCTCCTTCTTCTCCAGTTGGCCGCCATGCTAATTCTGGACCCTCCAAGTGTTGCTGTCACAAAAGATGCTGATCCTTAAGGTTCAGGGGAAGCCCGAATTATGAGGTCCCCATTTGCCACATGGCCTTGCCATGCCCCTCGGTCTTACCCCACACACACCCAGATGAGGGCAGAAGATTCCACCAGAGTACCTTTATTTTGATCCTGATCACAATACTCGTGCTTAGGAAAGAGTTATGAAGTTGTACCCCTGGTATCTTCCTCAGGTTGATGCCTTCTGCACCGCGTCTACTGAAACCTTTACAGTCTCCATTTCATGAGCTCATTCCCTAAGTTTCAGTTCTCCCCTGTCCGTTCTTTCCCTTTGTCATCTTTCAGATGGGGATTCAGCTAGGGGTGATAAAGAAGTTTCTAAAAAGTCTGAGAGGAGATAGATGTTTGCGCTGTCCAATTCAGAGATCTGGCTCTTGGATTTCCTGTTTACATCTCTCCGCACTTCTCCTTGCACAGTCCGTGTCCAAAGGTAAGAGTACTTGCGGGTGAGCCCCTGTGTAAGGTGGATGGCCCGAGCCAATGATATTCAGACGTGTGCAGACGAACGTACTTAAGACTCCTCCCCAATATGCAGACTTACTGACCAAACACAAGATTTACCAAACTTGGGGGCGGTGGGAAATTCCACTTGGACCCTACCTTAGGCAGTTAGATTTCCCTCTTTTCCTTTTTTTCCCCAAAACTGAGATAAAATATGAATCAAGTATTTAAAGATTTTAAAGTAAGCAGAGAAACAGCAAGGCTGCCTTTAAAAACTTTAAAGACTATTAAAAGACTATATAAAAAGGGTTAGAATAGAGACCTAAGTAAAAACTAAGGTAACACATTATTAGAGGTCTTTATTCTCTCCCTGAGTTGGGTATGGTTTTGTTTTTGTTGTTGTTTTTGATGTGTGTGTGTGTGTGTGTATGTGTGTGTGTGTGTGTGTATAAGCAGGTAGAGATGTCAGAGCATTAAACTAATCTTCATTGTTTGGGAGA
Source organism: Nasua narica (assembly GCA_028533885.1). Lineage (NCBI taxonomy): Eukaryota > Metazoa > Chordata > Mammalia > Carnivora > Procyonidae > Nasua > Nasua narica. The sequence continues at coordinate 103,873,047 of CM052811.1, read as the reverse complement.
TTTACATTTTTTCTATAATAAGCAAGCATATACAACTGCAATAACCATAACACAGGGACCAAAAATCAGAATAAAGGATCCTATTGCCCACCTAACGGGATTACCATAGTACTGATCAAATAAAGAGGAGACATATTTTCATCTACTTCAAAGGTAACTTTCAAACCAGTCCGATGTTATCCCATCCTTCCTCCTGCAGTGTTGTAGCAACACAGAATAAGAAATTTGGGTTGCAGTGGAGTAGTCCAGTGTGAACCTTGGGTCGATGCGACCAGGAACCTGAATAAATGGCTGAAGTGACTTAATGACAGAGAAGTGATCAATTAATGTATAAAAGTGTACAAAGAACTGAAGTGATTTCCACAGGAGGCAGAAGAACCATACCGGACCCTCCTGTGTGTTATTTACCAAAGGACATCCCCTTTGCTGTCAGAACCGCTTTCCATCTTTGGGCTCTAAACCCCGGAGAGATAGTGAATGTAACAGGGTAGGTATAGAATCCAAGAAAGAGAAGTACACTGTAGAATAAAAACAGTGAGAGATACCTGATGGATTTGTCTTCTCCTGTGATTGATAAAATATGCAAGGATTAGGGTACCTGGTCCAAGTCTTGCACTTTGATTTTCTCTTCTATTAGGTAATAGAAGCCAAGAAGCATGTTCTGATAGCTTTTCCTGACATTTTGGTCTTCAAAACAAACAAACAGGGGCGCCTGGGTGGCTCAGTGGGTTAAAGCCTCTGCCTTCAGCTCCGGTCATGATTTCAGGGTCTGGGGATCGAGGCCCCACATCGGGCTCTCTGTTCGGCGGGGAGCCTGCTTCCCCCTCTCTCTCTCTGCCTGCCTCTCTGCCTACTTGTGATCGTTCTCCCTCTGTCAAATAAATACATAAAATCTTTATAAATAAATAAATAAATAAATAAATAAATAAATAAATAAATAAATAAATAAATAAATATAAAAACAAACAAACAAAAATCAACTCCACCATCTCTTAGGCCAAAATGGGCGAGCGTCAGCTGGTAGGATTAATTTCAGCAGAAATAGGACAGTTCCTCCTTGTTGCCTCGTTTAAAGCCCTCCTCCCTGGAGCAAGCGTCTGCTACAGTGCCATGTGGAAAACTGTGAGTGTCCCTCTTCCTCCTCCATGCGCTGGGCTGTGGGAAGTCAGTGCTCGGAGGTGGGGTCCTATCCACCTGCTGTCAGGCAAACAGCGTGAGCCACGATTATTTATTTACAGCAGCTAATACAATTGGTAGTAACGACTTCATAGGGAACCTCTAAGTGCAGGCAAGATGAAAAATTTACTAAATTGGAGAATAAAAATGCATAAGAAAATGTACAGAATCAATATTTCATGGCCCTGGCTTTACCTTGCTGTTCACAAATCTATTCCCGAGTTCGCATTAAAATTTAAAGCAACGTCATGCGACAAGTTCAAGCCCTGGGTTATTTCATGTTAGTTTAGCTTTAGAGGAGTTTTGTTGTCGCTTGTTTCATAAAGTCTTGGGGACCCGGGGAGAGGGGGACACTTAGGAAACCATTTAGCCAAGTGACTCTGCTTTTATTTTTTTTTTTCAGGCAGGAAGACAAAATTGTGTCTGACAAACATAGAAAGTCATTCTCTTTGTGAACCGGCTATGCCTTAGCAATCTTTCCTGTTCAACCTTGCACTAGATTTTAAGAGTCTTTTTAAAACTGTGGAGAGGTAGACTGTTATTTCGTAAAAAAAAAAAAAAAAAAATTAAAAATCACTTATTGAATAACTACTACGTGCTAACCACTCAGTGATACTCGTCTATTGGAGAAGGGCCATAATTCCTACATCCGCCATGTTTCCATGAAGCTATGAAATGACACCACAGAGAATAAAAAGCTAGAGGACCAGATACACAACTTGAAGCAATCTGGATACTTGAGGCCAAATGTTTGGAGGGGAAGGGTGTAAGTTTTGAGGAAATGCAGACAGAAAGACAATAATTATTAGCTCTTTCTCAATGCTTTACCAACGCCTTAAAAAAAAGACACTGGGGGGGCGCCTGGGTGGCTCAGTGGGTTAAAGCCTCTGCCTTCGGCTCAGGTCATGATCTCAGGGTCCTGGGATCGAGCCCCGCATTGGGCTCTCTGCTCAGCAGGAGCCTGCTTTCTCCTCTCTCTCTCTCTGCCTGCCTCTCCTCCTATTTGTGATCTCTCTCTGTCAAATAAATAAGTAAAATCTTTAAAAAAAAAAAAAAAAGACGCTGGTATGAAGGGATAGACATTCCTAAAACCTACAAAACACGACAGCTGTACCCAACACTTTCTCTGGATTTTGTCTGTTTGGGGGCCACTACACAAGGCATTTGCAGAGTATCCGCACGACATCCGTGTCAGCTACTTCCCATTACTCTGAGGTCCCTAAACTCTTTAAATTTATTACTTTGTCGAGAGAGGGGTTTGGACTGCACATAGTATGACCGGGATAAAAGGAAGAAGCAAGTTCCGTGGTTAGAGAGACAGTCTGGATAACTACCCAGAGACGGCTTCTCAAGGAAGCTTTAGTCCTCAGTGCTAAGTATATGAAGATCCAGGAAGGTCTGGTGTTAATAGCAAGGAATTGTGTTACATGGGGAGACCTGGTGGCCTATTAGGGAAGCCGAAAGCCGGCCCAGAGCACAAGTGAACGTGCCTGAGCATGAGCCCAAGGCGGCCAACAGACTTTCTGTTTGGTCTTGAATGATCTCCCATCCCTCGCGGGTCAAGAAGTATTCATGATATTATTGTTTCAATGCCCTCCACCTGCATTTTTATTCTTCTAGCCTGAAACCCCAGAAAAATGGATGTTTCCAGTGAAGAGCAGAAATCTGTGTGCTTCTATTTAAAGTTCAAGCCCGGATGGTGATGAGAAGGTGAGTCAGGGACCTGCTAGACCTCCAGCAGAAGCACAAATCCCCCTTGGGGTTCTTGACCTTGGGTGTCTTCAAGTGGTTACACACGGTCAATAGTTCATAGTATACGGGTCATAGGAGACAGGTGATAAGGGAGTTTCTGGAGAAACATCTTTCTTTCCTTAGCGGGAGAGAAAGCCAGTTTGCTTCCTGCAAGCGGCAGAGGTGAGGAGAGGGATTGGAGAGCCCTCCTCTTGAAAGGACAGTCCGGGAACCGGCGGTCTGCGGCCGCTGGGAGCCTGTGGGACACGTAAGCTCGCTCGCCCGGGCCAGACCTCTGAGTCGGCATCTACTTTTTATTTCCCTATCAACTAATTGAAGAACAATTTTCATATGATTAGCCACATCCACTGGAAGCGTAAACCTTGATGAATTTTGACAGTCGTCTGTACACAGGGAACGATCATGACGAAACACAAAATGTTCCATCACCCCAAAAGACCGTGCCTCTTTGCAGTCCTTGCTGCCACTGCCTCGCCCACGTAACCACGGGTCTGCTTCCTCTTCCCATAGATGAGGGCACGTTATATAGACATGGAATCGACATGGAATCATAGAGGAAGCTCTTCTTTGAGCCTGAACTCTTTCACCCCAAGTAATGCTTTGGAGACTCCCCCACGCCGCTGAGTGGCTCAGGAGCTCATCCCTTTCTGTCCTTTCCATGCTGGGCGGCTGCTTCCTTCTGTTTCTCCATTCCCCGCTCAGAGCTCTTCCACTCCTGGTTTCCACCACCATGACTAAAGCTGCCGTGAACACTCCTATCTAAGTCTTTGTGAGTGTGTCCCGTTGGGGTAAATGCCTGAGTGTGAAAGGGCTGGATCAGATGTGTGTATGTTTAACTTTTTAAGAAAACGCCGATGTTCCCAGGAGGTTTTCCCACCCCGCGTTCCCCCCAGCAGGCTGTGTGCATTCAGGTTGAACCACACCCTCGAGAACGCTTGGTATTATTGGTCTCTTCCATTTTAGTTGGTCCAGGGGTGCGGGGCGCTACAGGTTTGGGGTTTCAGTTTGCAATTTCTTGATCCAGAGCGGATGTTAGGAGAGTCTGCATTTTTTTTTAAAGATTTTATTTATTTGACAGAGAGAGATCACAAATAGGCAGAGAGGCAGGCAGAGAGAGAGGAGGAAGCAGACCCCCTGCTGAGCAGAGAGCCCGATGCAGGGCTCGATGCGGGGCTTGATCCCAGGACCCCGGGATCATGACCAGAGCCGAAGGCAGAGGCTTTAACCCACTGAGCCACCCAGGCGCCCCCCAGGAGAGTCTGCATTTTGACAAGAGCCCCCCTGTGCTTTACGTACACAGGGAAGTCTGAGCAGGCAGAGAAGACCCAGCATGAGGGTGGTCAGAGGCAACGATAGGAGCCGGGGAAGCAGGGTCAGCTCAGGGAATGGGTAAGGACCACTGATGAGAGGTGACTCCGGTCCCCAGGGTTGGGTGCTTCCTGCAGCAGCGTGAGAACTCTGCCAGCGTATGCTAGGCATCTGTCATTGATCGTTTCTTTCTTCAACTCAGTTTTTTCTTCTGATTTTGGGAAACGGAGTTTAAAGAAGAAAACTAAAATTTCCCACCAATCCATGTTGTACCGATATATCTTTTTAAGCTAAAGCTTTGGTGCTGCATGACTTTTCTATTGCAGCTCCAACAAATGACCCCATACTAATTTCTTATCTTCCAAGCTGGAGGTCAGAAGTCGGAAAAGGAGCCTTAGGAGGCTAACATCGAGGTGTTGGCAGGGCCGAGCCCCTTCTGGAGGCTCCAGGGGAGAATCTCGCCTGTTGTAGCCCTGTGTTCTTTGGCAGGTGGTCCCCTTCCGGCAACGACAGCATGCCAACTTTCCCTTCCTCCCCGGCTTCCGACTGGGGTTTCTTTTCCCCTCACTTCTGAGGACTCCTGTGAGGACATTGGGCCCTCGTGGATAATCCGGGATTATCTGCCCACCTCAGGATCCTTAACTCAGTCACACCTGCAGAGTTCCCTTTGCCCTGGACGCTCACATAATCACAGGTTCCAGGGATTACAATGGGAATGTCTCTCTGGGGCCATTATTCTGCCTCCCACACACGCATTTCTTTCTATCTAGTACGACAGTACTTAAACAGTAAATCGGAATGATGTACAAATCCTCCCTCTCCTTCCTTGTAAGGAGGAAAGCCACTTTTATGGGTAGAGAGGAGGGTAGAAGCTGAGAGGTCTGTTGACCCACGTGATTAACCCCTACCAAGAGGGATGGCAGTAGTAAGAATAATGGGTCATGTTGATTCAGTTCTTAGTCCAACTAATGTTCTATGGAATTCATATACACATCCATTCATTTAATCCTTAAAATAATCCTGCCGTGGTCTGAATGTTTGAGTTTCCCCAAAATTGGTAGGTTGGAATCCTAACCCCTGGTGGCATGAGGAGGTGGCACCTGGGGGAGGGACTTAGGTCACGAGAGTAGAGCCCTCGTGCATGGGATTAGTGCTCTTTTAAAAGAGGCCTCATAAGGGCGCCTGGGTGGCTCAGTGGGTTAAAGCCTCTGCCTTCGGCTCAGGTCATGATCTCAGCGTCCTCGGATCGAGCCCTGAATCGGGCTCTCTGCTCAGCAGGGAGCTTGTTTCCCCCTCTTTCTCTGCCTGCCTCTCTGCCTACTTGTGGTCTCTTTCTGTGTCAAATATATAAATAAAATCCTTAAAAAAAACAAAAACAAGAGGCCTCATACACAATGAATCTTGGAACACTGAAAAAAAATAAAATTAAGATGTTAAAAAATAAATAAATAAATAAAAATAAAAGAGGCCTCACGGAGCTCTGTAGCCCCCCACCCCCACCCCACCACGCGAGGACCCAGATGGAAGTTCTATGAACCAGGAAGTGGTTCCTCACCACACAGCAGATCTGCCAGCACCTTGATCTTGGACTCCCCAGTCTGCAGAACGGCAGGAAATTCATTTCTACTGCTTACAACCCACCCAGCTTATGGCATTTTGTTCCAGTAGCCCTAACAGATGAAGACAAGCCTCGTGAAGGTCTATTACTGCTCTCCTCGCATCCTACCGGTGTGGACCTGAGACACAGGGAGACTGTGAAATCGCCCAAAGTTACACAGGTAGGCAATTTCAAAGGCACGACCCAAACTCAGGCTCTGTGCCTCAAGTATCCCTTTTTTTTTTTTTTTTTTTTATGCGCAGGGCTAGTCAAGATTCTCCAGAGAAACCAAGCCAATAAGATGTACATTTAAAAGGAGATTTGTTATGAAGAATTGGCTCACAGGATCACAGAGGCTGAGAAGTCCTATGATTCATCTTCTCCAGGCTAAAGGCCGAGGAAAGCCGGCGATGTCATTCACTTGGGGTCCAAAAGGCTGAGAATGGGGGGGAGCCACCCATCGCAGTCCGAGGGGCAGAGGAGATGGGATGGAAAGTCCCAGCTCAAGCAGGTGAAAGGAACAGATTCCTCCTTTCTCTGCCTGTCTGTTCTATTCCAGCTCTTCACAGACACACTGCGGAGAGGGGTGCCCTGATTCCAACACTGATGCCGCCGAGAAGTACCCTCCCGGCTGCCCCCGGACGTGCAGGCAAGGTGACACGGAATGAGCCGTCACAGCCAGAGCCTACATGGTGGCTCGGGTGGAGAAGGGAGTCGGAATGGGAATGTTTAGAGGCGAAGGGAGAGGGAGCAGGAGGGATAAAGGGTAGGAGGCTGCGGGAGGTTCCTGAGCCCTGGGACAGGGTGGTGGGAAGGACGGCTGTCAGGAGTGTTTCCCGGAGGACGAGCAGTCGGACATTCCCCTGCTGTCCCAACGAAGCCACCGGAAGGCCCATGCGGCTTGTCAATGCTTCGGGGTTCGCTGGACCCTCGCTTCTCTTTTCTTCTCCTTGACACTTGCTGAGGCGAGCCTTTGGTGACTGAAAGAGGGTTTGGTTTTCCTCCGGGATCTATGCTAGTCATTGTCTCTGCTGCTTTTGATTTGCTTCCTGTTTCTTGTTTTTTTTAATCTTTTGTCATGCTACAACGGAGCATTTTCCTGTCATAAAAATATTTTCCCAAAACATGACTTGGATGGCCACCTAGCATTTCTCGTGCGAACGCATCATCGCTGCTGGTGCCCTAGAGGGTAAGTGTGCGGGCCCACGTGAACCCCCAGGCGGGGGTGCGGGGCTGTCCTCAGGCCTCGGGACGGCCTTGGCCCCTGTGATTGCTCGGGAGAGTCCCCCTTCCAGCCGGGCCGAGAGGCGGCAAGGGACTTCCTGACCAGGGTGTCAGCGGGGAAGTCGCAATCGCCACGCAGCAGTTTCGGGCTGCTCCCCTCATTCCCCGGAGAAGGAAGGGGACTTTCTCTCCCGCGGGGTCACGACATGAATGTTGTACCTCGTATCCCCGTGCTCAGGAAGGGCACACCAGCCGTTCCTTTGCATGGGACTCAGGTGATCCGGATTGAACTAACTTCCATTAGGAAGGAAGAGTTGTCAGACGGGCCATCCCAACCCCAACACGTTCTCAAAAACACAAATAAGGCAACCTCATCGCCTTTATTATATATATTCATATATTGACATATATGAATATAATTATAATATATTATATAATATATAATATCATAAATAATATTAATGACACTAATTTTATATAATTATTTATATGATCATATTAAATAATATCATTATAATATTAATTAAAATAATATTAATGTAATATGTAACTACTACATTAATATGATATATTAATATATTTAATATATTTTATATATATATATGTACACATTTTTGGGGTTTGGGGTTTTTTTAGAGTGGGAGCAGGGGCCAGGGGACAGAAGGAGAGAGAGAATCTGAAGCAGGCTCCACATCCAGCATGGAGCCTGGACTCAGGGCTCAATCCCAAAACCCTGAGATCACGACCAGAGCCAAAATCCAGAGTCGGCCACTCAACCGACAGAGCCACCCAGGTGCCCCACCATTAATGTTTTTATTATCGTTACTATTTACCCTAATAATAACAGCACTTACTGAATGTGTGTCATTTGGGAAGCGCCGTATGGCACGCTTTAAATAAATTCTCTTATTTAATCTTCGTAAGAAACCCCTGAGGGAGATACCATCCCTCTATTACAAATAAGGGAGCGGACTCGGAGGTCGTCCCTCGCCTTCTCACCGCCAACCAGAGCGCTGCTGGCTGCAGTGCTGGTCCTTTCTCCCTGCCACCGGGCCACCAGCACCCACAGGCCACTGTCAGATTCGAAAGCCCGGCCAAGCAACACTGGAGTTTGCCTTTATTCCCCCAGCGGAGCAGAGAAAACCCTGAAGGGCTGGACCCCAGACCCAGCCGCTTCCACCTTCCTCGTATCTGTCAGGGTCCAGGATCCTGCTCTGCCTGGCTTTCGGGTTTTTGCGTGTCGCACCTGCCCCAACCACAACCACACGCCCCCAGCAGCTCATATGCTGAATCTGTTAGTCCGCATCCTGCCTTGGTCTCTAGAAATGGTTTGCAGGGAGGGAGCTGGGACGACATAAGGTACTCAAAAAATAAAACATTTGGCATTTATTATAAATAACATTTCAATAGTATTCACTTTATCTTCAAGTAAAAATCGTATTATTCACGTGTGCTCTCGCTGTATGCATTTCAGTTTTTTTCATAAGTGACTATAAATCTAATTCTCTATTGCTAAATAAGCTAACCAACATTCATTAAGAAGGTTCGTGTCTATATCTGTACCATAAACAGGACGAGAAAAAAATCTAGTATCACTGCACTGGAAGTCAAAGAGTGCCCAAGATCTTAGGAAAAAGTGGTAATCATTTATTACTTATTATAATTCATTAAGCTTGTAGGAAATATTTAGATACTTAATTGGCATTTAACAAGATAGCTATAGAGAGTAAATGAGACATTAAATTCTCTTCTTAAATGCCCATTAGATTTGCTTTAGAAATTAATTGATATCTAATTCATTTGCTATCAACTATTTTATCCTTTGCCAGCTGAGAAGTTCATATTAACGATAAGCAGAGGCAGGAGAAGGGGGACTTATACTTTCTGAGCTCTGTGTCAGCCTAATTTAAAAGGCAAAAGCTCCCTGTGACAGCTCAGTCCCCTCCAAGGGGCATTGTCTTTGGGTTTAGAGGGAGAGACCCCGTCGGACCTGTCCAAACCCTCACCATCAAAGGCCCACCTATCCAGACAACACATGAGGGGACCAGAAAGCCTTTCGTGAGGACCAGGTGGGATATTGGCACATTTATGTTCAAACTAGACGGGATCTGTGTACGTGGTATCCAGTACCTGGGGGCTAGTCCTTGGGAACACAGAGGACACTCGTTTTGGGTTACTCTGTTTTGCTTTGTTTGTAAGATTTTATTTATTTATTTGAGAGAGAGAGCATGAGGAGGGGGGAGGGTCAGAGGGAGAAGCGGACTCCCTGCTTAGCAGGGAGTCCTATTCGGGCCTCCATCCGGGGACTCCAGGATCATGACCTGAGCCGAAGGCAGTAGCTCAACCAACTGAACCACCCAGGTGCCCTGTTTTGGGTTACTCTTGACAATAGAGCAGCGGATTAAATTATAAGGAGGGGACAGGCAGCTGAGCTCCCCAAATGTCCCTGCAAGGAAGGACTTGCTGCCCCAAACGCTGGGAGAGCAGCCAGCAAATTACCCGCCACTCCTTCGGGCTTTGCCTCAGGCGCAGAAAGCTGCCCCCAACCAGAGCCCTGTTCCTGGGGCCTCCCCCAGCCGCAGAATGATTGCAGGACACATCATTTCAGCCAGCTATGGAACAGTCCTGATGGGTCATGTGTGTTACAAAAGTCCCCGGGGAGTCAGCCAAGGCTTTGTGAATGCATTAAGCTCAAACTTTCCCCTTGCCTGATCCTACTTCCTTTCCTTCTTGTCCATAGATATTGATGACTGATCAATATCCCACATATCATGTATCTCACCATCTGCTTCTGGAGAAACTAATTTGCAACTATTCGTGGAAATTGAGGGGGTGCTTGTGTCCATTACAAGTGCTGTGAGGGCTGTGCCCCAGCTTGTTGAACCACTGGGTTTCTTCAGACTGCCCACAGCTATTTCTGGGAGTCATCAAGTAGTGTTTCCCAGGCATTGCCTGTGGCCATGGCCGGGTTCAGCTCTTTTTGATCTTTCCCGGTCTATTGTTTTTGCCTCTGTCCGAAGTTACATTACCTACTTAATGGCAATATTTTCTCCTGTGGCAGAAATGGCCAGACAGTCACTTAATCTGCCTTTTTTTCTCTCTGAGCAAAGAATTAGGCTCTACACCCAGCCCCCTGCCCTGTCAAGTGTGGCCATGTGATTCAGGTGTAGACAAAAGAAAGTGAGCAGAGGTGATGTGTGCCTCTTTCAGTCCTGGCCACACCACACACATGATTCTCTGAGAGCTCTCGTCTTCCCCTGGCTGAATGCAGATGACTCTGAGACCCAGCTCCTTAAGTGAGAGATGAACTTCTATTGCCATAAATCACCAAGATTTGGTGGTTTATCCGTGACAACAACTACTGGAGGAACCAAGATGGCGCCCCTCAGATACCGCTGCCTACTGCCAGGCACTCTGCTGGACACTTCTGCCATTTCCTTGGATACCTCCATTTCCTACCAATCACCTCTCCTGTCACTGATGAGACATTGTCAACCTAAGATCTCAAAATGACTCCATGTTCTCAACACACAATAGTTAAGAAGAGTTTTTAAGAATGTGAGCAGAACATGTCTCCATCTTTCCTCTGTGTTGTGATGCATTAATGAATGGGCCTCAAAGTAATACTAATCATACCTTAAACTAACAAATATCTGGAACTGGATCTTTAGCATTTTTTTTAAGATTTTATTCATTTATTTGACAGAGGGAGAGAGATCACAAGTAGGCAGAGAGGCAGGCAGAGAGAGGAGGAAGCAGGCTCCCCGCTAGCAGAGAGTCCAGGGCTCCCCGCTAGCAGAGAGTCCGGGGCTCGATCCCAGGACCCTGAGATCATGACCCGAGCCGAAGGCAGAGGCCCTTAACCCACTGAGACACTCAGGTGCCCCGATCTTCAGCATTTTATTAAAGCAGAAACTCCTCTCCACAAGAAGCTGGCCCAAAAAGATCAACATAAAGCTCTACTCAGAATTTCCCCTTCCCTTTTGGTGACTAGATTTTGGGTTTGAGCATGCTTGCTATTCCCTGACTCTCTCCTCCTTGATCTTGAATTTCCCCCACGAGGCTCCTCAGTCACCCCTCCGTGCAAGCAGACTTCTGAAGGACTGGCTTCACCAACGTTCTCATATGTGGCTCTGTGAGAGCAGAGACCTCACCACTGTATCCTCAGTATTTAAATAGTTTTTGGTATACAGATGATATACAGTGAGGTTTGTTAAATGAACAACGGATGTGTGTGATTGAGTAAAGAGCAGAATGTATGATCAAGAGACCTTTAGCTGTCCTGCACTGTGTGGTCAGTCTTGGGGAAGAAAATACCAGGTGCTAAAGATAGACGACCTTGAGAGTTCTGTGTTTCTAGTGCACTTGACCCTGTCAGATACTCACCCAGCCCAATTACCACCTGTGAGGACTAATTTTTTTTAAAAAAACAAACTTTATTTTCACTGAAACAAGAAAATAGCTATAACCTCAAACCATAAACTATGAAGCACGCTAGCCAAATACCATGGAATTTATATAAAAACAAGGTGAAAAATTGACATCTCACATTTCTCTTCAGACCTTGAACATAGAACAATTTTTCTAGAAGAGAGCTAGGATCTTAAGAGCCTAATCTAATAATTCTTTGATTAGAGCCACATTAGGGAGATGATCCAAACTCTAGAGCAGAGAATACATTCCTCTAAAAACTTCCTGGGATGGGGGAGGATCCTGAAAAAGACCCTAGAGACACTCCAATTCCACACTCTGTCTTATCAGCCTTCTAGATGAAGTTGTCAAAGGTCAGGGGAGGTAAAGTAAACAAAAAGTAGCACAGAGAGTCTTCCTACTCAAAGTGTGGTAGGAGGAGCCTCGGCATTTGATGCTACATTATATGTATCAACTGACTGATCTTAGTACCCAGATATTTAGTCAAACACTGTTCTAGTGTTTTTGTGAAAGTATTTTTTGATAGAAGTAATATTTGAATCAGTGGTCTTTGAGTAAAACAGCCTGCCCTACATGATGTGGGTGGGGCTCATCTACTCAGGGGAAGGCCTTAAGAGAAAAGAAAAGAGAAAAAGAGAGAAAAAAGAAAAGGAAAGAAAAGAAAAGAAAAAAGAAAAGAAAAAAAATACCTGGAAAGCAGAGGAATTCTTTTTTTTTTTTAAGATTTTATTCATTTATTTGACAGAGTGAGACAGAGAGAGTAGGAACACAAGCAAGGGGAGTGGGAGAGGGAGAAGCGGCCTTCCCACTGAGCAGGGAGCTCAATGTAGCCTCGATCCCAGGACCCTGCAATCATGACCTGAACCAAGGCAGACGCTGAATGACTAAGCCACCCAGGCACCTAAAGCAGAGGAATTCTACCAACAGACGGGCTTTGGACTAAAATCACAACTCTTCCCTGGGTCTCCAGCCTGCCAGCCTACCCTGCAGATTTTGGATGCCAGCCTTCCAAAATTAACGTGAGCCAATTCCTTAAAATAAATACCTCCCCCTGTTCCATTCTGTTTCTCTGGAGAACGCATACTCACACACCATTCAAAAAATATCTCTAAATCCACTTACCTCTGTGGCCTTTTCTCTACAACCTCTCATCTTCTAGGAAGAAAAGAATGTCACCAGTCCCAGGCCTCTAAATTCATGGTCTATTCTACTCATCCAGCATTTTGCACTGACGATATACATAAAACGTCTTATAAGTTGCAGACTTTCTTTAGGTAGCTGAAATGAAAGCTCTGGGGGGGGGGGGGCAAAAAAAAAAATGCGTAATGTACTAAGCGCTAGTTTGCAGTTTCCAGTGAGGCACCTGGCCCATTGAAGGTGAACTGAAAGTCTGACAAAGGCTGGAGGGAGCTTCTACATTCAGTGTAAGAGAGGTGTCCAGGAGCTCATTTTTCCTCCTTGCATCAACTCTTGAAGGTCTCCCTTTTTTAAAAAAGGATTTTATTTATTTATCTATTTATGAGAGAGAGAAAGAGAGAGAGAGAGGAGAGAGCATAAGCAGAAGGAGCAGCAGGCAGAGGGAGAAGCTCTCTGCTGAACAAGGAGCCTGTTGCAGGACTCGATCCTAGGACCCAAGGATCATGACCTAAGCCAAAGGCAGGTGTTTATCCAACTGAGCCACCCAAGAATCCCAGCTCTTGAAGGTGTCTTATGAAACACAATCCAGCATCTTCAGTGATGGGACATTGATATCATACAACTTCAACTGCTCTCGGTGTTCTACCAATGAAGTCTTGTCTACATACCATCCAAGCAGCTAGACCTTCAGTCAGTTCAGCCGACTGTAATCAGACAAGCCATGAATTGTCCCAGCAGTCCAGGTTCTGTCTTTTCACACCATTTTACATGGTCTTGGACTGCAGCGTCCTGCAAAAATTATCTTTAGATACTGCATAGTGAACAAGGAAGGAGAGCGTGTCTTACTCATCTCTGGTTCGCAAACATTCCTGAGTAGAAGGATCACCTGGACGTCTTGTTTAATCTGCAGAATTCTGCTTCTTGATGTTCTTCCCCTCCCTCCACCCCAGGATTCTGATTCAGGGGTCCCTGGAATCTGCTCATCCAACAAGTTCCCCCAGATTAATCCAATGTAGTTGGTTCACGGACCACCACTCTGGGAGTGAAAAACTCCCAGAGAACTTGGGTTTCTCAAAATAATTCATTGACAAATGGAATGAATAGAAGTTAAGATAGTTAAGAGAGTAACTCACTGACCTTTCCTTTGCAGATGAAAGGTTATTCCAGCTACTTTAGTCCCCTGGACTCAGAGCTAACTAGTCTTGCATGCTGGTTCACAAACTTCCTGAAATATGGTCAAGTGACAAATTGTTGTTGCTGTCTCCAACCGAAGAGGTGAATATTTGCCAGGAGTCCCAGACACAAGGAAAGAGGCTCTCAGACCCTGTTCTATGAATCCGGCTCTTCCGGTTTTTATAAAATCATTTAATACCGACCAAAGACAAACATCATTATAAAAGACCTAAGGAGGACCAAGGGAAGTCCTCAACAGCGAACGCCTTAGACTGATTCAGCTTTGTGACAATTTTGTGGATTCCAAGCAAAGAGCTTGTAAGGAATAAACCAAAAGCTCCCAGAACCGTGGCCCATGAATAAACAGATCCTCCAAACCAGCTTCATGAAGCCCTATGTCAACCACACTCAACCTAGAACCCAGCTCAATTCTGCAGGTTATCCGAAGTTCAATGTGGACGAACTCCGCCTCCTAATATAAGCCACAACACAGGCTTTAGAGAGTCGTGAGACTTGTATCACATCGTGAAATAGGAAGTACAGGAGGGATGCCCACAAAGCAAGCATGAAGGGTGTGCGGCAGTGACCACAAGCAGAAGACCTCTCCCATTTCTGCTCTTCCATTCCTCCTCCCTGCATCAGATCCCACATTGGATCGCCCTTTGTTGCATCCTAATTGTGGCTCAAAAGGACTGACTCCAGCAAAGTCCGTAGGAGGTGTCTCTAAAACAAAGCTGGTGACTCAATGTGGGAGGTCGATAGGCTAGAGGCCCATCCCAACCTTTAGAAGAGAAAGACAGAGGAGGGTGCTTTTGCTTCTCTGAAAGGAGCATAAATGTATCCCAAAGGAGGTTCAACTTAAGCAGTATTATAGGGGCTTGAAACTTTCCAGAACAGGATAAAAGGAGCCCGTGTAGTCAGAGCGAGGCGCAGAAGCCAGGAGACCATAACAGTATACAACCCGAAGCAATACACTTCATGACTCAACAGATACTTGTAGGGTTATTGGGTGTCTGTGCAGTGGGTAAAGGTGTTAAAGGAAGGAAACATGAAAAGAGAGAAAAAGGGGTTCTCGCTTTTGAGGGGATCACTGCAGACCAGGGCTGGCAAACGTTATTTTTCTGTAAAGAGCTAGATAGTAAATATTTTAGGCTTCGGGAGCCTCATGGTCTCCGTTGCAATTACCCAACCTTGTTGTCACACAAAAGCAGCCACAGAAAACCTGTGGGCGAGTGGACCCGGATGCGTTCCAACAAAAGTTTAACTCCACAGCCAGGTGGGGGGCTGGACGTGGCTCTTTGGCCAAGTTTGTCCATCCTCGGTCTGGACTAATAATGGGAGAATCTGTAATATAATCATTCTTGCTGGAAGAAGCAGAAAAGAGAGGCATTGAGTGGACCTTACTGAACAAGGGAAGAAAATTAATTCTTCTGGACAACTATTATATGCCAGGCGGGGTCTGGTCTCGGGTGTAGCCTAGGATGGAAAATGGAAGAAGGTGCTCAGTCTCAGAACCCTGAGCTTGCACACACCTGTGCCAGGCACCTGATGTATGTTTCAACTCCTGGCCTGATTCACTGCCCACCAAAGCCACGTCAAGAGTTGTTATTCGTGCCACCACTCCCTTTACAGATGAGGAATTTGAAGTTCAGATAGATTACGTGATTAGTTCAAAGCGGCAGAGTTAGAACTTCCAACCTTGATCTACAAAATGTCGACATCCATGTTCTTTGAAACGACCAATATGCAACCCCAATATGTGTTTTGCATAAAGGACAAAATGTAAACAAAGATGCAAAAATTCGCAGAAATTCTTCTCTCATTTAATCTTCATAAATGTTTATTAAGGAATGATGAGCCACTGAAGGCTTTTGGAATGTTAATCTCCGTGAGGTTAGCAAAGGCGATACGGGTCAAACTCAGAGATTTTCTCAGGGCATCTCATGCCCTGACCCATACCATCTGGACCTTATAACATCCAAGACCCAGGCGATGGCTGGAAGGATCCCTAGCTCTGTCTCCATCTGTGGTCTGGGGCTCACACATGTTTTTAGGGCTCACTTCGTCATCCAGTTATTATTCATCTCCGTTTCGACTACCGTCCAAGTGGGAGTTAGAGAGACAGTTTTCAAGTACAGAGCTGGGAACAAGAATCCAGTGAACTTTCATTTGGAGCACCTACTGCCATAACAATTTCACATTTCACCATATCATCATTGCTTTGATTACTCTTTGACCCATTGTTCGGGTTGGATTCTCTGGAAACAGATGCTAAGATGGAGTTTGGGGTATAAGATGTTTATTATGGAAATAAGGATCAACCCATGTAGAAGGGAGGGGGAGGGGGAGAAAAAGAAGTCAGATCACGATGTATGCCCCAGAAAACCTTGGCCAACCCTTTGGGGAGCTCCAGAGCAAATAGTGTTGGGTATGGGGGCAAGCTGCCTGGGAAGGGCATGACCTTGGGTGAGGTAGGTCTCTGCAGCTGAGGCAGACACTGAACTCAGGGTTCTCTGCTGACTATACTCCTCTCCTTCCTTGGAGGAATCTGGATGGTGTGTCTCTGAATGGTCTAACCCCCACCGCTACTATAGAGGATAAGCCACAAGAGGATAAAACTTGTATCTGGTTTTGCTCACCACTGCATCCACAATCCCTAGCAGAGCAAGGTATGTGTCGTACATGTGGTAGGTACTCAAAAACTCTTTGTGGTTGACTTAATTAATTACTCAAGCCAAGAGCTGGCAGTGACAGCATCATACCTCCATGAGTTCTCAGAAATCGAGAGCTCTGCTAGACTTTTCTTGCAAGGAGACACTCCTCCCACCCCCAAGAAAACCAGTTACATGAATTTAAGATAGAAATATGCACCTTCTATAGGAACATTGCAGAATATGGCAAATGTCTCATGCAAAGCTCTTGGAGCAGATGAGTTTTGAGCTGAGTCTTGAAAGATAATCTGAAATGTATCTGGCAAAAGTGGTTGTGCCTGGATGCAGGCAAAGTGGTAGTGAGAAAAGAATTGAAATCATAGCCAATGGCGGCATTTGCCAACAGAGGTGACCACGACAAGGGGGAAGAAGGGAGGACACATTCCGTGTTGCTCCATGTTTGGTTAACGTGGGGCATGCAGGAGGCAGACGCACATGAACATGAAGCTCAGAGGTGAGCTCCAAAGCAAAACCACCCAGGAAGAGATATTCCCTCAATTTCTCCAATTAATGGGAAAAAGGGGGGGGCCAAAGAAGAAAATCTGGTATGCTCAGAGATTTGGGATAGGGATGAACAAGAGGGTATATTCAGTTACAAAGGACCTTTGTCGCTTTGTTCCCCACACAGGCAGACTCCTTCACACGTCAGTGAGCAGCTCAGCATTCACAAGCCGAGGGCTCCGTGACTGCAGAGAAGTGCTCTCCTGTGGATTCACATTGGAAATGTCCAGGGAATGGCTGTGATGACGAACTGCATGTTCACCTTGAGCTGATCACCACGGTTGTGGGCGTGTCAGGGGCGGTGATGGACGGAGCCGGGGTCATGTGTCCCATATTGTCGGACCAGTAGCTTCGGTCACCAGAAGGAGGGAGAAGTGTGCTAGACGGAAAAAAGCTACAGACGCTGCAATGATTTAGAAAAGGCCATAGCAAGACAGGCAGAGAAGGAGGATAAGAGTGCAGGAGAATAATGTCCCCCAGTTGAGTGAGTTTCAAAGGCTCTCAAACACATACACAGATCGCACACACAGAGACACACATACACACAAACGCTCAACACTGACTGAAACAAACAAAAGGATAAAAAACAAAACCTTGGCGACTTAAACGACAGCGACTTATTCTCAAACAGTTCCTGAGGCCAGGAACCCAAAATCCCTCCAAAGGCCTCAGGGTTCCCTCCTTCCTGGTCTCTTCCAGTTTCTGGTGACTCCACACCTTCCTTGGCTTGATCACGTCTCTCCAATCCCCATTTCCATCTTTAGAAGGCCTTCTTCTCTGTGGGTCTGTATCTCAAATCTCCTGGACCTTTCTCCGAAAAGGACACCTGCCGTTAGATTTTGGGGGGTTCCATGAAACCCAGATGACCCCATCTCGGATCCTGGACTTCGATACATCGGCAAAGACCCACTTTCCCAGGAAGGTTACGTACACAAGTTCCAGGAGGTAAGACTTCCACATATCTTTTGGGGAGCCACTATTCGACCCACTACACGTGAGGCCAAGACATGAGGCAGATGGTGGGTAAGACCGGGCAGAGAGGCAGAGACGGGCATTCCGGGGAGTATGCGTCCCGTCCAAAACCATTCATGTTCGCTCTGGGTAGCCAAACTAAATGCATCCAGAGCCCAGATATGGTCCATGGGTGTCCAGTTTGGAACGCAGGGCAATCCCGGAAGCTCCTCTTCCTACATGATATCTTAATAGTGAATTCCGAAATGCAAATCACAATTGCAATGACAGCTAAAGATGCCAGATTTTTCCTAAAGCCTGATGTTCAGCTCAAAACTGACTCTGCCATCCACTCTCTGCTTGGCAGGAACTGGCAGAGAGATTTCATCCCATATGTAGCCTGACAAATGAGTAAGTGGCTGAAGGCCATTCCGGTTCTGCACGAACCATAAATCTGACTCCAGCAAACAAACAAAGCTCAGCGGAGTGGCCTGAGCCAGGACTGTGTTTGTCACTGAACCATCAGAACTCAGTCCTAGAGCTTCTTCTCCTGGCTGAGATCCAGGGCCTGCGTCCCGGACTTTTGACACCTGCCCTTCTATCAAAGGGGGCCCCGTAAGAGCTTCTGTTCAACAGCCAAACCCCAGGGAATCCTGGGCCCTCGGCTGTGTTCTCCATCTGTCTGTCTGTCTCACATCTTCCAGATCCAGTTAATGTCATTGATTTAGCTTCTAGAGAAACCCTAAGAAGATAAGCCGGCCCATATGGTGTGGAGAAGAGGGAGTCAGTTCGCAATTAAGAACTAGAAGATCTTACTCGTTCTGCAAGAAGGAGGAGAGGAGGTCACTCGCGGGAGTGAAAACGCTCCCCGCGGCGTGAAGCAAGGCTCAGAAGTCCAGGAGGGAAAGAGGTTCATTAGCATCCAATCACAGCCTCGTCCCAGACCGTCCCAGACCGTGGACCCGGAACGCGAGATCGCTCGCCTGGAGGCAGGTGGGCGTCAGAGCCGGCCGCTGGGGATGGCAGCGAGTGTAGCCAGGCAGCAGGGGCTGTCCTCCAGATTCACAGCGAGCACGCAGCGTGATGGAACGTCAGTGACAAATCCAGTGCACTCAGGTGGGAAATCCCGCCTGAGTAATAACACCGCCCCATCATTCATTGCCACCGCCTCCGGAACCACATGCCTGATGCGGAGGGCTCACCACGGGCTTGCCTGCCGCCGAGCTCTGCACAGGTAAACCTTTGGAAGCCTTTCTCCCAGAGCTCTGGAGCACCGAGAGGGTTAATCTTGTCGTGTCAAGATTCTCTTCAGATGCCAGGCCAACTCAGCATCAATCTGACACAGATTTCTTTGGGGGAATCTGGGTTAATCTTTCTGGGCGGGCTGTCCAGTATGACAGACGGGAGTCAGCCTCTACGCCTCCTGCAGGAGCTCCCCGCCCCCCCCCGCCCCCCCCCGCCCCCCCCCGCCCCCCGGCCCCCCACTCCCGCTCCCGCCCCAGGCTTGTCTCCGAATTAAAAATTTAAAAGGGCAATTAAATTTTAAAAAAAAGCGATCCGATGTTTACAGGCCCTCATAGGTAATTTACAAATGTTGCATCGCAGGTCCCGTTTTGTTTAAAGTATTTAATTTGGAGAAAGGCTTCTGGGGGAATGCAGAATCTGTCCCAGACGCCCACGGGAGATGCGTGGAAAAATGCAAAATGCTCCGCTGACAACAGTGACTGGGGCAGGGATGGGTGCCCAGTTTCTTAAGGATTTCTTTGATCCTCCGTGCGCCCGCGGACTACCTACACAAGCAACACTGTGCCCTCCGTGTCTGCTTTGTATCTGTGTGCTGAATAAATTCACAGAAGCATGAATACTCAAGGATCCCAAAGACGCTAGACTAAATGAAATCCAATCCTGGATTGGATCTTGAAACCGAGAAATGGATAAATGTGGAAAAGCTGGTGACACCCAAATAAAGTGAGGAGTTTGGTCACTAGTAATATACCAATGTCAGTTTCTCTGACAAAGGAAACTGTGGTTAGGAAGTGTTAACAAGAGATGAAATTGAGCCAAGGACATACAAGAACTCTCTGCCTTTGCTATTTTTCTCTAAATCTAAAATTATTCCAAAGCGCATTTTGTTTTTCATTTTAAATTTTTAAAAAATGCTCGAGGTCACCAATTGTGTTTGCTAACTCTTCTCTCGTCTGAAGGTCTGAAAAATAAATCTTTGCTCCTGGTCGAACTGCTGCAGCCGCGACCCAGTGTAAGGAGAGCAGATTGCAGTCCTGAGTCCTTAGTTCTCTTTCAACCTTGTGTATGCTTCACAATTTGCAAATTACATTACCTATTAATCTTTTTAGTAACTTCTTGTCTATTTCTCCCGGTAGAACGGAAGCTTCCTGAGAGCATGGCACATGACTACCCCATCTCACTTCTGTATTTCTGCTTCCTCGCAGGGTACCTGGTAAATGGGATGGAGTAATACAATCTTATTCAGTCTAAAAATAGAAATTCCTATTTTTCCCTTCCCTTCCCTGCTCTTAAAGGATCTTCCACCTCTGAATCAGGGGCTCTGTCTGTTGTTTAAACATACACCAAGAAAAAAAAACAAAACCATACACCAAGCAACCCTGAGCCAAAGGAGGTGAGTGTGATGTCTCTTTTCAGACAGAAGATGAGCTCCATGGGACTAAGAGCACATGTATCTTCTTCCTGCCTGGGACATAGTTGATACTTACTAAACTCCTTGGGTGGGAGAGGAGGGATAGAAGAGGGAGAGAGAGAATCTTAAGCAGATTCCACTCCAAGCATGGAGACTAACAAGGGGCTCAATCTCACAACCCTGAGATATGACCTGAGCCGAAACCAAGAATCAGATACTTAACCAACTGAGCTACCCAGGCTCCCCCCGCCCCCACAAAGGGGTTTTTATTTAAACCTATTCTTTCAATTCCTAGAATTTATTGTACTCTGGTTAGACAAGGTGAGCTGTTTAATTTCTACTCATTAGAATTTGTTGAGGATTTCTTTATGGCCAAGACTATGACAAATTTTAGTAAATTTCTAAGGATTTTGGAAAGAATTCTTTTTTTTTCCTTCTTATGGAAACTAATGTTAAATATCCATATATTCAGCTGAATAAATCTTAATATAAATTTTCATATACAGATTTTTGCCTTCATGATCTATGAAAGAATGAAAGTATTTTGTTTCATTTTCCATAAATAATATATATGAAATATAATGAATGAAGACTATTACAACATCATTTAGAATAATACACTTTATCAGCACAAACCACTATCCTATTTACTGTATTGTGCTTTATACTTTGGGTGATATTAATTTTCCACCTCTGCTTTTATTTGAATATGCTAGAATATCTTTTCTAATACTTTCAGTTTTAATGTTTGCCAGTGAACCTTAAGCTGCATAAAGTTAGATTATTCTTTAACTCAATTTATCTTTTAATAAAAGGATTTAAACCATTTGCATTTATTGTAATAATTAATACATCTACTCTCATTTTCTTTGAATGCTTTCTTTCTGTTTCTCCTGTGAAAGCTGAAAAATGAGATTCCCTAAGTCCAGCTTACACCATGATAAGTCTGCTATAGTTAAAATGTCTCTTCCTTCAGTTAGGGGTTAGACAAAGTTTGAGGTCTCCTCTCTGTTTACATGGCCCTTGGGCTTCCTTTATCTATTGAATGGGACCTCCCATTAATAAGGGAAGCTCATTTGTCATCTTAATTTTCCCCTGAAGACATATAAAAAATATATAATTTTAGAATTAAACTGATCTATTAGTGTTGGGCATGAGAAGTGATCAAAACCATATAATTGCTATGGAACCCTATAAAATCAGAATGCTTCAGTTTATGAAGGGGTGGCAACCGTCACTATGAGCCAGAAACGTATGAGGAAAAGACAGATAGAGACCTTCTAGAATAAATCTCCCCAAATTCAAGAAGAATGCTGCCACATCTACTGGTATCTCCTGATAAGGTTGCCTCTGACACCCCCGTATGATTGGCATGAAAGGCTTCTGTGTGAAGGAAGCCACTCTCAGGAGCATATCATAAAATGTTGCATTGGAGAAAGAGTTTTTTGTGACCTAAATAAGTCCACATCAAACATGTACACGTTTGAGACGGTCCGGACAAGTTTACTTTCTTCTCACTCCTATCCACGTCTGATTGATGTAATCTTAGATTTTTAAATTAACAAAACAATTTTACATCATTTGTTTCCTCATTTTTCATGTACATTACAGTATAATCATAGTAACTAGAATCATTTCTACTAAACTCTGTATTTTATAGTTTTACTTGTTTTCTTCCAATTCTTTATTACCATGATTTCCCATTCATTTTGTTTTGTTTTTGTTTTGCTTCACTTCGTTGACTCTTACCTACCAGGTTACTTACATGAGAATTCTGCCTTTAAGAGAGTATTGACTTTTCAGAGGGCTATCTTTCTGAAAATGGCCTGCTTTCACTTCTGAACAGCCACACCCATCAACTAAGTAAAGAATTTTTCAATCTTAACATTCCTCAGAATGTTATAACCATTGCCTAAAGCATGTAAGAGTCCTCCAAAAGATCTGAGATCATTTTGGTGTTTGCTCTCTAAGTAATCTACTTATTCTCATGTGTGGATATTTCTAGCAGAACTTCTTTTAACTTTCAAATTCAAAATACTTTCATTAGGCTATGTTTTAGCATTGCTGTCTTCCACTATTTTTTGATAATATCAGTACAGCACAGTGAGTTAATCCAATTAACGAAGCCATTTCTTCAGACCTAGAAAGTTCTTTCTTTTCTTTGATTTTTGTCTCTCCTCTGTCTTTCCCTTCCATCCTCCTAGGATTTCCCCTGGATCTGTCTTCTTCTATCTCATCAACATTTTGTTTGTTTTTTTTTTAAATTTGTCTTTCCTCTGAATTCTAAAAGAATGTCTTGAGCTTTTCTTCTCTTTCAGTCATTCAGCTTTCTGGAGGCATGCTGTCCAGTATAGAAGTCACTGGCCCCAGGTGGCTATTTAAATTTAAATTTAAATTAATTTAAATGAAATCGAATAAGATGTTTAGTTGCTCTGTCACAAGGGCTCAGCCATCACATGGGGCTGGTGGCTACCAACAGGTAGAGAAAAGAGGACAAAATACACTCCCTGGATCAAATCCAGCCTATAGCTGTTTTACAAATTAGGTTCTCCCTTCAATCATTTAATTGTGGAAAAGTACACGTAACCTAAAATTTGCCCTTTTTTTTAAAGTTTTTTATTTGAGAGAAAGAGAGACAGCACAGCGGGAGAGAGGGGCAGAAGGAGAGGGGGAAGCAGACTCTCCGCTGAGCAGGGAGCCCACTACGGGGCTCCATCCCAGGACCCCAGGATCATGACCTGAGCCAAAAACAGATGCTTAACCCACTGAGCAACCCAGGTTCCCCTAAAATTTGCCATTTTAACCATTTTAAGGTGTACAATTCAGTGTCATTTAGTGCATCTCGCTCCACTAGCTCACTCCAGAACTAAAGGAAACATCGTGTCCATGGAAAAGTCACCCTCCATTCTCCACTCCCTTCAGCCCCTAAAACTACCAACCTGCTTTCTGTCTCTGTGATTCAGCTATTCACATAAATGGAAGTCAGCCTTTGGTGTCTGACTTATTTCACTCAACATAATGGTTTCAAGATTAATCCACATTGTGGCATGGATCAGCACATCCATCCTTCTTACGGAAGGATCATATCCCATTTTATACCTATATCACCTTTCACTCATCCGCTCTTTTGTTGATGGACACTTGGGCTGTTTTCACCTTTTGGCTGTTGTCAGCCAAATATTTATGTGAATATTGATGTACAAGATTTTTTTGAACACCTGTTTTCAATTATGGCGACTACACACCAAGGAGCGGAATTGCTAGGTCATGTGATAATTCTGTCTAAGTTCTTGAGAAATAGCCACAGTTTTTTCCACAGAGGCCATACCATTTTACATTTGCATCAGTAATGTATGGGTTTCAGTGTCTTCCCATCCCTGCTTACCCTCGTTATTTTCCCCTTGTTCTCTTTTTAATTATAGCCAACCTAGTGGATGTGAGGGGTATCCATGGACCACTTTTGCACATCCCACAAGTTAAGAATTTTTTTGGTAAAGATTTGTTAAAAAAAATGAGGAATATGCAAGAAACTGTATGTGGCCCTCAAAGACTAAAATATTTACCTATCTAGTCCTTTACATAAAAAGTTTTCTGACCCTCAATGTAGAACATTGGCACCATTGCAGAAATATCTTTTGGACAATGCTCTGAGTGTGTAATGAACCAGTTAGTGCCTCCACTGTAGTTTTAAATTCAGTGATCTTGTGTTTTACCTGCATCCATGCTTTCCTAGTCTTAGTTTATTTCCTGCTTCCTCACACTTTTTAGGTGTAATATCCTCCTGAATGTTGTTGAAGATGCTAATTCTAACTTTTGTGAACATCTCTCTTCTTAGGACTATTGAACACGGAGATGTTTGCTCTCTTTATTCAAAGAGATCCTCTTCTTTGGACAAGCTCTATCCTTTATATGTTTGCAGAATTTGCTCTATTTGATCACCTTGAGAAGCAGAGTTGGAGCTGAGACAGACTTTGGCAGATGGTGTAGATCCCCATCCCCCTCTTGCCCATAGAGAACAGTTTAGATTTACTTTTCTTTAACGCTGCCCATTTGAAAATCCTGCAGCCTAGGACAAGAGGAAATGGGGCCCAAGTTAGACACATTGCATCATTTTGGCATTAGGCTGGAGAGTTCCCTTCTTTTATGTGGAAATGGCTATGAGCTCATTGCACAATACCCACCGTCATTGACGGGCACGGACCCCCGG
Source organism: Nasua narica (assembly GCA_028533885.1). Classification (NCBI taxonomy): domain Eukaryota; kingdom Metazoa; phylum Chordata; class Mammalia; order Carnivora; family Procyonidae; genus Nasua; species Nasua narica. Next base: position 103,848,223 of record CM052811.1, on the reverse strand, counting down.
CTGGGCATGATGCAGGCAGTGGCAATGTTCTTTGGTCAGTCTCCTTGCCAAGAATAAGTTTATAATGCCTGGTGTGACCACCCAGAGTAATTCTGGGGGCCCAGATGTGCCTCCCAAAATACCCACGGTCTTCCCTTCCAATCATCCCTGTGAATGGACCATGCCGTTCCACTGGTTACTTTCCCAGGTCTTGCTTAGGCAAACTCTTGCCTTACATGTGGGAAGCAACCCTCTGGAAGGTTCATCCTTCGTCCATTCTCCTCTGAACCACAGCTGGCAGGAACTTTGATCACTGTGACATATAAATGGCACTGTTCCCTCCAGTACTCTGCTGACATACAATCCATCATTACATCCTGTTGGTAAGTAATAGGACTCAGGATACTGCGGTAAGCTATTCCTGCTCATAATGTCATTTATCCACAAATCCCAATTTAGGCTTCATCCTTATAGTTTCGGGGAGCGTAATTTAGGAAAATGATGCATTACCCTCGGTTATCTCTACCTTCAGAAATTCTAGAGGTTAGAAATGCAAGGACCAGAGACCAGACATCACCAACCTTCTGGTCCAGGCTTAGCCCAGTTCCAAGAAAAAGTACTCGCAGGAAAACCGAAATCTCCCCGCTAATAACAGATGTTGCAGACGTGATGAGAAGCATGATGCTTCCCCGGGACCCAAATTTCTAGATGAATAATGAAAAGGAATCCGTCTTTCATCTGCATGTTTGACAGCGGGCCTCTCAGACAGTAGGCACTAAATAAATAGATGGTGAGAAAAGTCTGGCTGGCTGAAAGACTGGATTTTTCGCTCCTCATCCAGATGTTTCAGCTTCACGGAGGCACTGGCGGAGTCTACCAAGTTGATTTGCCATCTCCAAGTGAAGGGCGGGACCCCAGCGCAAAGCATCCTACCCGCAGATGAGCACGCGGCACGGTCGTGGAATGAGGTCTCACCAGCTGCAGCCCAGGCGTTTGACAGACCCGCCGGTCCACTTGCAAGTGCTCCTGACAGACGAGCCTCCCATTTGCATACATCTCCTCGTGACACCTGCCGAAACTGTTAAGTTATTATTAGTACTGATAATGGAGTCTTCAGCAGGAATGGATTCATATTTCCGATGTTGTCAGTGCAGATAGTTGGCTGTTAAGGAGAAAGCCGATCAGACATAAATATTTATGCCTGGATGGGTGTCAGATTCTCTAATCAGGAACGGGATTGGTCTTCATTGAATCTTGGGGACAAATTTGGGCTCAGTGTTGATCGTACGGCGGTTTGCTTCTTGGGAGCGGGCCTCCCTCGGACTCCCCAGGATTCTGGCACCTGGGGGCAGAGGGGCTCTCTCGGAAGCGGCGCGGGTATCTTAGTGATGTGGACGAGGGTGCCTTTGGGAGGATACAGGTGGGGTTTTATAGGACCCAATAATGGGAACACCACCAAACCAGAGGTGGCTTCCCAAAAGTAATTTGCAGATCCAGCAGGCCCGGGGCTGTGACCCCCATGAGGACAGGGACTGTGTCCCGAATGCTGTTCTCTCCTTGTTTATCTGCTCTGCTGCCTGGAAGGAGATGGCCCCATGACATGTGTGGGATCAATATCTAGACTGATGGTGACAGATGGTGGGGGGGACCCACAAAACAGCTGGCGCTCCCTTGCGCAGGACCCCTGTGAATCTGGACTCATGGACCATCCAGGGCAGACTCTCACAGAGAACCAAGGGCAGTGCATTCCATGGAGAGCTCGGACGCTGGGGCCAGACATGTGGGTTCGGAGGCTCTGGTGCTTTCTAGCTGTGAGCCCGCGGGCGAGCCGTCAGAATCTACAGCCACACTTTCCCTTCCCCACGCGGCTGTCGAGCACATTCCCCGGGGTCTGGGCCCCCAGTGCGGTGGACGCGGCCAACAGGCCAGGCACGGCGGCAGGTGCTCCCTACGCCCGCCACCTGAGCCTGACCACGACCCCAGGAAGCAAACGTTTGTGGCAGCCCCGCAGTGCAGACGCAAGTGACCGCCAGGTGCTGTGCTCAGCAGCCATAAGCAGAGTGAGAGATTTAGACGATGCACCCATGCCTTCCGTCCACTCAAGTCCAGGGGAGTCTGGACAGGGGAGGAAGAACCCTGCCCGGCCCAGAGAGAGGCTGGCGGGAGCCAGACAGGCTCGGGAGCCGATTCTGAGGAGAGGACCCAAGGCCCTGCTTGGGAAGGCCTTGGGAAGGCCTCCTGCAGGAGGGCCGGCGGCAGTCCCGGGGCTCACAAAAGGGCGCTTATTCCACAGGAAGAGTGAGGGCCTTGAGGCAGACAGCTCTGCAAAACCGGAAAACACATACATTTGACTTAGGAATGACGGATCAAATGCCAACTGGGCCACTTTTCAGCTTAGCATCTTGATTACCTGCCCTGAGCAACGGACGGAAAGATACCCTCTCAAAGAGTCCCTCTGACGACTCATGAAACCAGGGGGTGTGCTAGGCATGTAGTAAGCGCTCAATAAATGTAGGCCTCTTTCCTTTCCTGCTGATGGCACTGGGCTCCTCGTGTGATTACCATTACCGGGTCACAGGTATTCTTTGATTTGGGAAGGAGGATGGAGGGCGCAGATGCGGGCAGGTGGTCGCCACTGCGTGCTCGTGAGGCTATTTCTCAAGTGCCTTGTTAAATTGTTTCACGTCTATAAATGCCTCATTTGAAACCAGGGGAGCCATCAGAGGGCTCTTACTCCTGCTTCCCAGAACCTGGTGTGGGGACCTTCTGCTTGAATGGACAGGTGGGTGGAGTCATGGGGGTGGGGGTGGGGTGGGGGTGGGGGTGGGGCCTGATCTGTGTGGGGGAGGGGCCCGACTGGTGCGGGGGAGGGGCAGACTAAGGAAGAAGTGAGTCACGGCAGAAAGAACTGGCCTTGGGTTCGGGTTCATCCAGCTTCCCTAAGAATGTTCCTTTCCGTAAATTGTCCCCCTTCAGTCCCTTCCAAGTAAAGTAGAGGGACATCCTCACACACCGGGTCTTCCAAGCTTGTGGTGTTTGTTGAGGGGCCTGAAACCAGGCTGATGGTACCCATTGATGTGTAGACATTAGATGAAGGATGTCCCAGCTCTGAGGAACCAAGGAAAACCAAGGTCTCCTTCCATATCGAGGGGGAAACACCTTCGATCTCCCCTGATAAAACTCATCATATGACAAAAAAAGTCTTAGCTTATACCAGCCTCCAAAATGAGCCCTATATTTTCCTTGTTAGTTAGCCCTTTTTTTTGTAAAAAAAAAAAAAAAAACCATCTCTAGATAAAAAAAAAACTCTAGAAAACCATCTTCAAAAAGAAACTCCTTATGTGCCCTTTCAGAAAGAAATTAAGTAAAATAACGAGCCAAAGACAAGACCCCAAAGTCATGTTCACAAGCAGACTGGCCTTTGGGCTCGTTGGCAGTTCCCCGCCCAGCCCAGGCCAGGTGGTCTGTGCCCTCTGACGCCCCAGCCCCACGTGCGGGATTGTTCAGGGCTGGGCAGGACGAGACGTTCACTGCTCATTCTCATTTCCCAGCCCTTTGGTGCTCCCAGATGTTTTAATTACAGAGGAAAGGGAGCGGATGATTCTGGCCATATGTCTCCATTCCACGCAAATAAATCTCCTCGCCGTCCCGCGCAGCTCTGTGGCACTGAGACTGTCCCACCGAGACTGATGCTGTCGGGCCTAATCACCGTCTTCAATCCTTCAGTGAGCATGTTAATTCAGGGAACACCGGCTGGGACTGCTGTCCCAGGGAAATACTCAATCTAGAAACAATTAGACTCGTGTCGCAGCGAGCTGCGGCCCCTCCTCTGGGGAGCTAGGTGCTCCCTTGTCGGAGCTGAGGGAGGTCCACCAGGAGTTGGGTAGGAAGAGCAAGGCAGGGAGAGGTCTGAACACGGGGCAGGAATTTCCGGCAGGAAAGATGGCGGCCTCCGAAGCAGCTGGAAACGCAGGCACACGGCCATTATCTTTGGCCGGCCTGGCTGCAGACCTTCCTGCCTTCTGAGATCTCCCAGAGGAACCCGAGACATGTCACTTACACGTCACTAGAGCACACACACACATGCACGCGTGCATTCACACGTGTGCACATATGTACACATATTCACACGTGCACATGTCTGTAGGTGCGTGCATGTTCTCACACATGCGAACACATACATGCACACATTGCACACACGTTAACGTGTGTGCAATTCACTCGTGCATGTGCACGCGTAGCCACACACATGTGCACACAGGCACACACACGTGCGCTCACACAGACAGATTAGTGAGCTTTTCTGAAGAAATAGCAAAAGCTGGCAGATGTATTTAGCGTTCTGATTCAGTTTCACTAAATGCTAAATTTGCTTTTAAACTGAGCATTGCCATGCATAGATTAAGCGAGCCCCCAGAAGTTCTACATGGTTTGGGGTTACCCATATAGTTTTCTACAATGCCATCATGCCTAGAAGTAAATCTAGAGGAGATGCCAAAGAGATAAGTATTTTCAAAGCGCAATGTACACTCCGAAAGTACACGCAACACATACCTCACAGACAGGAATGAAATGCTCACACCTTAAGGAACCTCGGGATGAACTTTTACAAATGTTTATACCCATGTAACCACCACACAGTTCAGGGAAGGCCCACCGCCAGCACCCCAGAGGCCTTCCTTCTGCCCTTTCCAACCCATATCTCCCACCCCCCAAGATAGAAGGTACTCCAACTAATCTCCATGGATTCATCTGGCTTCTTTATGAATTACGTGTAAACGGACCGCCACTGTCCACAGTACGTCTGTGGACTCATTCGTGCAGTGTGTGCGGCGAGAGTTCCCTCTTCCTTGTTGCCGGATGATGTTTCATCGTCTGAACACCATTGTCCCCTTACCTATCCGTGAGGCTATGTCCCGAAGCCCCCAGTTCATGCCTGAAACCGTGCCTGAAACTGATAGTATCGAACCACACGTACACTACGATTATTCCCACACATACATACTTGATGTGATGAAGTTTAATTTATGAATTAGGCACAGCAAGAGACGAACAACAATAACTGGTAATAAAATAGAACCACTATAACAAAAGACCATAATAAGTTACGTGAATGTGGTGTCTCTCTCTCTCTCTCTCTCTATTGGAATACCTTATTGTGCTGTACTCGCCCTTTGGCAATAAGGTGACTGATGAGTTAGTAAAACGCCTGCCCAATGAGATGAAGCAAGGGGAATGACGTAGGCATCGTGACACAGCATCAGGTTACGGCTGACCTTCTCGCTGGACGTCAGGAGAGGCATCACCTGCTTCCAGACCGGGCTTGACCGCAGAAAACTGAAGCCACAACATGTCTAGCCACAGATAAGGGGTGACGACTTCCGCCACAGCCCCAGTTCATTCTACTGAGGATGGGTCCCTGGGTGGGGTCCACTTGGGCCCCAGGATCATAAAAGCTGTCGCTGTGAAAATCATTGCACGTGCACACTCATCTCCTGTGGGCGTAAAGTCCTTTTTGTGTTGGAAATCCCACAATAATGTTCCATTGCCCCGAACACCTCCCTGTGTGCTTCCTGTTCGCCCTCTCTCCCGGCCTTAGCCACGGGAATCTGCTCCACCTCGAACTGCGCTGGCCTCTCCCTGGCTGGTCCCCCCCCCTGCAGACTTCAGCACACTTGCCACTGCCCCAAAGATGCCCCACATCTTGTCCGCTTGTTTCTTCCTTCCTTCCTTCCTTCCTTCCTTCCTTCCTTCCTTCCTTCCTTCCTTCCTTTTTTCTTTCTTTCTTTCTTTCTCTCTTTCTTTCTTTCTTTCTTTCTTTCATTTTATTTATTTGCCAGAGAGAGAAAAAGAGAGCATGCAAGCACAAGCAGGGAGAGTGGCAGGCAGAGAGAGAGGGAGAAGCAGGGAGCCCTGTGTGGAATTCGATCCCGGTACCCTGAGATCATGACCTGAGCTGGAGGCAGGTGCTTAACCAACTAAGCCACCCAAGCACCCGGGTCTACTCGCTTTCTTTTCCGTGGCCCCTTTTCTCTGTGCTTCCGCTGCTGGGTGTTTTCACCTTGCTTCCTTCTGTGCCCTGAGCCCTGGTCTGTACAGATTTGCTTTCTTCTGTTGGCTTGGGTTTCTGTGCCCATGGCTCATTTCAATTACGAAGCTCCACTGAACTTCGTTGTTCTTTCACTTGTCTTGACAGCATAATCCTTTCATGAAGGTTCTACTCAATAAACTTCCACCGAAAATAGGAGCCTCTGTTAGTAGCACAGCTGGGGGGAGGAGGGAGTGGGACCCCCCCGGGACACGGAATCTCTGTCCTTGGACTCTTCAGTCTGGAGAAGGGGATGGGATAAGCAGGTGGAGGGGCGGGCCGTGGCCGAGGCCTGCAACAAAGTGGTTAGAGGTCTGAGCACAAGACTCGCCCCTGACGGCCACGTGACCCCATGCAAAGCGCTCACCTCCTCTGAGTACCGGACCTGCAAATTTCCTGACTCGTGGATCTCTGGGAGGTAGATGGAAATGAGTATGTAAAACCCCCAGGACCATGCCACTTGTGTACAGACATCACCGTGCTGTACACCTGAAATGAATCTACTATTAAATGTCAACTCTACTTCAATTAAAAATTTTTTAATTAAAACAATTTCAAAGCATATAGTAAGCTCTAAACCTGAATGTATCCGATATTAGAAAGGAATACAAAATAACGGGGGCTACATACGTGGGGGTGGGGGAGGGGGAGTGTTCCGGGGAAGAAAGCCGAGACCGCAGAAATGAATTTTGGTTTCAGAGAGATTAAAAATGATTCAAATGAATAAAAATCTTCAAATACCGGGTGAGTGACTTGTGAAGAGTAGAAAGTCACTGCCTCTGTGGCTTTGTGTAAATGACGTGTGAAAAGAGGAAAAGCACATGGTCGCCCGGGGAAGGAGTGAGAGTAGGACAAGCCTTCCCCACCTGCCTGCCTGCACGACCTTCGCACACAGAGTCCGGCCCGGCCAAGTGCCGTCTCTGCTCCTGATACAGCTTCTCCCCTGGGAAGAGCAGAGACCTGGCTTCCCACATCCCATCCAGGGCCAACACTCTCCCAGGCAGGAGAGAGATTCTCAAGGGGAGTCCCCGTTCCCAGTTCCCAGTTCCCCAAGGACCAGTGCACTGGTCCTTGAAGGACCGCAGACTCATTCGTTCGGCACCCAGTCCACGCGCCTACCCGCCCAGGGGGCCCTGCGCGACCACAGCGGACGCAGCGCAAAGGTTCATGCTCCTTCCTTCCCCATCTGGTGCAGCCCAAGAGAGCCCTTTGTCTGGTTCCGAGCCCAGAGGGACACCAGAGAAGAGCATGGCATTAATGTGAGCCATTTCTGCCAAGATGCACTATGTTCCCTGGTTTACCGTCTCGGCCCGGGGAGGGGGCGAGTTTAAGAGGTTCCCACTTGTCCTTCACCAGAAGTCAAGGAAACAACACATGGTTCTTGCAGCTCCCAAGTATCCCCATTCCAGGGATCCGTTCAGGGATCTCGAGAGTAGGATTGTGATCACCCTGCACCCTCTGTGAGCTAAACTGGAGCCAGGACTCCATTTATTTCCTGGGTCATATATGCCCCACTCCCAATAGGCAGAGGGGCCTAACAAGGCTTCGAGTCTCTGATCTCAATGTCAACTAACACCTGTATCCAGGTATCTTTGAAATGTCTGTGTGTGCCCTCATTCCCTCATTTAGTGACCCAAATACATTCCAGGGATCCCTTTGGTGTGGGGTTGGGGCTTCTCCACCATTGATACGTGCTGTCGTTATAGGGAACTTCCTCCTGGATTGCTTCCCTCAATCAATGGTTTTGTAGCTAAAACTGGTTCATTTCCAGAAACCAGCACTTAATAAGAACTTTTAGTTGCGGTGTTTGCCCTCAGCCTCTTCATTGTATATTCTTGATATCTTTCGATTGCATAGACTGAACATCACGCTTGTTGGCTGCCCATCTGTTTTGCCCCTAGGGTCACTGTGTTCTATTAAAGCATCCCACAGCTCTCTGAAGACCAGGGTCCTCTGCTCAAATTTTGCCGTCCTTTATGATAATTGTGCCTACCTTGCTTCTTCGGATAAAAACATTTTGGTATGGCTTAAGTTCACATGGAATTTTATCATACCATAGCTAGCTGGGGCTCCTGTACTATCAAAGCTTCTCTTTCCATCATCCCTGACCTTTAGAAGACACCACCACCGAGCTTCTCAGCAATACTGGTGTTCCCTTCACCGGCACACATCTCACGGCTCTGGTCCATGGAGAGCCCTTTGGAAGCCTCTCAGGGACCATGATGGCGGATGACTTTCCCAAACTTATTTAGGACATTTTCTCTGGAATGTCCTCTTCTCTAAGCCCTTTGATCTTTTCTTCCAACACCAGCCATGGCAGTTCTAGTATTTCTGGCTCACTTAATATGGGTCATGCTTTCCTCCAGCCTTCTAGGAGCCATCTCAGAAATGTGTTAGGACCCTCTAGGCAGGTCTTGGGCAAGATGCTAAATTCTTCATCATTGGAGGGTGCTCTTAATAAAATCTCCCATATACAGCTTAATGTTTTCTGCACCTTGATTCAGCACCCTTAGGATGCAGTCCCATGCATATTCTCATGGGACCCCTTTCCAAAAGGGATCACGGGCTGAGGTCAGGCCCACCACAGTCGTGGGGATAATGATATATAGGGCCTACACACTGGAGGAGCAGGAATCTTGAGAACCATCTAGAATTCTGCCTATTGCATCTCTAAGCCCAGTGATAACTACTGAGCTGTGAGACCAGAGATGTCTCCAGAAGTTTCACTCCTAAGGGACTCAGATGCAGTCAGAGAACTCCCATCAGGAATATCCAAATTCATCCATTGCAGGCTCCCCACTACCCCCTCGGCAGCCTCCTCCGCAGGCAATACAACAGAAATACTCAGAAAGTGTACTTTGCATTCTAGCCGAAGACCTGATTCTATCAAGATCTGATTCTACATGACATCACTGTTTCTTTTTCAAGTTTCCAGGTTGTTTAAAGTTCTTTACTCCTTCTTATAGGTTTACGTCTTACTTGTAGGAAATAGAAAAAGGATTTAGCCAGCGGGTCCCTCCCAGGCACATGGCAGATGGGAAACACTTTCGAGGAGTGGCCCGGGAAGCCATGCATTATGGGACCCAGCCTCCTGTCCTGGGCCAGCCTGTGAGGTCATTGCAGCAATGGGTCTCCTGTCCCACACCCCAAAAAAACAGGGGGAGGGGCGGTGAGCATCTGCCCTCCAGGGCAGTCTTTCTTTCAGTCCCTAACTGACTGCCTCTGTGGCTTCCCGCATACATTAAAGAAAATGTATGAGTGCAAGAGCCTGGAATTCAATAGCTCATAACTACAATTAACCACCATTAATTAATGGCTGCGAGATAAATGAGCCATGCGATCCGTTTATTCCTGGGTTGCAAGTATTTAAATTCACAGTAGGATGCGAACCCATTTTTCACCCCTGTGAATTTAAAATAAGTTTGAATGGGGGCTGTGTGTTGCAGGAGGCAGGCGGCAATTTCCTTCCTCGGTAGCTCACGTCTACGGTTCCATGAATGGGAAGAGACCGGCAGAGTGAAAGAAGTCCCATGCGCAACAGCAGCAGGAGCGATCTGGAATCTGAGCACTTGCCTTCCCAAGATAATAAGGAGAATTATTATGTGATGAGACTCTGTGCCAGGCACTGTGGTAAGAAATGTTTGGGCAGCATTTGAGGTTAATCTTCACCACATCCCCATGGGTGGCATTATTAATATCTCTATATTATGCTCAAAGAAATCAATGCTAAGAGAGGTTAAGAACTGCTGTAGAAATAAAGTTTCCCTTCCTCAGTCCAAGATTTCTTCCAGGATGCTCCCAAGGCATGCCTTCAGATGACAAGTCTCCTAATTCTTACATCTCGTCCAGGGACTATGTCCTGACTTATCAAAACTTCTCAAATACTAACGAAATATTCTGCTTTACCTTTAGGTTATCAATTCATCACCTGGACAGAGGTAAGATTCACAAGACAAGGAAAAGGAGAGATTTTGATCTTACTTAATAGAAAGCAGAACGAAATGGGGTTCTTATCTGCCCCACCAAGACGTTTGTCAATTCCAAAGGGAAAAATAGTAACTTTACGGAAAAGAGCCGTCACCATCTCAACCAAGGGATCAAAGTCAGCGTTGCCCATGATAAGACATATCAACATCATGTACCCGGACAGGAAATAGAACAGAAGATCACTTCTGTGATAGTCACGCCCCAGATGTTCAATTTCAATCTGATCATGAGGAAGAAAATTAGATGAGCCCAAATGGAGGGGCATTCTACAAAATAATTGACCAATACTCTTCAAAAGTTTCAAGGTCATGAAAGATGACGAAAGACCAAGGAGTTACCACAAATTGGAGGAGACCGGAGACATGCCTGAAAGGGAGAAAGGACATTAATGGGAAAGCAACTGAAATTCAAACCAAGTCTGCAGTTTAATTAATAACATTGTGTCAACGAGGACTGTTGGGTGTGGTAAGTATGCTCTAGTTACGGAAGATGTTACCCTTAGCAGAAGCTCAGTGAAGGGAACCGGGAATGCTCTATGCTACTTTGCAATTTTTTTTCAAAATATTTTTTTAATGAAATAAGATCTCGACACAAAATGCTAGGCAATATCCAATCAGAATTTTTCTGAAAAATGACTACGTTTACACATAAGCATGGAGAAACCACTCTGTTTTTTAAAATGTTTCATTTGGCTACATTTCTTTCTTTTTTTTTTTCTCCCCAAATATGTTTATTTTAATTTTTCAGTGTTACAAGATTGATTGTTCATGCACCACACCCAATGCTCCATGCATACCTGCCCTCCTCAATCCCCACCACCAGGCTCACCCAACCCCCCACCCCCTCCCCTCCAAAACCCTCAGTTTGTTGCTCAGAGTCCACAGTCTCTCCTGGTTCATCACCCCCTCTGATTTCCCCCCATTCACCCTTCCCTTCCTTCCCACGATGCCCTCCATGATTTTCTTTATACTCCACACGTAAGTGAGACCATAAGATAATTGCCTCTCTCCGCTTGACTTATTTCACTCCGCAGAATCTCTCCTAGTCCTGTCCATGTTGATACAAAAGTTGGATATTCATCCTTTCTGATGGAGGCTACATTTCTTAAATTTAAAAGGTCGGAAGGAAATATGTCTCATTGATTTACAAAACAGTTTTAAAAAAAAGTGTACATTCTGCTTGAGAACGCCTAGCGGAAGCCTGTGGAGTTGGTAAGTAATACGTGTCCTCATCCACGTAACAGGGCCCCGAGCAGGGATCAGAGCAGATAGGGAAAAACGAAGTAGCCGGTGCCTGAGATCCTTGTTACTATGGGGAGTGGAGATTGAAGAAAAAGATAGTCTGAGATTATGCTGTAAGAAATCATCAGGATTTGCCCACTTTATCTTCTATTTAATTAGCTATTTCTTGGTCAAATAGCATCCTGATTATTTACTTTTGCAGAATATCTCCTGGAACACAAATTGAAAAGAAATTAACCTCAATGTTGACATTTTGAAAAGAAAGTCAAGGAAGCAGCCGAGCAGAATCCTGGTTTTGTTTTGTTTTGAATCCTTCGGGATGAGGGGAACTTGAGCACGAGACAGCAGCGGCGAGGGAGCAGGTGCACGGAGCAAGGGAGTGGAGATAGGAGACTTCCCAGAGAGCCGTCCTTGTAAAACACCTCCCAGCCTCCCAACCGGTGGGCCGCACCCACCCAGACTCTCACGGGACCAGAATCCTGCAGATTCCAGGCCAGCAGAAAATTAGCAGCTCCTTCCTAACGTACCCAGGCTTGGAAGGAATCATTGTCTGCTTGGCACTGGAAGATGGGATGCGGAGAAGCCGGCTCAGCTGGGAGGTCAAGAGACGGATACCGTCTTCGCCTGCTTCAGCCTGGCCCCTGAACTGCGAGGCCGTAACTGCTTTGATGGCCCTGCCAGCCCCTCTTCGAGACTGGGAGGCCCTCCCAGTGTGCACTGCGTCTGTGATCTCTCTTGTGTCGCATGAGATGTGATGGGAACGTGCCCCATGGGATCGGGCAGCACGGGGTGCTATGCTTCTGATGCCCAGGATAGCTTCACCCCGAACTCCCAGATCTACGCATGCGTGCTGCTTCTTGGTGGGTGGGCCCTCGGTGCTTCCCTGGAAGCAAGCCACACTCAAGCTTGTCCTATCCGTTCATCGGAAATACAGGATGAGAGTCGCACGTGTGTTCCGCACTGCAGAGTCCGCTGTGCATGCCCGGTCCCTCTCCGATCTTCCTGGCTCAGTCCCAGGAAGCAATAGCACCTCGTCACATGGACAATAACCCGACAGGGACAAACGTCTGATTAAGCTGCTAAAAACTGCTGGTCATATCGTAAGCTTGTACCCACAAATATCTTCAGATCATTTTGCAAAGGAGACTTTTTAAAAAAAAAAACAAAACACATCCTTTAAAAGGAAACACACAGTAAAAAAGGTAAAAGCAGAAGGTGTTTACTTCTGTGTCAGTTTAATACATATTTCAAAACAATTGTCAATAGCAGACATAGCCAACACAGGCCAAATGTAAATAAAATCATACCAATTTGATGAAATAGTATACAGCCAATAAAAATATTAATCAGCAACATGACAAAGCAAGTCTACATTGGTTTATGATAGAATGTTACAGGAACAAAGCAGAATACAAAGTCCTAAATACACCAGGAGTGAAACTGTAGAAACTGAGGTGCCTCGGTCAGTTAAGTGTCTGCCTTTGGTTCAGGTCATGATCCCAGGGTCCTGGGATCGAGCCCTGCATCGGGCTCTCTGCTCAGCTGGGAGCCTGCTTTCCCCTCTCTCTGCCTGCCTCTCTGCCTACTTGTGATTTCTCTCCCTCTCTGTCAAATACATAAATAAATAAGATTTTAAAAAATGATGCATAAAATATCTTAAAAGGGATCCCGAGCTTTGGTTCTTCCGGCCGATACCCTTGAAGGCTACAGTGGGTCGTTTCCCTGCAGAGCACACTGCACCAGGGGGCTCAGGAGATGGGAGAAGGGGGGCAGGGTAGGGAAGAGAAGGATGTGTCTGAATTTCCCAGGGAAGCTTTTCATAAACACAGAGCCCCATCCCTCCAGCTGCTGGAGATTCTGAGCCCAGTCCTTGAACTTGGGAAAACCTCCCTAAATCAGCTCAGGTCCCTCTTGTCTCCCACCTGGAACCACAGACCCATGGCCTTCTCTTACTGTGTTTGTTCTATCCAAGGGCTGGCCATAAAGGGCAGGACCAGAATGCTTTGCAAGGCTCAATTCTGCCTCTGGGAGAACTGCCATTTGCCCAAGAGGAGGAAGAATCTCTTGTTCCCTTGGCATTTCCTTGTTCTCGTGCCTGAACTTTGAGAGAATGGAAGATGAGAGAATCCAGAGAGAGTGATAGAGGCTACCTTCTCTTTGCACAAAGAGCCAAAGCCTGAGTGAGTGGGGACAAGTCCAGGGCAGGGGAGGGGCGTTGCAGTTAGAAAAATTAGAATCTGGCTCTTCTCAGCATGTAGTCTTGAGATTCAGAGGGTATAGAAAATTCACTTTTTTTTCTTAAAAGAAAAATAAATCAAATATTCTATCCCTTAACTACCTGCACAATCTAATGCTTCTGTCATTTCGTATTTCCCCATGCCTTTGTGCAATAAGCTGTTCCCTCTCCCTACAATGATTTCGTGGCATTTCTTTGCCTGTGAAACTCCTATTCCCTCGCAGAAGAGTGAGTGTTACCACCCCCATCTCACAGATGGCAAAACTGAAGTTAATGACTCACTGGAGGTTACACAGGACTACGGATCCCAGATCTGTTTAAATGAAAACCCCAACTTCCTTCTACCACATCGTACCCCATTCAAACACGGAGCATGTAATAATATAGAGTCTCAGGGTCCACCCAACTCTTTTTATCGTCATTAGTTGTTTAAAGGTGGTTCTTCCCCCCGCTCCCCCCCGCCCCCCGCACCGGGTGTTAGCTCACCTTAGAAGCCCACTGCCTATTGAATGCATATGAAAGCTGCTTTGCTGTGTTTGCATGTGTTCCCAGGCACGCTCCCAAGAGCCTGATCCCAGACCACCGCTACCACCTGCGCCATAGCCCAAGGACCACGACCCGGCAGGGAGGGCATTCTCCCCATGTGCATCCACAGATAAGCCAGGAATCAGGGTGACTGTCCCTCCTTCTCAGCGAAATGGTGAGACCAAAGCTTCAAAAGATTCAAATATTTCAGAAGGGAAAAAAATGCCAGTTGCAAATACCGTTTCACGTATCTCATGAAATATGCATTTCTAAATGCAGAAAGATGACCAGACCCCTTGTACTCTAATACAAGAAGAGACCCGCTGGCAGGAGGGTCTGCCTTCCTGTATGCGATTTCTGCAGGATGCGGGTCACGATGGAGACAGTGCACAGAACCCTCTGCAGCAATCTAGACTCACACGCATCCCCGGACAGCCTGTTGTCATGCCAGCCAAGGCTAGCAGGTACTGGCCCATGGCAGAAGCACGCTGCCAGTGGTGTGCTGGTAAATATTTAAGAGCTGGCTCTCTTGGGGAGGAATGAGAAAGGTGTGCCCTGATCTACAGCATTTGCCAATTTCCGGGGTGTAAACATCCCCAGCCCAGCCATCTTCATGCAACCAACATGACATTGACTAGTTAGCACAATCCCTGAAAAATTAACAATAGGCTCTTGTGAGCCGCTGTAAGCCAGCTCCAGCAAACACAGGGGACTGCCACCCCTCTCGTGGCAACTATTTTAGGGATGAGGGACGCATCAGAATGTGATTCGGGAAATTCTTTAAATGCTATATGCCAGGTCAGCATTTCAGAACATTGTTTAACACACGAGTATCATCAACCCGATGAAACACGTGCTGCATAGCCATAAAATACAATGTTAAAAATATGAATACGTATTTATCTATGTGTCTTCATCTTCCTCCACAAAAAGGAGATTCTTTTTTTTTTTAATAGTGACTCTTTTAGATCGGTGTGTAGTTCCCTCTTCTTCCCCTGAGTATGATGGCAGACTAACCTGTATCCTAGTGAGCCCAAGAGAGAAAACACCAAGAGGAAAGAGAAGGTGGTATACAGCACTTTCTTGTTTGTGATATTAGATAGCAAAGTAACTGGGCTGGGAGGGAGGCCCAGACGGTGCACTGCTCCCAGGTTCTTGGGCTGAGGAATCAGGGAGGTGGGCTGGCACAGGTGTCCGAGGAGGTCAGCCTACAGCCATCCTGCCACCGTCCTTTATCTCACAAAGGCTGCAAGTCTACTATGTGGATAGAGCGGGTAGGAGAGTGGCCATTCTAAATCTGACAGGTTTTCTTGGGCCTTCCCCTCTTTGCTTCGCAGCTCCCTGGCTTCAGGCTGTCCTTGGGCTCTCCGCGTGTTTCTCCGAGGACTGAGTCTTGGGTCAGGCGTCCCGAGGCCAACCCGAGATGAGGCTCTGCATACAAGTGATTTATGAACACAGCTCTGCCAGGGGGAACTGGGAAGGTGCCAGGGGACGAGCAGGGGATGGGGGGCCAGGACATGGAAGGGGTAAAGCCATATGAGGATGTGAACCCAGAGAACTCTGGAATGTTATCTTTCCTCAGAGTTGTCACCCTCACCTCGGGCAAAGGAGCAGTCGTGCTCCTGCTCCCCCTTGGTCACCAGTGAAGGGCCAGCTGGAAGGCATACATTCTGAGGCACCCAGATCACCTCAGTGTGGGCACAAGGACTCGGGGGCCACTGCAGGTGCCGGCTGTTTGGAGGGAAAGCTCACTGGAGAAAAGGTGGACCATAAGGGGCAAGGGGATCAGCACATTGTGAACCCCAATCCCACGAGGTGAATTAGAAAGGAATGGGAGCACCAGGAGACCTAGAGAACTGCATCCTCTCTAAAGGCTTCTGCAGACATTAAATGAACACACACTGGGCCCCCCGTGTGACAGCGCTCCGTGAGATCTCCCTGCCCAGGACAGTCCCAGCAGTCCCTCATCCGCTCTTTGAATGGTCACCCGCCACCCGTCTCATTCTCCCTCCCTTTCCCCTTCAGGCCGACAGGAGAAGAGGGATCAGGCAGCATCCCCGTGAGCCACCTTTACTCAAACAAGAGCCACAGAACACCCACAGCATCGCAGAATTGTTTGCACATAAGTCTCTTTCACGCCGGGCATTGTTCCAAAGCTCCTTTCTAAGTCTCACACTTTCGTTGGCTCCCTGGAAAGACTGAATGCCCGTGAAGGGAAGAGTGACTGCAGCCCAGCTCTGTTTGGAGCCCCATCTCAACACCCACTTGGGTGGGCGATCATCTCATCTCATCAGCTGGTGAGATGCTGGAAGACCCCACTACTCATCCATCAGCCCTGCAGGGGACACAACACCCATGGGGACCATGTCTGCGCCTGGGAAAATCGAAGTTGTGCTGCAGGCTCAGCAAACTCTGACCCACAGCCCAAAGCCACCTGCTTCTGTCAATGACATTCTATCGGGACCCCAGCAGCAGAAACATTTGTTTCCGTATTATCTCCAGCTGCTTCTGCTTGCACGCTATGCTGCCAAAGGTGAGTCATTGGGACAGAGTCGGAATGACCTGCAAAGCCTAAAATAGTTAACACCAAAGCCTTTACAGAAAGTTTGCTGATCCTTGTCCTGCAAGGTCTGGCCTTGCAGAGACAGACATCCAAGATGTTTGCAAACTCCCTGAGTGCTTTCTCAGCCTGGGTTTCACCCAAGTCCGGAGCAGGGGGTGGACAAGCGCCCTGCGGGAGGGATGCCACGGGAAAGAAGGCACACCCTGCCATCATGGGCATGACAGAGCCGGCGTTTGCAGGTGGGCCAGGCGGGAGAGTATCTGCCACCCAGGAGGCTGCCCACAGTCACATGCCCTCCTGGGACTCCAGCAATGTGGCTTATGGGCATGCTCTCTGGGGCCATGTCAGCACAGCGGGCTTCCGAAGCTCAGGGTCAGGGTCAAGCTCTGGAACAGAATCGGTGCCGCGGACACGGGTCTGGAGAGAAGAGAGGGAGGAGGGGAGAGCCGAGGAAAAGAAGCAGGAGAGGAGGAGGGAGAAAGTCAAACCACACTGGGCGCTGCTGGCTTACTGTTTGGGGTCCAGGGTGGGTGGAAGGGGTTGCGGATTGGAAGGCTAGAATTCCCAGGGCTCAACCATGCAGCCACACTCAACCATGCATGCAGTGCAGCGAGCCGGGGGGCCTGCTCGAACCGGCAAGTCCTTTTGTCTCGTTTTCTCCAACGTCTCATCAGAAGGCCATGTGATTTCCAGCCATGCTTCTGCAAGTATCCTCACCCCCTGCAATGTAGCCTCCTCCATCCCGGGCGTCCCTCCCCGCAGCTTCACCCACTCCCTGTGCCCTTTCCTCCTGCCCCAAACCCCGCCCTGCGGAACAGGCTCCTTAGGGACAAGAGGACCAGAGAACACCCCGTATAAGCCAGAGTCCTATTTAGTGGGCAAGGGAAAGATAAGCCTCTGAGCTCTCAAGTTTGCCTCTACATGAGGAAATTTCCACCAGAAGGCAATGCTAAGGACAGACTTTTAAGGTTGTATGACCTCAGGCTATTTTACTTACTCTCTCTGGGCTGCAATTTCTCCATCTGTAAAATGGGAATGCCAGTAAAAATATTTATCCTTCGATAGGATTGTTATAGGACTGAATGAGTTAATTCCTGCAAAGCAGTAAGATCTGTATTAAGCCCATAAATCTCTACGTACATGTTTGTTAAATAAAATCTAATCTTTGCAAGCTACTAGATCTTATCCCTGAGGTCGGGCCTACTGGGATGGAAAGTTTATAAACTTTTTCTAAAATGACAAAAGAAAGTAATGAAATAGTCCACAGTCAGTGATGTCTTCCAAGAAAAAGAATGTGCCAAGAAAAAAATATATATATCATGCTAAAATACTATAGTAAAACTTAATGGGGTGGAGTAATGACATCATTTTAGAGTTTACTAAAAAAAAAAAAAAAAAAAGCAAGCATGGTCTTAAGAATCAGGAGTGGTTTTTAGATGTAAGAATGTCCCCATGTCTCATGAGTGCTTTGGTGCTTCCCGTACGATCGTAGGTACTGAGCACCTGCTCCAGACAGGCAGGGGGACAAGGTAAGGGCACCTCCAGATCCGAGTAACTGCTCCCTGGGCTGGCTGCCGCTGCTGGGAATCCCTGGAGCGTGGGGCACTAGTAGGTGCTAGGTTATGCCCTGTGCGAGGATCACGTATTAACTCCTAATGAGCAGGCTGAGCTACGACTCACCAATGTTAACAATGAGTGAGGGTTGCTAAGCTACTTAAGACCCTGCCATGACTTGCCAGCGCACACCTCAGCATGCACCGTAAGTCCGCCATGATCGGCCAAAACCCCCCTCTCCATCCCTTCTTTTCCCACTCTTCGCCACTCCTGGTTGGGTCTATCCCTCCTAGATTTTCACCTCAAGCATGCCCCAGGGCCTTTGCACATGCTGCCCTCTCAGCAGGACGCTCCTCTCCCCCTACGTGAACCTCCCTGACCACCCTCGCCGCCACAGATACCTCGTTGTCCAAGCCCTTTCTTTACTTTCTTCATTTAAGTTACTGCAGTTCGACACTACATTTTCTGAACTGTTTTTTGCATTTCTTTTTCCTGTGGTCTGCCTTGCCTCACAACAGTGTGTCTTCCGCGAGAGACCAGTACCAAGCCTTCTGAGAGGTGTATTCCTACTTGGTTCTGAAACACCTACTGCAGGTCTGACGCGTGGTCAGAGCTCAGGACAGACCCAACGGACAGATGACTGAAGACAGACAGTTCCGGGGGGGCCGCAACAAACAGCCAGAGCCCTACTCCTCACTCTGATGCTAGGCATGCTCTCTTGAGCACCGTTTCTCCGTGTCTTAGTTAATGCCCTTAAAAACTGATTAGACCAGAGCTCGGTAGCTGAGGCTCACACGGTGAGTGTTGCCTGTTACTATTAGTTACTATTACTGGTAACGGCATTGCCGGCTCTAGGGCCAGGTCCCCCTGTCCCCCTCCAGCAGCTACAAAGAGATAACCGGGTCTCATCTGCCTCTTGCGCACGTCCCTCAGGGAGCGAATGACGGTAACTCACACCGACAAGGGCAGAAATGTAATGTCTGTGAGAGGAGCTCTGAGACCTCACCCCAAAGGTCTCACTCTGCTACAGAAGGCGCGTGGTAAATCCGGCCCCTGCACGTCAGAGCACACAAGCACGCTCGACACGGCAGGCGGGGGGACCAGCCCGCATGGCATACGGACCTGC
This sequence comes from Nasua narica, assembly GCA_028533885.1. NCBI lineage: Eukaryota > Metazoa > Chordata > Mammalia > Carnivora > Procyonidae > Nasua > Nasua narica. The sequence goes on along the minus strand of CM052811.1, from coordinate 103,828,924 downwards.
CGTGAAGCATATGGGTCTGGTCCTAGAGAAGGGATCCCCATATGCTCCCTGAGCTGGGCCTGCCTCGCCCACTCCCAAGCTCCCCGCACTTTTGGCTGGTGCATAAATCAGCCACTTCCCAGCGCTCCGGCTGATCCGGGCGTGATTAATGCGCACATTTGCCTGCAGCCTGGAGAGAACCCCAGGTACAGGTGGAGAGGAAGGAAAAAGACTTAATTGGCGTTGGGGGGTGGGGAGGAGGGAAGAGGAGGTCATTCCTCATTGCCACTGAGCCAGTGCTATGTTTAGAAGTCCTGGCTTCGTAAGAGTGAGTTATCTTGGAAAATCTATCCTACAGACTCCCCAGGAACCCCACTGGAGCCGAGCATATAGCCCGGACCTCGCTTACGAAGACTCAGAAAGCTGATGGCTCGCTTCCCTCCTGTCCCACCCTCCCTGATTCTCCTGGGCCTTTTCATCTGAGCTTAAACACGCATTCAGCTCCTGTAAGACACCAACAAGCGGGGGTCCTTGGAGGTGGTAAGACTAGATATGCCTGCCAGCAGAGCCGCTCCACTGGGCTTTAGACCAATATTTGCTAACTGTGCTCAAGAGAGAGCAAAGGCTTTTCCGCAGTTACCACAGGAACGGAGGGCTCCAGAGCCCCGTGGCTGATTCCGTCAGAGGAATTCTGCTTTGACTTTGTTTTACATGTGAGGCTGTTCAAATACAATGTAGTTCTGATTTTGTCAGGGATCACGTGGCTGGAAAGAGTCAAGACCCACTCAAATTAAAAACGCTGCAGACAGAGCGAGGGGCATGTCCTTAAAATAAAAAATACCACAATAAAAATAATGACGGTTTCCATTTCCTGGGCAGGAGACAGGACAGCACCATAATTAATAGCAGAGACTCTAGGTCACTTTTCTGCTTGGTGGTTGAGGGACTTTGGACAAGAAATTTTCTCTTCCCTAAGCCTCCATTTATTTATCTGTGAAATGGGGATAATAAATGGGACCTGACTTGGAGGGACCCTGAGGAGGCCGAATGAGATTAATCCATTCACTCCATTTGCATGATGCTTAGAACGAATGACTATTGTGTGTTTGCTATTATTTTTCTTCTTACTCTGTGTCATTTGCTGTGCCGAACATGTTATTTGCATTATCTTGAATCTTCACATCTTTTTTTTTTATGGTTGAATCTTCACATCTTTATAACATGGAGGTTTACTGCAATTTTATAGATTTGGAAACTGAGAGTAAGACCTTGGCCTTGAACAATGGTCCCGGAACTTCTACCCGCATCCTGGAGAACCTGGGTGCTCGGGGGAACCCAGTTTGAGAATCAAAGGGAGACAACTTCTAAGTACGCCAGAAATGTCTAAGTAAGAGGAGCTGTATGTCTCCCTTTTATTCTCAAAAGGGTCTGCTTTGTAAGGATAAATCCTATAGTCATCTTAATTATTGGTTTGTCTGGAAGGAGGGGCCAGAAGTTTTGAGAACAGGTCAGGGATAACAATGGTTCTCAGGATGTGTGTGGGCTACTCTCCTCTATTTGCAAGGATTCCATACAAAACCACAACCCTAGAGGATGACCAGTTTGAGAGACAGATGTGCAGGAGTGTTGGGTAGTGTTGGTAGAGGAGGGAGGGGGTTGGGATGGGCTATCTGTGGAATTTGATTTATTAATTGACCCATTCTGAAGTCGTAGAAAATAAGAATGATTTTGTTTTATAATTATTGTCCAGAAATTAATCAGAATAACTCACTCAAAGTAACTGCATGGGTTTAAAAGACCTCCTTGTGAACCACTATGAGTTCCAGTCATCATTCTACCATTAACTGTCTCTGGGCACATTGGGAAAGCCACTTAGCCCTCTGAGATACTTAATTCTCAGAGGGGGGTTGGGTCAGTTGAGCGTCCGAGTCTTGATCTGAGATCAAGACCTGAGCTGAGATCAAGACTCAGAGGCTCAACTGACTCAACCACCCAAGCACCCCATTAAGAATGAGATTTTAGTACTTGCCCTCCTTGATTATGAATCATTGGACATCCTAAAAGGGACATATCCGTTAATTTTTGCTGTGTAATAAACCATTCCACAATTTACTGGCTTAAAACAACCATTTATTGCATCACTCTGGTCGGGCTGGGCCTCTGAAGTTCACTTATACAATAAGGAGCAGGTCAGGAGCTGGTTGATCCAAGATGGCCCCACACCTCTGTCTGGCCCTATCCCAACCAGGCCGATGGCCAGACCAGCTCACTGCTCAGCAGTCGACCTCAGACTCAGCACTCGGTGCTTTCAGGTTTCCAAGTAGTGGAGAGCGAGCCCGTGTTCTCTGTGCTAAACACCTTCCTGCCTTGTCTTCAGTCCTCACACGTCCCTTACACATAGGTAATTTTTAGATGAGGAACCTGAATGAAAGGCCTTGTAAGTCTTTCAAGCTTCCGCTTGAATCAAGTTTACCAACATCTCATTGGTGAAAGTAAGTCACACCCAGATTAAAGGGATAGAAAATGACCTCCAGCTCTCAGAGGGCATACAGCCACCTCACATCACAAGGGCTCGGAAGCAGGGAGGGGAAGAATTTGCAGCCACGTTTGCAATCTCCCACAGAGACGTGTGAGATATTTGAGAAAACGCCATAGGAACAAGGGTCACCTGATAGGAGAAAGCCCATACCTCCTGGATAAAAGAGCCCCCTCCACAACATGTTGGGGAACCCATAAGAATGTGTTTCCCAGGTACCAATTAAAGAATGCCAGCAGCAACTGATAATCTGCAAATTTATTCCTCTTCTCCGGCTCTGCCCTCCACCCCCTGTGACGACTTTACTGTCCTCAGTGACTGCTGTTTCCCACTGCGTGCAATGCTTTTGTCAAGCCGGGTCACTCCTGCCAGGCATGCTGTCTGCCCCAGGGTACTTCCAACCAGCCCCTCCCCCCCGCCCCCGAGATCCAACACGGCCATCCTGGATCCCAGAGCTGAGCTTACAAAGTCAGAGCAAATGCCTCCCCTTTCTCCTTTTCTCGTCCACTGCTTTCAAGGGATCCCCACAGCAACTTGGCCTGTGTCTTCTGTCTCCTGGCATTTTCTAGTAAAACAATTCTTTCCCTTCTTACTCATCGTAGGTTCTCAGCACGAGATGGCAGAAAGACGAGCCTGGAGACAAATCTAAGACTCGAACACTGGGATGTGCTTGCAAACGGCCCCCCCACTCACAATCCCTAAGGGTTTTATGGGGCAAAGCCTGATGAACGTGCGGTCCTGTTTCTGTGGAATGCGTCCGCTCCCAGGAGCTTCCCCAGAATCTCATTTCGATAGATCTAAGCCCGTTTCTCTCTGTTCTGTGGAACACAGCAGTTAAGAACACAGGCCCTGGGGGGCAGATCTCTATGAACTCAGGCCCAGGCTGAGACCTTTCCTAACTGGAATCTGGAGCAAACTGTGGGCCTTCCAAGTCTCTGTTTCTCCCTTTATAAACTGAAGATAATAAAAGCACCGATGAATTAGGGTTATCATGATGACAATGTTACATAAGGCCATCAATGCTTAGGATAATATAGTGGGAGAATAAGTGTTCTACTTTACTTCTAATGTCTTTATATTATCCTTTTCCTCATAGCGAGCACCGCCGAGCCTCCTGCTAGGGGAGGATAGGACTCTCTTATGAGAGGTGAAACAAATGAATGTAACTCCAATCTTGTCTGCAGCCCTCATGCCCTACCCTGAAGCCAAAAGACACGCTTTGATCAGTCCCTTTATCAGCGGCTCTGATTTCCTGGACTCAAGGCAGAAGATCTGCTCCCTCTGTCTTTCCCCTGAAAGTCCATCTTGTAGGGGAGTGAAGGGGCCGCCATCCAGCTAAATATTTGAGTTTCTGTCTGAAAGTTTGCCAGCCTGTTAGGAGAGTGTTGGTAACAATAAAGATAAAAAATGTATTTAGAAAGAATGTGTGTGAGTGCGTGTAGATGCATGGGTGTTTTTAAAAGTCTGTATAAGTGAACTCCTGATTCAGGATCTGTCTGTGCCGGGGGCAAAGGCTGTCTTGTGCAAGTCTCGTTAGGAAGGTGACTGGTCGAAAGCCAGACCCGGATTATCACAAATGGATGCAGAGGGAGGCTGAAAATCAGGCCTCCTGCCCACTCAGCAGTTCTTGGCGCTGGCCCCGTCTCTACCATCTAATGCCGTTCCTGCATTAGACGCCGCAAACACAATTGACTTCTATTACTTATAGAGCCAACCACTTTACCTCATTTAAACGTTTAGGATGGACTTCAGAGATTTCCGAGGGGCTGGATGGCACAGTCCACTGCTGCGGCCACCACTCAGGCTGCATAACAAACCAGAGAAGACTATCCCTTCATTCCGCATTCAGGCTCCATTAGCAGATGGTCTTAAAGGTTGTTATTTCTGCATCTGAGAGGTCTGATCTGAATACGCGCGTCCCCAAATATTCTGTTCCTGTCACTTATTCATCGGATCCATATTCAACGCGCCATCTCTAAACGGGGTCCAGGAATATAAAGGGAGATCGTATACTGAAGACATCTTCAGGATGCTCACATCCATCACGCCAAACAGGCAAAGAACTAGGAATAACGGTAACGATGCCACGATGATTACCCCCCAAAATAAACAAATAAATGGCGCTGCAAATGATCAGCGAGGAAGATACGAGAGAACCCAGAATGGCATCAGAGTTGAGGAACTTTCTAAATCAAATCCTGAAGGCGCTTAGAATTTTTTAGGGGTAAAAAAAATGAGCATGCGAAATATTCTGGGTAGAAGAATGTTGGAGAAGAGTTGAGTTAGGGCAGGTCTTTGGTTAAATTCTGTGACTATTTGCTTGATCTTAGGTGAGTTACTCCATCTCCCTGAACCTAAACTGCCTCTTCCATAATACTGAGCTCACCGAGCTTCCTAGAATTATCGTGGTGATCAAATAGCTCACATAAGCAAATGGCCAAGAGGGATGCAACCCATGGTGGACTCTTACTACGTGGTGCCTCCTACTAGCTTAGTGTGGCTAGAGACACAGGAAGGGCAGAGCACAGAGGGCTCTGGGGGATTTGATCCTATAGACAAAGGCTCCTGCTGATGGTTTTGAGTCAAGGAGTGGTAATGGCCATGTTTGGGTTTCAACTGAATGTCATTAATAGTGAGATTATAGATGATCCCAGTGGATTGTTGAGGGAAGCAGATGACAAAACCATGGAAAAAATTTAGCTTATCCTTGATCGTAAAAGAGAAACATTCTAAAGGTAAACCTTTCATCACAAGACCCTTATTCTCCATCGTGAAGCACGCACCTACCTTGAAAGTTTGCCCGTTAAGTCCAGCTGCATGTTTCACTTGACATCTGAACTCTTTCCCTCCATGGAAGAGTTGACTTACACATGACCATGAAAGTCATGAGACAAGAGGCACTCCGACTTGCCACGTGGCATTTCCCCCTGCCCTCTTCTTCACACCAAGTCCCACCCAGAGTCAGACCAACAATGTGGACTGAGAGAAAAGGCATTGATTTCCTTGTCATTTCCTCCGCTACCTTCAGAAAGCCCCCATGGAAAAACCAAAGACAACTGTCCCGTCACTATTTCCCCAGAGTGTGTCCTTCCTGCAGAGAAAAGGTACTTTCTCAAGGCAGTGAGTGGACAGGAGCAATGGGCTTCCATCATAGAGCCCAAACCTTGCCTCCTGGGAAACAGTTCTTGACTCATTCTCAGCCAAACCCAGGCGACCACTCCCTCCCTCCCACCTCAGTAGTTGCCCAGTGTTGCAACCATTCCCTGTTCAGTCCTGTCTCCCCACCTAGACCAAGAGCTCTTCCAAGTCTGAGATAAACTCTTATCCGTATCCTTATTTTCAAGACTGGGCACAATGGCCGGCACCTAGCAAGTAGGAGGCAAGGCGTGTTGAGTGAATACACGTGAGTTTAATCTATTTGCAAGGTGTCCCAACTTCCAGTGTTCTCTTAGGCGAGTGGGGTCCTGAAATGCCACCAGAGATAAGAATACACAAGTCAGGAAACCCCAAGGAACACTACAGGCTTCTAAGGACTCCACCCTCTGCTATCTGTGCAGGTAGATAAGAAGGCTGTTCACTCACAGAGCCCTTGGGGATGAGTTAAGACTAGCCATGTATAGATTCTGGTTTGGGCAGAAACCCAAGGGCTCTGGGGAGGAGACTGGGAGATGCTCTATGCATCCTTTCTACCATCAGGCTCCTAGGTGAGGGGCTATGTTCGCTGTATTCGAGTTCACCTGGCTCACTAGGGCCAGAGCTCTTCTTTGAGAGTATACACGAAATGCCTTGAATCTAGGTGTATTTGTAGCTACACTCTCTCTGTGGAGAGTAACTTTTTTTATTTTCCAGTAACCTCCTTATTCCACGATCTACGGACCAAATCCAGTCCACAGTCTATTTTTATAAATAAAGTTTTATTGGAACCTGGCTGCATTCATGTATTCATGTATTGTCTATGGCTGCTTTCCTGCTACAACACTAAGTTCAGTCATTGTAATAGAGACTACATGGCCCGGAAAGCCTAAAATAGTTACTCTCTGGGCCTCGAACTTCATTTTGCCGTAGTGACGTGTGCAAACTCAGTGCCGAGCACTTGGCTGCCCACCGTCTCATTCAATCCTCACCACGTCCCTAGAAGGTGGCCGCTGTGAGGATGTCCATTTCACTGGTTAACTCATTTGTCGAGAGCCTTTGACCACAGGAGGCAAAGCAGACAGAATTGTTGCCTTAGGTCAGCTTCTGGTCTTCGTTCATTCAGTCAAGGCTACTGAGCTGTGGCCCAGAGCTGCTCTCCCCTCTCACCTTGAGGAAGTTCCTCCAAGTGGCCCTTGTCCCATCTTCTATTTCTGGAAGCCTGCGACCTCCCTTTTGCTCCCCCACCTCCAAAGGACCCCCACCTAAAACAACATGCTCATAGAAAATTCCTGACGTTTAGCTCTCAGAAGGAACCCCCTCGTTCCCCCACAGGCCATAGCCGGATCCCTCCCCAACTCTGTCAGCGGGCGGTTGCCACATCCCACAGACTAGCAGGAGCCAGACCTCGGGGTCATCGCCTGCTGATGACCTGCTGGGACCAGCAAAGAGCCCAGGCTGAGCCCCCCACAGCAGTGGAGGGGTCTCTGGGCCCCACTCGGGGCAGGGTCTTCCTCTGCCGGCTCCTGACCCATGAGATGTTAAACGAGGTCTGCACCCTTCCACAGAGGGTGGCTGGGACATGTCCCGTCGGCGTTCCCATGGGCTTTGGTGGCTCTTCCCTCTGCCCAGCACCTTTGGAGGAGCCCGCTTTCCTCTCCCCTTTGTCTTACATGCCCCGCGCTAAAAAATGCTCACAATGCAAAATTGCTGCTTGGGAGGAAGACAAGACGGTGAAGGAGGCCTGGCCGGGCGGCCTAATTAGGAGGCTGGCAGAGTGGGCCTCCGCAGGAAGCCCCGATCATTAGCGCTGGCACCACGCACCCCCCCCAACGCAGGCCTCATTGCCAGGCGGGCACCACGCGGACCCTGCGCTTGGCCGCCACCGCAGAACAGATGTCCGGAGATGGGGTGGATTTTGTTTTTGTTTTGTGTTTTTGTGTTTGGGGTTTTGTTTTTGTTTTTGTTTTTAAGCCATACATGACCTCGTGCCAGAAGTTTTTTGGGCCAAGAGAAAGGTTTCTGGTGGGTCAAGGAACCAAGACGAGTTGAGGGAGATCTAAACAACACTTGTGTGTGTTCTCAGGGTGAAAAATAGGCAGGAGATGTCCAAAGAAGCTGGATTGCTCTACTGGAATTTAACAAGTTGACCAGGGGGCCCCTTCCAACATTGCCTTCAGTGGCAGTGGGAGCACTATTGCAGAATCTGCCCGTCCCGGAGCAACGCGCCCCTGGGCACTGGCAACCTCTCTCAAATCTGTCCGCTTTTCTGTACGTCTGCTGCTAGCACCCTGATCCCAGGCCCCATCCTTCTTCATCTACATCAGGCATTCCTGGGGGATCATTATAGCCATGAGCCTATGATCACGTGAGATCACAGATGTATGAAATGCCATAGACGTACACAGAGATCCCTTCCCCCCTGTGGTCCAAAATGCAGAAGTGTCTCCTCTATTTCACCAATGGGAAACCTGAGGGGGGGAGTGCGAGGGGAGAACTGTTAACTGTGTCACTGGATATTTTAGGATTAGTGGAACCAGATTCCAAAATTTCAGTGTAGACTTTCCGCATTCTATTCAGGACTCCAAGTAAACACAGACCATCTTGTCTACCCCCAAAACTGGGGTGTGTCAATTATCCAACAAAAGGATGGAAGGTTTTTAAAAATCAGAGATGCTGTGGCAAATCCAAGCTATATCATCTCTGGACCTATGTACCAGTATAATTTAGTTAACTTTCTAAAATTGAATTAATGTGGCAAGCCCAGCCCGCACAATTTGGCAGAGAAAGTAAAGGTACGTAGCTTCTATTTGGGGATTGGCTTTGAAACAGAGACCACATGACATCAAAACATTCAATTAAAATTTCATTTGTCCAGATGTTTGACCATGTAATGCCAACAACTGGTTTGACTAATGTTTTAAATTTAATTGACCAGATGTTTTGGTGGTAGGTGTCTTAATGAGTAAGAGAAGTGTTTGTGGAATTGAGTCCAATTTCCCTAGGAATAACCAGCCTCACTGCAAATAGGGACTCAGATGTTGTTACTGCAATTGGCCAGAGCTTGCCAGAGGTCCTAAAACCACCTCACTTTCTTCCTAGTCCTTTAGGAAAACACGCTCTCCCATCGGCTAAGCTCCGAGAAGGCAGGCTGCGCCTTAACTTGGGCTCTCCCAGAAGCAAAAAGTCAAGCGCGAATTTAGAAGGGACCAGCAAACCAACACTGATTAAACACAGAACTGGCATGCGAGAGACAGTTTTTCCACGAACAAAGAGTAAATGGATTGGGGTCAGAGGTCTCAGATTCAAAGTCAGGTACGTCATTTACTTTGAGCATGATAATAAAAACAGCAATTTCTCTGGAGGGCTCACTGTGTGTTCAGTGCTCTACGAGGATTTGTACCTCTTATCTCCCAATGCATCCTTCATCTATTTCAGAGACGAGAAAGTCTTGGCACCAAAGCCTTAAGTAACGCGTCCAGAGTTACCCCCCGGGAAGTGTCAGAGGTGAGACAGGTTCCCAGGCATTCCGGCTCAGGCCCTAGACTGCGTGCCTCAGGGCTTGTGAGAACCCCAGTCTCCTCAATGCCCTGAATGTAGCCCCTGTTTCTGAGGGAAGCCAGAAGGGGGTTAAAAGACCTAAACTAGAAAAACGGGACATCGAATGAGTTGAAAAAGGATGAGTGGTAGGAAGCCATAAGTAGGGCCAGGGAATCAGGAGGAAGGCAGAGAGTAGGGTCACTCAGCTGGGATAGTCAGGAAAGGCCCCTCAGAGAGCCAGGTCCTGAGCTGGCATCTACATGGCAAGAAGGAGGCCGCCACACATACATGTGGTAGAAAGCATTTTAGGCACAGGAAATGAGCAGTGCGAGCCTCCGAGACAGGTATGAGTTTGACAAGTTATCGGAACCGAAGGAAGCTCAGCAGCTAGACTGGAGGGACGCAGGCAGGCAAGCAAAGACCGGGGGTGCACGTCCTCGTGGACCTTACGGGAGTTTGCAGTGGAGGCTCCGTGAGATTTGGAAGCGGAGGGACTTTGAGCGGCAGGGTCCCACGATCTCCATGGGGTTTTCCAGAGGTTTCCTCTGGCTTCACCGTTATTGTGGTGAGGCCGGCCGGGAGGCTGTGGCAGACTTGGGACAGATGACGGCAGTGGGGTCAGCGGCACCGGAAGCATCTGGATTTGGGCAGATGCTTGGTGCCAAGCCTTGCTGGGATTTAGGGTCTCAGTTCCAGGCCTGACAAGCCCACGGTGGGTCTGGCCCGGGAGCAGGCAGGAGAGACATCCTGTAACACCCAGCGGATGCAGCTGCCATTCATTCGGGGCAGGTGAGAAACACGGGGGAAGACCGAAGTAGGTGCAGCCAGAGAGAAGCAGAGATGAGAAAGGAGCAGCGGTGATGAGGAAGAGGAGGAAGAGGGGGCAGAGGCGGAGGAGGAAGAGGAGGAAGACAGACGGGGGAGGGGGAGGGGAGAAAGGGGGAGGGGGAGGGGAGAAAGAGGAAGGGGAGGAGGAAGAGGGAAAGGAGGAAGAAAGGGTAGAAGGGGGGAGGGGAAGAGGAGCAGGGAGGGCTGCCTAACCCCTCTTGGCTTCCCCAAACTCTATCTCGGCTTCTGCAGCAGGTTCCGGATGGAAGGACAACTGCATTCCCAGGACCGTACTGTGTCTTGTGGCAGCTGCGCCAGGGGCCGTGGTGAGGGGAAACTGAGCCGAAGACCTCAGCTTCCCCAGATCAGATGGTGACACGCTGGGCCACAGAGGGGACCATGTAACCCCGGGCCTTGCCTTTGCCCTGAAGAAAGAAGACGTCTAACCTGCCCATGGTCATCAGCTCCAGCGTCACTGGACACGGCTGGGAAGTGGCCGAGGATGGAGGGGACACCACAGGGAGGGCTGGCAGCTTGGCCCCCGAGGTTTTTCCAGTCCCAGATTCACATGTATGTAATGTCTATTTATGACACGTCATCCTAAAAAGTCATAATCCCATCAAGTCTCCATCTGAGATATTGTATAATCACTTAAATAATAGCAATAAAACCAAGAGGGAAAAATAATCACAATAGAAGAAAGACAAAATGTCTGCTGTATCTCTGGATTATTTTAATGGACTTATTAATAAAGAAACTACTATAACAAAACCATCTAGAAATAGAATAAAACGAAAGCAACTAATTTATGAGTCAGAGCGGGGTCATCCACAGTTTGAGGACATTATTCCAGAATTCTAATCCTCCCAGGTTTCCATTGGAGCCAGGGCGTCATTACTTAAGAGCAATAAAATGAAAAGAAAAAAAAAAAAGTGAAACTATTTCAGTCGGGAAAGAAAAGCAATTTCCAGTGGTTCTGATCTTCAGAAGTCAGCTTGGTGGACAACGGAATCAACGTGGAGGTGACACTTCATTTTTTTTTTTGAGATTTTTATTTATTTATTTGAGAGAAAGAGCGAGAGAGAGATGGGCAGAGGGAGAAGCAAACTCCCTGTAGAGCAGGGAGCCCGACAGGGGACTCGATCCCAGGACCCTGGGATCATGACCTGAGCCGAAGGCAGACGCTTAACCGACGGAGCCACCCAGGCGCCCTTGGAGGTAACCGTTCTGCTTTCAGGCTGTGTGGACGGTGTTTGGTGCAGAGGCCTTTCTTGTGGAGGACACACGGGCCGGGGGTCCTTCAGTAGGAAAGGCTCCAAGGCAGTTTCTTCCTCGCCTAGAACAGGGGGAAGGAGAGAGCGTGTTCTCCCCAGGACCTGGCCCCTGGAGTCCTTCTGGGACATTTAATGTTTGACAAGGGCATGAGTGGAAGACCAGGGCCTGGGCCTAAAGTCCTCTGTTCTTGAGGGAGGGATGAAGGACAAGCAGCAGGCCAGGCTCAAGGAGAGGACAGAGTTGACCTGAGAGAGGGCTCTTCCCCCAGGCCCCCGATCTGGGAAGGTAGCACCTGTCCTGCGTAAGGCATGAGACTCCGAATCTCCCTCCCAGCCCAGGCTGGAGCTCCTCCTTCCTCAGGGATCTGGTCACCCAGAAGATTCCCTGGTGGTCTCAGCAGGCCTCTACCGAATGCCCCATTTGCAACATCAAGGATATAAGCATACTTTTCAAGATCCTAAAAATCTTCGTCAAGAAATGTTTTGTCTCTGGGATACGGTCTCTTTTCGTAAATGATGAAGGCGTCTTTCCACCGACAGAGGTCTCATTACGACGAGTTTTTCTCTTGTGGGGAAAAAACTGCCTCCCACAGCAGCCAGTGACTCTTCAGAATTTTTCTGAAAGAATTTTGGCTTGTATTTTGCAGGGGTCCGGCTCACGTGGACTGCTAATCTTGTCATCTGCTTTTGAAGGGCTATTTTTGACCTTAGAGGGTAAATTCTCACTAAATCAGATTTTTTTTCCCCCCCTTAATGTCATTCTCTGAGAGAAGGTGAAGATTCCACTGAGCTACAGCCTCTGCTGCCTTCCTAACGGCGGTTCTGGTTGGTTTCTTGTTTGACTTTATTGTTGTTTCGTTTTTGGGGGGGGGGGGTGTTGGTGTGGATGTATGGGTGTCTTTTCTGACTGCAGTAAAGCTTTATCAGCTTGGAGACTTTTCACTGGATCTTTAAGTGCATGATTTATTCAATCCTCTTCTGCTAAGTCAGTGCATATTTCATTTCTTTATTCTTCGAGACTTTTAAAAGTCTTTAAGCATTTAATGCAGCCACATACATCATTGTGTTCAAAACTGCTTTTTGACTTACATGCTAGGTGGTCCCTGTTTTCTGAGGAATTCTGAGCTCCCAACCTCCTAGCTGTCTCCCCCAGGGACAGCGACCCATCCCAGCTGTCCCCCGGACATTCACCCAGAGGCTTGGCCTGACTTCCTCTCGACCTTCCTGAGATGCTTCTCTTCTGTCTGAGGAGCTCACTCACTCTGCCTTTCACTTCTTCAGCATCTCACGGAAGGAGATTTAGGCTTCCCTGAAGACTGGAATTTTCCTTCAAAGCATCTCTTAGAGCTCCTTGAAGCTCATCTTCGTTCTTCCGATGGGTTTTGAAAGATGGCATGGTGGCACAGTGACAGCTTGGATGTGCTCTGATTTACCTTGTGAAGACTGGCTCTTCGCGGAAGTGGTAACTTGTGTTTTTTTGAATCTCTTTGTTAATTGGAGTAAAATATATATGACCTAAAATTTAAATCTCAACTGTTTGTAAGGATCCAGTTCTGGGGCACTAAACACATTCATGCTGTTGTGTGACCATCAGCACCATCGCTCTCCAGAACTTTGTCGTCCTCCCCAACTGAAACTCTGTCCGCATTAAGCAATAACGCCCAATCTCCTCCTCCCTGCAGCCCCTGGCCACCACCACCCTACTTTCTGTCTCTAGGAATTTGTCTCCTCTGGGCACCTCATATAAGTGGAATCATTTGCTGTTTGTCCTTTTGCGACTGGCTAATTTCACTCAGCATCATGTCCTCAAGGTTCATCCGTGTTGGAGCCGGAGTCAGAATTTCCTTCCTCTTTATGGCTGAGTAACATTCTACTGCATGCTGAGACCACATTTTCTTTGCCCTTCATCTGTTGGTGGACACCTGGGTTATTGCATCTCTCAGCTATTGGGAATAAAGCTGCTGTGAACAGTAGCTGTCACATCTGTTCAACCCCTTACTCTCAATTCGCTTGAATATATACTCGGAAGTGGAATGGCTGGGTCATATGACAATACTATGTTTAAATTTTTGAAGGAAGCACCATACTCTTTTCCATGGCAGCTGCATCATTGCACATTCCCACCAACAGTGCATAAGGATTCCGGTTGTTTTATTGGGCGGTGGGGGGGGGGGCGGGGGGGGGCGGGTGTGAAGTGGTAACTCATTGTATCTTTGATTTTTCACTTCTCTGATGATCAATGATGTTGGATACCTTTTCATGTGCCTATGGGTCATCTGCATGTCTTCTTTGAGAAAAAAATGTCCATTCAAGTCCACTGTCCATTTTTTTTTATTTAAAGATTTTTATTTATTCATTTAACAGAGAGAGAACACAAGCAGGCAGAAAGGCAGGCAGAGGCAGAGAGAGAGGAGCAGGCTCCCTGCCGAGCAAGGAGCCCGATGTGGGACTCGATCCCAGGACACTGGGATCATGACCTGAGCCGAAGGCAGCTGCTCAACCAGCTGAGCCACCCAGGCGTCCCCCATTGTCCATTTTTAATTGGATTGTTCGTTGTTGAGTTGTAGTTCTTTATATATTATATATAATTAAATTATATTATAATTTATTATTTATTTATAATGATATAAATTAATTTATTAAATTTATTATTAAATTTATTTATTTATAATTATATAAATTAAATATATATATTATATATATATTCTGGTTATTAAGCCTTTTTCAGATGTATGATTTACAAATATCTTCTCCCATTGCATGGGTTGCCTTTTCGCTCTATTGATGGTGTCTTTTGATGCATGAAAGTTTTTAATTTTGATGTAGTCCCATTTATCCATTTTCTCCAGCTCATTTTAAATATTGAGATCCACCTTATTTTAAATTTTCCTGGCAAGTGTTTCTTCTATCCTCAAGAGTTATATCTTTCTAGTTCTGGATGGATGACTTCCCGTTTTCAGATATCTGATACCTGTGGTCTCCCAGCTGTCTTCTGTTGAAACTGACTGCGAATTTGCTTTCAATTAGTCTGAGTTTCTCAAAAATATGCTCTCTTTCTTCCAGAAAGGTGGAGAGCCTAGGTGTCAGTTTGTCTCTACCTGAATGAAGTTGGTTTTTAATAGTGACAAATCCAACTATGGTCATCAACACTGCCCTCTCACATAGCAATCGTTGGGGACCTGGACCTGGTCTAGGTCCCCTGATAGTGCTGCCACTACCTGGCACCATATCTCCAAGGCCACCAGGGTACAGAGCCCTGTAGCCAGCAGGAGACCCTCCATAGCCTGGAGGCCACAGTGGAGTTGTCTCTCTGTTTCTGCAGGACAGAAAAAACTTACCAGAGAACACTAAGAACATTCAGCCTGGGACCAAATATGTATTAAGCATTTACTTTGTGCCAAATATTTTTAGATGCTAACTACATAATGGAGTAAAAAATGTAATAGGATTCTCCCTCTTCTGTTAGATGTGACAGACTTAATGTTGCTGAAATTTTGCCTTGGCCTCTGGGAGCCAAATAACTTACTGTTCTTGAAAAAGTAATTTTTTGTAGTTTACAGGGCACGGGCATATAAAATGACCCACTGCTAAGACTTGATATGATAGTACTATTTAGTAATATAAAACAAGTGATGCAAGCCCCCCTAGTAACCCAAAAATTTGAAAGGGCATAGATGGCTTCAGGTATGGCTAGATCTAGGGTCAAGAAATTTTACTTAAGCATCCTCTCTCATGCTACTTCTCACTTCCTCTTTCCTGAAAATGTGGGTTCACACAAAAACTTGTACATGAATATCCATAGCACTTATTTGTAATTGCCAAAAACTGGAATCCCTTCAGCAATTAATACATATGTAATACACGCTTGCCACAGAATACTACTCAGCCATAAAAAAGGACTGAACTACTGATACACCAAAAACTCCAAGGAAGTATGCTGAGCGAAAATCACTGATCCCCAAAAAGCTACTTAGTGTATAATTCATTCATTTTACATGATTGAAATGATGACATTTTTTTTTAGATTTTTTTTATTTATCTTACAGAGAGGAGAGAGATCAGAAGTAGGCAGAGAGGCAGGCGGGGGGTGGGGAAGCAGGCCCCCCACTGAGCAGAGAGCCCAATGCGGGGCTCGATCCCAGGACCCCGAGATCATGACCCGAGCCAAAGGCAGAGGCCCTAACCCACTGAGCCACCCAGGCGCCCCTGAAATGATGACATTTTTAAGTGGAGGGCATATTAGTGGTTGCCAGGAGTTAGGGATGGGAGGGAAGGGGGTTCCAGGGGAGCAAGAGAGAAGAGGATGTGAATATAAAAGGAATATAAGAGGACATCACCAATGGGTGTTGGAACTGTTTCAGACCTTAGTTGCAGTAATAGATCCATGGGCTTCCACAGGTGATAAATTGTACAAAACTTGACATGCACACACACGCACACACACACACACACGCACGCCCAGGCACATACACACACGCACATATACACAAACAGGCATAAATAAAACCAGGAAAATCTGTCCAAGATTCATATATTGTACGGCTATCCAGATCCTGACTGCAAAATTATACTGCAGTTTTGCACATGTTGTTATTGGAAGAAACTGGACAAATTTCACAAACAGATCTCTCTCTGTACTGTTTTTCTAATGGCATGTGGATCTATAATTATCTTGATAAAATTTTTGGTTAAAAAAATCAGTGAGTCCTATTAGTCTGGGGGTTTTCCTGCCTTTCTACTTCGGCTAGGTGGAAGCAGAAATGCAGGAGCGCTGTGGGGGGGGAGGGGAATTTCCGACTTGCCAGGTGTTCTCCTCGGAGACTGGGCAGAGGGGCAGTACCCGTTCCTGGGTTACTGGTTGGCAGGGATGAAGATACCAGCCCCCTACTGGTCTTCCCTGACATCACTCTAGGGGGGCAGTGGGGCAGCCTCCCACAGATGTGGGTCTCCCACTCAGCCTTGGCCGGCATGCCTGGGGTACGTGTAGTCGCAACCGTGGTGCTTGACTGAAGGAGAGCAGTTATTATTCTCTGAAAGGTTTCTGCCTTGAGAGAGCAGGCTGTGTTTCCAGGTTGTCTGCTTCTTCAGTGCCGTGTCTAGGATCCGTGAGGCACAAGAGAAATTCAAAGGAATTCACCAGCCTACTGTTTCCCAAGTCCCGATGTCCTAGCCCACCGACCTTCCCTTCTCCTTCCAGAATATTCTTATTCTTTGTTTTATGCAAAATGTCCGGGATTTGTAGTCGTGCTTAGTGAGAGGAATAGGGACAGGTGCCCTACCCTCCAGGTTCCCGGGGCAGGAATGTCCTCACCTGCAGGACAGGATAGGACGGGGGTGGGGGGGCGCCAAGGAATTCCTACCCCCAAAGCCCTCAACCAACGACGGACACCAACGACGGACAGGAGTTACCGGATGAACACCCCGGAGGCCTCAGTCCTGGCTGTCCTGAGGCATGAACCTACGGCCTCTCAGGGAGGCCATTTCTAAGGAGAAGGAGCCCAGTGGCCCACAACTGGCGACCCATCCATCAGCAGATCCTATACTGACTTCCTTCTCTTCTTCCTCCCTTTCCGGCTCCCCCAACCACGCTTCCCGAGACCCCTGCCTGCCTGGATCAGCTGTTTGCACTCACATTCTTATCTCAGGGTTTGCTTCTGGGGGAACCCGACCTAAGACAGTTGGCTAAATGGACTGTGAAGGAAAATCCTCCCAGCGGGGAGAACAAGGGGAGCTAGCAATGATTTGCAATGCTTCCTGCTTCACGCGGAATCAGCCTCTTATCCTCACTTCCCCCCGAAGAATCTCAGACTCTAAGACTCTTGGTGTTGCCGTGTCCTCATGTGACATCTGCACTACCAACAACTCGCGAATCAGCATTGTGGGCAGACTTCATTAGGGAGCCAGCCGCCTGTTCTGCGCATGCGTTGTGAGAGCCGCCGAGCGCAGGCAGGAGCTTCCCGTCCCTCACAGCAACCCAGAGCTGGCCCCGGGATGGAGGGGCCGGCCCAGGCGCTGGAAGCATCTGTGTGTGCTGACTTTTAATAAACATTTATGCGGAGGAGAAGATTGACTCGAGCAAAATTTGCTTCAAATTAAGGCTGGCAAAGCAGGGCCCCGTTATCCACGGGACGGAGCCCCTTGTGAGCAGGCCAAGATTATCACGCCATCATCAATCAGAGGGAAAGAAAAACACCCCTTCCCTCCCCCCTCCCTCCTCCGCCTCCTCTTACTAATGCTTTCCTGCCCCGACCAAGGAATGTTTTGTTTAAGGAAAAAGTTGTTGGACATAATTAGTAATTCTATTATAGCAATATATCTTTATCTGAATAAACACAACCTGCTTCCCCACCATGAGAAATTACGTGGCGGGGCTGGGGGAGGAGAGGGTCAGGCTGGGGTTTGGGGGCACTGAGTGCATCTGCCCCTTGGTTTCACGAGCAGCCTGAAGTCGGGCCCTGCTGTCCCAGGGCAGTCTGGGGGCTCAGTAACTGGGCTGATAGGAGATGTGTGATCGCAGGCTGAGTCAGCTCAGCGGCTTTGCTCTGACCCTTGGCAAGGTCCCCAGGGCAGCCTCTCCCCAGCTCCTGTCTCTGCTACAGCTGCTTCCTCCTTCGGTGGAGGACCCAAAAGAATGCACAAGAGCAGAGCCTAATGCCAGGCAGCAACCCACCTCTTTTGGGGAAAAGAGGAAAGAGGGCCTGGGGAGAAATCCAACCCTCCCAAACACCTGCATGGGATCTGGAGTCCAAAAACATTTTTATACTTGGGATTTGTATCCTTGGGATATGAACCCACATAACGGCTTCTCTCATTTGCCCGCGCAGTGCTTGCCTGGTAAGATGTGACTGGGGCTTTAAGATATAGCTCAGAGAGGCTGACACCACAGTCCCCAAAGGTTAAACCAACAAATAAAGCTCTGAGAGCCAAAAATCAAGTACCTTCCCTTCTCTCTACCTACCTTTTCCGGGAGGTGGGAGGGGGTGTCTTTCCCATTTTCCTCTGGGCAATGGAAAACAGTGACACTTTCCTTCAATTAATATGAATGTTTGTTTTAGACACAGAGGGGTTTTTCCAAATTACAAATATAATACAGGTTTATCTTAGAAAGTTCAGGAAAAAAACAAAAACAAAAATTGTAAGGGATGTTATAAAGCAATTCGCAGTCACAGTGAACTATAGCAAATAACTTTGCTCTATTTCCTTCCAGTCTTTTTTCCATGCAAGTTCTTTTGGTTTATTTGTTTCATCTACTGATCAAATCATAGAGACAATGTTTGTTGAATGCCTGCTGTGTCAGGCCTTATGCTTGTCTAAGCTGAACTCGGATCCTGGTGCCCCCCCAAAAGGCAGACAATGACTGGGGGTCTGTGGTCCCCATGATTTCCCTACCCAAATCAAGCAAGGATAAAAAAAAGATGGTCAGGCGACAGCAGTCTTTATGAATCTGTGGTTATCTGTGTGCCTTTGTTCACAAAGACAGTTTTGGAAGATGAGGAGGACAGAAAATATTTGAAAGGCATAGGGTTTACAAACATAGCAGAAACGTCAGAATAACAATAAAACTAATAGAACATAATGGGCAGTGTAAATTTTTCTGGTGACACTCCAGCTACTGGGCGCCTGAGTGGCTCAGTTGGTTAAGCATCTGCCTTCAGCTCAGGTCATGATCTCAGGGTCCTGGGATCGAGTCCTGCATCAAGCTCCCTGTTCAGCGGGGAGCCTGCTTCTTCTTTTCCCTCTGCCTGCCCTTCCTCCTGCTTGTGCTCTCTCTCTCTCTGTCAAATAAATAAATAAAATCTTACAAAAGAAGAGAAGGAAGGAAGGGAAAGGAACTCCAACTCCCCATAGCACAGGTTGTGGGGGAATGGACTCACCTACTCATCATCCCAGCAGGATCCAAAAACCAACAGGAAAAAGATCATGGTCTTATTGGCAAAGGGGAAAACAATGACAGATTAGGTCACAATACCTCCCACCCCTCTAGCTCACCTTTCTTTCTGCTCTTTGATCCCTGAAGCAATGAGAGTAGCCAGCAGGGCTGAGTACTTTCTATATGGCTCAGTACATTCTGGTTCTCCATGCCAACAAGCAATTCTTGGGGCACCAACTAGGTGTGCTACAATTCAACTCCAGTTCTGACACTATCTACCCCAAATAGCATCAAATTCCACAGGCTGGGGGCTCAGTCCTACAAGACTGCCCCTCCCCCCAAACTCCAGACATCAGTTGCAAGCCCAGGTCATCCCCTGTGCTTCTGACAGACTAGCTATAAATCAGAGATTCCCAAGACCCCACCTTGGGTTCGATTAACTTGCTAGAGTGGCTCCCCGAACTCGCAGAACTGTTGTACTTACTAGATCACCAGTTTATTATAAAAGGGTATGACTCCCAAAACAGCCCAAGGGAAGAGCTGCACAGGACGAGGAACGGGGAAGAGCGCCCTCTCCAGGTACCTCTGTCCCAAGACCTCCATGTGTTCTCTGAACCCAACTTTTGGTCTTTATGGAAGCTTCATTACATTGTCATAATCGGTCCAATCACCGGCTATTGGTGAGTGATTCAATCTCCAGCCCCTCTTCCCTCCCTGGAGTTGGGGGGGCTGGGGTCCTAAAAGTTTCAACCCTGTAATCACTTGATTGATTTCTCTGGCAACCAGCCTCCATCTTTAGGTTACCTAAGGTGACTTTCCAGAAGTCCCCTCATTAACATGACAAAAGACACCTGTATTGCTCTGATCACAGGAAATTCCAAGGGTTTTAGGGGCTCAGAGCCAGGAACATGATCAAAGACCAAATATATATTTCTTATTATAAATCACAATATCACACAAGCATTGTGCTAAAGTGTTCCTGTGCTGTGCCCTCTTCCACTCACCCAACCCCACATACATACCCTTGTGCCCATTTTAAGGACTGGAAAGTAGAGACTCAGATGACCCTAAGCCTCCTAAATAAGTTTTAATTTCCAGTTTCTTTTTTTTTTTTTTTAAGATTTTATTTATTTATTTGACAGAGAGAGAGATCACAAGTAGGCAGAGAGGCAGGCAGAGAGAGAGAGGGAAGCAGGCTTCCTGCTGAGCAGAGAACCCGATGCGGGGCCTCGATTCCAGGCCCCTGAGATCATGACCTGAGCCGAAGGCAGAGGCTTTAACCCAGGGAGCCACCCAGGCGCCCCTGATTTCCAGTTTCTATTAACAATATTTTCCTCTCTTCTGAGGGTTTCTGTGGGGGAACCCAAATGCCCTCGGTCAGGTCGAAAGTCAATCTTTACCATGGGCCCCCAGCTTCTTTTTACTGTTCATTGGATAAATGGGTATGCTGCACCTAGCTCAGAGTAGAGAGCCCTGGAAGCCTCAGCCTCAAGGATCACCTATGTAAAGTGGGGTACTCTTAGTCCCCGTACAAGCTAATGACTTAAGTAAAGCACTTACAACAACATCTGGCCTGCAGTAAGTGTTCATTTATGGCAAATCGTTATTATTCAAACTCCCAGTGAATTGTCTGAATTATCCTTTAGCACCGCCCTATTTTCTATTGCAGCGTATGTTTGTTGTGGGGTTTCAAGAAGGTTATAGGATCCTTCTAGGTAAGTCCTGAACATGCCTTGGGATTCCCTTCTGTATCCTTTAGTGCCACACAAATGGTCACGGACATCAGATCTGAGTTTTTATTTATTATTTTTGCCTTGGCTTGCTGGAGAATTTAGAAAATGTGTGAAAATAAAAGAAATAAGAAAAAATAGTCACCCATAATTTCCGCCACCACTGAGAAACAACCTAGGCTCTTCCTTCATCATCCTCCCAAATGTATATGAAATTATACTGTATAAACAACCTCATGACCTATGTTCTGTTTACATATTTACATTTTCCCCATAACACCATAAGCACAATAAACATCATTTTAAGTGAGTCTATGATATGCCGCAATGATGTGACATCACTTGTTTATCCCCCCCATGGCTGGGCACTCAAGTTGTTTCCAAGTTCTTGCTAATATGAATAATACAATGAACAGCCTTGTACATACAATTTTTCTGCATTTAGGAAAATAGATATAACAGTGGGTCTTATACTAGAATATTAATTATACTATTTTTGATCCCCATTTATTGTTCTCTCTTCAGTCTACTTCTCCTTTGGAACCTCAGTGATTCCTTGTTTTCACACGCTCTTCCCCACTGGCTCGAGAACAGCAGACATCTCCCATATCTGACACAGTAACTTGCTCATTGTAGTTGCTCAGTAAATCTTTTTGTATGCATGAATAATCAACCAGGCCGACCAAGCGGGAGGGCCGTGCTTGCTTACTCCCTGCATGAGCTCAAACAAACCCCTTCACTTCTGTCCTGTAGGTGGACACGCTCAGAAAGCCTAAGTGGCATGGCCAAGGTCACACCACTGGGGAGTGCTGGAGCACGGGCTTCCGGCCACACCCTCTGCTCCCACGGCCCCGTTCTACCTCCCCCCACACTCTCCTCTTGGCTCCCTGCGCACATTCACAGCTCAAACCACATTCACACCTCAGGATGGGACCCCGAACTCTGTCCAGAAGGCATGTGACACATGTCTGGCTTGAGGGGCTGGCCATCCACTCACGTGTGCAGGAGGCATTGGAGCGCGAATGAGAGAACTAGGCTTAACCTCCCTGCACTTGGCTCCGCCTGAATAGTCTATTAAGATATACTTTTCCATTTGAATTCCTATATTAGAGTAATTAATATGAATTTCTCTCTAGGTTCCTCGAGCATGTGGGAAAGAGAGTTACTTTGTTTTCCTAAATTCTGAAAAAATTCTGATTCTTAACCCACATGCCAATGAGATTGTGGAAAAGTTGAACATAAGCATTAAAAAAAAAAAAAAAAAGCCCTTTCTCTTCTAAAAGACTTGTGGGGACATGCAAGGAGTTTCATAGTACAGAATCTCCTGAGGGAGCCTTCTAGAACCTACTCTGAGAGTGTTGTTTTCTGTGGGGACCCTCAGTAATGCTCCTTCCTTTCCTCCCCCCAGCAGCACCACCTCAATAAGTTATAACTTCCTGAGGCAGAAGTCAAAAAGGATAAATGTTTGCATGAGGGAGATAGACTTAGGAGAGGCCCCCAGGCCTCATCTGCTTTTGTCCAGTAACAGAAGGGAAGCAAGGCCACACGGAAGCATTCTCCTCTTGGAGAAGAGCTCCAACCTCTTCTCTTGGAGCTGGAGAAGGGGAGAATTCCATGAGAAGAGAAGCAAATTCACACCTCAGTTACACCTCAATAATCACAATAAATACGGTCAAGCAAAATCAAGGAATAAAAGAAGTTGGTGCTTATCAAATCATTCAAGTGGTCTAGTCAATATTTTAACATCCATATTGAATTTTGAATACATGCTGACATTTCTTTCTTTCTTTTTCTTTTTTTTTTTCTGGAGAGAGAGAGCACAAGAGAGTATGAGCAGAGGAGGGGCAGAGGGAGAGACAGAATCTTAAGCAGGCTCCATGCCCAGCCCAGAGCCCAACATGGGGCTCGATCTCACGACCCTGAGACCATGACCCGAGCCAAAAATCAAGAGTTGGAAGCTTAACCGACTGAGCCACCCGGGCGCCCCAAGCCGACATCTCGTTAACAAATTCTCTCCATCTCAGTGTCCACTTGCAAATCCAGGCAACCAAGATGACCTCAAATCTTCTTGACCTCCAAGTCCAACATCTTCCGTTCCCATCTTACCTCTGTCCTCCTCTTCCAAGTGGCCATGACCGAGGGGCAGCCACCCCTCCAACCTGCCCCACTTCCGACAGCTCAATCTGAAACTCCCAGGCTGCTGCCTTTGCCTGCTCGCGCATTTCTCATCTCTCCTCCACGGACCTTGTGCATTTTCTCATCATGACCTCATTCAACCCACACGAAATTCTCCCTTTGTACTCAATCCTTGATGAAATTCTCTCTATGTACGCAATTCTTGAAAGTCCCAGGGACTCGGGGTCAGCATGATGAAGAGCACTCCAGTCCCCTTACTTATTAGTCCTTTCACATTACCCTCTTACTGAAACCCACTGACTACTCGTGGACTTAATTTCCGGTCCTCAGTGTGCTGGGGGAAGCTCTGTGCCAGTGACATTCACAAGGCCCCGATGTGGCCCTCAGGCCTTCACAGATGTTGAGTTATTTTTGCACTCAGCTGCCATTGCTTTCCCAGTGCTATTTGGTTCTCCGCCCTCATGCCTACAAACCAGAGACTTCCAACAGATTTTCTACCTTATCCCACACCCAAATAATTGAGAACAGCTGCCAGATCACTGTTTCAGAAGGATGGAGAGGCAGAGGTAAGGGGTGCAAGGATTGATTACTCATGTCTGCCATAGGCATAGGTAGGAGATAAGGGACTGTGTGAGGCCCTCTTATTTGCCATTCTGGCCCCAAACCCACAACACTTGGGTGCTACGGAACCACTCAGCATTCTGAAAGATTGAAACCACACAGGATGAGTTCCTGCATCTGTCCTTCCTCCCCACCAAAATCTCTCTGTAGCTTCCTTCCTCTTTTTTTCTCCACATCAGAGAAAATTAATGTCTCCACGGAAGGCTAAAGTTAAGCCAAATTCTGTGCTCCGGACCGCCCTGGGATGCTGTGCCTGGAGCATCCCATCAGTGGCCGGTGAAGGTGTTACAGAAAATGCAATCTGGCTTTCTCTGGGCCTCACCAACCAGCGGGCCCAAATTAGAACATGGGGGGCATTGCTTCTCCTCTCTGAACATTGTCACCTCCCCTTCCCCAACAAAGGCTGACTCCAGCAATCAGTGCTTTTTGTGGCAAGCAACAGAAACTGCCTCCGATTTGGGCAGAAAAAGAAAAGGAAAAAAAAAAAAAGGCAGGCCCAGAATCACTGCGAAGTCAGGGGGAAGTTCCAGGACCCAAACTGGGAAAAGGTGGGCTATGTAGCTTCTACTCACTTCCTGTGGTCGTGCCAACAACGTGGGACCAGCTCGGGGCTTTCGACAGCAGAAATGTGTTCTGTCATCGTTCTGGAGGCCAGATGCCCAAATTCAAGGTGGGTTACCAGGCCCCACTCTTTCCAAAGGTTTAGAAGAACCTTTCTCTCACTCCTTCCAATTTCTGGGAGCTCCGGCAGCCCTTGGCTTGTGGCCGCGTCACTCCAATCTAGGCCTCCGGGCCTCACCGCCTCCTCCTCCTTGTGTCTCCACCAGAAACGCCTCTGCCTCCCACATAGAAGGACATGTCCAGTTTCACGGAGGGCTCACATGGGTGGTCTAAGATAAACGCCTCCTATCAGGATTCCTGACTTAAGGATCTATTTGGCTGTAGGAGGCAACATCCAGACACAGGTCCTGGGGATTGGATGGGCTCATCTTTGGGGGGCCTGCCGTGTCGTCTGGTGCACAGCAATTCACCAGAGCTGCCCCACCGGGATCCCCGCTGAACACTGAGCTTGGAAGTGGCCTTTCTGGCCCTGCCGCCGCCTTCTGTCCACAGTGCTTCTCCCCGGTCACTGCTTCTTCGCATCCCCAGTTCTCCATACAAGTCTGGAAGCAGAATGTCTGATGAGCTGAGTCCAGGTCACGCACCCAAGCCCTCGCCACAAAGGAGGCAGGGGACATGGGCATCCGTAGTCAGAGGTAGGCCGTGCCCTGCCCCGTGTCCCATGCGGTGGCGACTCCCCCTCCCCACCCACCTGTGCCCCACACAGGAGGGTGTCCACGTACTGGGCTTGGAAAATGACAAATATCCTCTAGACGATCCCAGAGCTGCCATCTGGGCTTCTGGAAGCTTCTGGCATGATCTTGAAGACACCTCCCTCTCGTTCTTCTGTGCCGACTGCTCCTCCAGGTTCCATGGCTGTGCTTGAGGATAATGTCTTCCCACAGCCACTCTGGCCCCTGCCTGCTCTCAGTGTCGTGCTGGAATCTCTTAGACCCATGCCTTCTACTGAGAACCCCAAAGCCACAAACCTTTGTGATACCAACACCTCTGTGAAGTCCCAGCCACCTTGCAGGCAGGCTGTACTATAAGCAAAGTGGGTGGGTGGGCCGGGGGAGGCATCTCTCGTCCCCACTTTGAGCAGCACTGTGTGCCCTGAGCCCAAATCACCAGGGCCTGTGCTCTCGGTATGAGCACATAGAGCTTCAGACCCTCCAGCTCCTGCCTCCAGCCCCTCTCCGTGATGCCACTCAGGTAGGAGTCCTTGGGCTCCGCCCAGGAAGTCACTCTATGAAAATCTCAACCCTCTCCTTCAATCCCTCTTCGGTACAGCTGTGTGTGTCAGCTCTTCCCTCTCTCTCATTTAGCCAGAAACCCTCCTGTATATCAGGTGCCTCCATTCCTGACAGTCATCCCCATATATAATCCTAAACAGAGCAAAACCAGATACGGGCCATGTAAAGGTGTAAGCCAAGGGCTATGGAAGCACAAAGAAAAGGAATGACTTGCAAGGCAGCATGGAGGGTGCAGAATGTAAATTGCCTTTAGAGTGTGGGTGGCTAATCCCTTCAGTTCTGTGACAAAGCACATCTGGACATACGCCCTCCTCTCTGGCTCTGCTGCCGGCATCATCGCACACCTGCAAGACTGACCTCTGGCTCCCACCTGCCCCCTCTGCTGATCTCCCACCAGAAACCAAAGGAATGATTTCTTAAGTAAAATAGACAAAGTTGTCTATCACTTAAATCTCTTAAAAGCTTTCCAAGGCACTTAGGGTTGAACGGGGTCCCCAGAGAAAAGATACGTGGAATCCTAACTTCTAACACCTGTGAATGGGGCATCACCTTATTGTGCGCTAGGTTCTTTGCAAATTTAATCAAGTCAAGATGAGGTCATTGGAGTGGGTCTGAGTCGAATATGACTGATGTCTTTATAACAAAAGGAAAATTGGGACACAGACACAGACACCAAAGGAAGACAGCCATGGAAAGACAGAGTTAAGCTACAGTAAGTCCAGGAAGGCCTGGAGCCAACAGAAGCCGGTAGAGGCAAGGAAGGATCCTTCCCTAGAGGTTTGGAGGGAGTGGGGACCTGCCAACACCTTGATTTGGGGCTAGCAGCCTCCAGAACTGTCAGATGATACATTTCTATTGTGCGCAGCGCCCAGTCGCGCTACTTTGTTAGGGCGGCCCCACCCAGGAAACTAACACGCCTGGGATACAATTCAAACCCCAGGTGGCTACATAGTCACACATGATCTGGCTCGGAGATGATCCTCATCTCCTGACATTAGAGAAAAAAAAAAAAAGTAAAACAAAACCTTCTTATGTTCCAATTGCCTTTCCTGGGGTGTATCCTCTCTCCCGCTTCACTGTCCCCGCAGCTCAGTCTTTTCATACCTCTTCTATCCACCACTCTTCATCCTTCACGTCTCAGTTTAAATGGCTCGCTCTCTCTGCAAGACCATCCCTGACTCCATAGTTGGGTGCCCTCACCCCCAGCCAGCATTATCTGCACCATGGGGCTCCACTGATTTATTTCGTAACGATGCCACAATCTGTATTTCTTCATGTCTTTATCTGCTGGCTTCTTTTAATAGCTTCCCTCCCCACCCCACCCCCAAATGTCAGCTCCAGGGAAGCAGGGACCTCATCTGTCCAACACACCACTTCCCGCCAGCTCCCACCTTGCTGAGTGCGGAGCCCGGCACAAAAAGCATTGTCCAAACGAAGATTTCTCAGGAGCACTAGTGTGAGCATAGTCATGGGGACCAGAAGAGTCCTGTGCATTCTGAGTGCTGAGCGAGGACGTTCGAAAGGAGAAGAAGACACTGGGCACCGATCAGGGCGACATGCGATGGACACGACTTGCTGGAAAGGAGTCTGATTATGGATGTCTTAGTATGCCTGCTGGGCCATTTGGACTTAATTCTGTATTAAAATGGGAGTCATCAAAGATTTTTGAGCAGCGGTGACCCAAGATGACCTATGCTTTAAGGAGATCTCTCACATAAGAGCATGGAGAATGGATTGGACAGGTGGGCGACTGGAGCCTCGGAGGCCAGCAAGACAGCTATTAAAATGTTCCAGGTGAGAGGTGAAGGGAGCTTGACCCAGGGCAGGGGCAATGGGGAGGGTCTGAACTGCCGGTTCAGCGAATGATTGCATGTGGGAGCGGAGGTACCCGGAGGGTGGGGTACAGCTGCGGTTTTTCCTGGCTGGAGTGAATGGACACAGGCAAAGGTCCCCCAGTACCTGCTGGAGGCAGCTTTCAAGGAAATGTGTCAAAAAGCGAGCAAGTACGTGTCTTTATTGGTTCCTAGCAAAGGACGTAGCTCCCGCTTGGCGAGCATAGCCAGTTGCATTTTGAAGTCTTTCCTGTTCAAAGCGGGAGAAATAAGAGTCCATTTTTCTGCGGGATTCTTTCAGGGAGGGGCTTGCCATCTGGACCACAGGGGAAGCCTTCAGACTTCAGCCAGGCAAGCAGCATCAGCAAGGCCGCATCCCAACTCTTGAGCCCAGACCGCTACACTCAGGACGGCGGGGAGACCTCTCTCCCCTCCCACTGAGTCAGGATGAATTTTTAACTCACTATTGATCAGGCAATTTTAAAATCAATTTTAATTAAATGAAAGATTTCTATCAGGATTGCTTCTTTCTGGACAGTAAATTGGGCCTTGTAATAACACTTACATTGGAACATCTCTCATACAAGTAACAGAGCCCGTCATAAATAAGTAAAGACCCTTCTCCTTATTATGCATTTGGGGGAAATCAAGGTTAGAGGTTTTGCCCAAGGCCCTGCAGTAATGGGGACAGAAGTCGGGAGCTTGAATCATGGGGATGCCGACGTCAAATGCCACTGCTCTCAGCCTCCAGAATCCCTCTCCTTCTATGCGGAATAAAGGGAAAATTGATCCCTGTCAGTTACCAGGAAAGGAGAAATTGGGAGTATTTAACTAACAAAGGTGAAGCAAGGGCACTGAGTGGAGTGCTTAGGATGTGGTTCAGTGTCTGAAGGCAGTTTCCTGCTTCGAAATGGTCACACTTGGTTGGCTCGTAGAAACAGCGCCTCTATAGGGATGGGTCCTGCTTAAACCAGTCCTTGATAGGAGTCATGGACACAACCGTCTTCCTTACCCGGTATCCATCCAGGCCGGGGAGACAGGGACCTGGAGGCTGTCGGTCAGAAAAGCTGCTCTCAGCTGTTGTCTTCCCCAAACTGTGTTAGCTGGGATCTTCCACATCTCCCACCTGCAGACTCAGCCCTTACAGTTCCCAAACCAGCGGGAGCGAGGCCTCAACCAACCACATGTGGGTGTTTGACTTTCCCTTGCCACCTTGGTCCAGGACTCCATGAGGCCCGGTGGGCGAGTGGACTTCAGCCCCGCTGTGCATCATGGAGTCCTCCTCGCCTGCTCTCCCTAGCAGCCCGGGTTCCTCCGGGGCTGGACTGCTCGCCCAGATTGCCCAGATCGCCCAGATCGCAGGCCAGATCGCTCAGATCGCAGGCCAGATCGCAGGCCAGGAGACAGTCCTTCATCCCGGATCCCGGCTGCTGCCTGAGACTTCACTGGAGTCAGGTGTATTCAGATAGATTTCACGTACAGTGAAATTCACCTGTGCTGTGTACACGTCTAGGGCAACAAATTGGGCAAATGCATAGTTGTGTAGCCATCGCCATGCAGTTGAGATGTAGAACTGCTCCATTAGCCCCCCCCAAATTCCCCTATGCCCCTCGGTAGACAACCCTACCCCCAGCCCCTGGCAACCACTGACCTGTTTTCTGTTTCTATTGTTTGGCCATTTCCGGGCTGTCGTGTAGCCAGAATCCTACAGTGCCCATGAGTCAGGCTCTTTCCACCGCCAGCATCTATCTGAGACTCCCCTCTATCGTGTGTATCACTGGTCAGCTCCTTTTCCTCACTGAACAATATTTCATCGTTGGTGTGTGCCATGGCTTATGTCCCCAGGCATCCGCTGAAGGACATTCGTGTTGTGTCCAATTCGGCATGAGCTTTGATAAAGCCGCCATGAATGGTCACACACGGGTTTTTTTTTTTTTTTAAAGATTTATTTTTTATTTATTTGAGGCAGAGAGAGAGAGCATGAGAGTGGAGAGGTCAGAGGGAGAAGCAGGCTCCCCATGAAGCAGAGAGCCTGATGTGGGACTCGATCCCGGGACTCCAGGACCATGACCTGAGCCGAAGGCAGTTGTTCAATCAACTGAGCCACCCAGGCACCCCACACACGGGTTTTTGCGTTAACATACATTTCCATGACTCCTGGGTAAACTCTGGGCAGCGGGACTCCGGCGGGTCATGGTAGGTGTGGCACTTCCTGAGAAACTGCCAGACTGTTGAGCAGCGTGGCTGGACCAATTTTGCGTTCCCACCAGCCACGCGCACGAGTCTCAGTTGCCTCACGTCCTCGCAGCACTCCGTGTCCAGGTCTTGGGTTTTCCAATCTAGTAGGCGTCATGTCTGAGGTTTTAACTTGAACAAATGGATGCCACACGGTTTGCCACATTTAGCGACATGGGGGTTACCCATTCACTAAGCCATTCCTCGTCCTGCCGGGCTAACGGAAGCCCGATTGGGGCCAACCTCGCCCTAGCCGCTGTGTCCTTTGGCATGAGGGGGGCACACCCCCAACTCCAGCCAGTGGGTAAATGCTGGGTTTTTTTCCTCTTCGACACGTAGAGTGGGTCCACTCCCTTGCTGTGCTACCCAGTAAAATGTTTTGTCAGGTAGAAATGAAGCGATCGGGGTCAAGAGTCACAAGGTCCGGGCTTAGATCGCGGCTCCGCTGCTCCCCAGCCAGGGCCCTGCATAGCAACCTAGACTCTCAGAGTCACGGGTCCTCCTCTGCAGAGATGGGAGTCATCGGAGAACCTGCCTCGAGCGTGGCTGTAAAAGCCGCATGAATCAAATGCGCGCAAGTCCTTCGCCCGGTGCCCAGCAGATAAATGTTGTCATTATTGTATTATCAAATGATTTCTCGCTCCCTGCATTTTCCTGAATCTATGTAGTACTGAAGAGGTTTATATCCCCAGGCAAGCAGTATTTAAAGACAATTAACCAGATTCAAATCTCACACAGATATTCCGAAGCCATTTACATGTTTCTTAGACAAATAAACAAACAAATCTAAGAGGGCTTCATTCTCTAAAAAAGAAATCACCCCTTCGGCGGGCCATTCTAATAGCTTCATTGAAGAGATGCCCGACTAGTTTCTTTGAATCCAGGGTCTGCCTGATGTAGGTCCGCATAATTATGTACACAGGGCAGCCGCACCAGACTCCGGCATCAGTGGACGAGGCTTGGCTTGTCTTGGTTTCTTCTCTAGACCCAAGCCCAGCCTGTGCCCAGACATGGCCACTGGGACTCGTTGCCCATTAGAGAAAGGAATCTCTTCTTGACCATAAAACTAAAGAGGTATCGTTTCACTTTTGGACCATTTATCCTTTACCCTGGATAGGGTGGTAAAACATCTGTCTTTTCAAAAAGACTGTTGAGCCCCCCTATTTCATTTAACTTCTGGTAATACATCGCTGCCCTAGATGCCATCCAAATAAAGGGGAAACATATCCATTCCGGATAAAAGAGACAGCAAGAGATTCTGACGTCTGCTCATTCCGGCTCTGACCCCATACTCTAGGGACAGCTTCTAGGAGAGTGCAGGTACCTTCTAAAGATACCTAATTCTTCAAGATGTTGTAGAGGGGCTTCTCAAATAGAGGATCACCCTCCTCACTGTTAGAGCCATCTGGAGTGGGCTCAGGAGTCTGACATTTATGAAGTTCACTAGGTCATTATTGTACGCATTCGAGTTTGAAAGACACTTGCTTTAGAGCGGCTGGCAAGCTAAGACCCATGCGTCAAAACCTGCCGGCTACCTGTTTTTGCAAACAAAGCTTTATTACATCACAGCTATTTGTTTGTGTGCTGTCCGTGGGTGTGTTCACGTTAAAGCAGCGAAGTTGAGTTGTTGTGACAGAGTGTGTGACCCCAGAGCCTAAAATATTGCTCTCCAGCTCTCTACGGAAAGTTTGCCCGTCCCTGCTTCGCAAAAATGCCATGTGATGTTTGCATTAGTCATAGTGTGAGTAATAGAACAATATGATCTATGATCAGTGTATTATTATTCCTCCCTTCGTTCCTGTGTACATATTATTTTAAATAATCTTGTCTGTTGGCACATATATACTGAGCGTCCACTACAGGCCAGGCACTATGCTATGTATGGAAAACAGAATGATCCCAATGGAGTCCCCATGACGTTTGTAGATGGTAAGTTATTTTACCTTACTTAAATCTAAGTCACCATTGATTAGACATCATTATTTGATGCACTATTAAGAAACAAAAAAATGCTATCCATTAAGTCATGGCACAATATTTCCTTATGCCTTAGAAATTTTATTTTCAAATTATTAAAAACCTCCTTTAGATTTATTTTTATAGCTCTTCGTATACCTAAAAAATTATGTGCAGGGGCGCCTGGGTGGCTCAGTGGATTAAAGCCTCTGCCTTGGCTTGGGTCATATTATCGGGGTCCTGGGATAGAGCCCGCATCAGGCTCTCTGCTCAGCAGGGAGCCTGCTTTCCTCTGTCTCTCTGCTTGCCTGTGATCTCTCTTTCTCTGTCAAATAAAAAAAATTGCATGCAATATTTCTGCTTAGAGACTTTGGTCTCTAGGGTATTATTCTAGGTTGCTGAGCCCCCTTCTCTGCAAGTTCCTTGCAGACACTCTCTTGATCTTACCAGAAAGTATCCACGAAAAGTTTTCAGACCAAGTTCATGCATGTGAAGGCAATGATGACGCCTCTGTCACAGCTTCCTCTTGGTCAAGGTGTTCGTAAGAGGCAATTGATCACAACAATTCAGATTTGTTAAATGGCTTTCAAAATACGTTCATCATAGAATTGAGGAGATATAGTGTAATTACTTGATGAATAAGTCCAGAGAGAGAGGCTGGGTCCTAGGGATGTGGCCTCCCCAAGGTGAGCGAAGGCAGGATGGCCAGAAGGAGCAGGAGGGTGGAGAATCCCTTGTGCATGACAGGGAGAACCAAAGGGGGCCTCTAACTAGCCCCCTGTCCTCAGTCCACTGAGGCACCTCTGTAAGTTGTCTGTTTCCACTTGAGAGTGTGCTGTCCTCCAGGAGACCAGCATGGCCTCCATCACCTCCGAGCTCTAAGAGACCTAACAGAACACCTGGAAGAGAGCGTGTAGCCACAGCCCTCGTTCCTTAAATGAGCAAGTGAAGGGGGAACAGGGAGAAGGGGCTCCTGCAGCCAAGAGCTCTAGGGACAAATCCTCAATCTAACCACACATGACCAAGGATATTCGAGAGTCTCAGACGGGAAGATAAGCCCCCCTAGAGGAGCTTGACCCGGGCTGGAGTCTGCTCAAGGGATGCATGTGGAGGAATTTCTAAGGAGAGATTAGGGCCTGGCAGAGCAGGGCTGTGTCTGCACCTGGACCTTGGGCTCCAGCCCCTGCAGAACCCTGCGGGCTTATGATGAAAATCTCCTGATTTTATCTTTTCAGTGTCACTATCTCAGGGAAGCAGCCCCCCGTGTGATTCTATTGGGGATGCCAGTCATGGGCCTTGTCTTCTCCCTGAATGACCTCAGGAACGGGTATGGCCAACTTCTCCATTAGGCACAATGCGCTCTGGGCCTAGTGCCCACAATACTTTTAGGAGCCCAGGGGTATGTTTTGATCGCTGTGAAAATCGGAAGAAAAAAGTGAATGTAAACTAATCTGGATTATATTTGTCTTTATACCAACATGATAGCAAAATAAAATTTTATGTATATAAAATATGTATATATGTATATAAAATTATATATATACACACACACATTTTTTTTATGGAGAGTGGGACCCAAGAAGGCAAAATTGCCTCAGGTCTATGACACTTGTGAAAGTCATATGGGGCCCTGAGACTAGTCACGTGACACAAGGCACATCCATCAGACACTCTCTCCAGAGCGTGATTCTGGAGAGACGAGTTCTCCTGACATCAGGGACAAAACTGTCCACCATATTGGTTTTGGAAAAGCACTTAAGTCAGGAACCCTGCAAGGAGACACAAACGCACAAGGTTGTTCACCTCTGAACACTGAAGAGGAGAACGGGACTAGGGCCTGAAGAGTTAAGTTGGTTCTGTTTTATTTATTTAGCCAGACAAAAGAAGAGCAAAATAACAATGATAATAAAACAAAAAACTCCTCCAGAAGCAAATATAGCAAAATGAATAACTATTGTTGAATCTGGGTGGGGGAGATCAATGCTTAATTCCTTACTCTGTTCCTATATATAAGTTTTTGATTTCTCAGGAAAATAAATGACAGTCCATTCATCTCTGAACCAAAGATCACAGGAACCACTCTGGTCCCTTTCCTTTCTCAAGCTTAATTTTTCCTTTGAGTCTGCAAACTACCTGTATAATTAGGCTCTTTCCCCACTTCCTTCCACTTAATCAAGACGCTGTTTCTGTTGCTGGGAGTCAAGGAATCTTAATTCATTCAGGTGCACAGCCAGCTGCTGATGGTGGAGGTGAACAGTTTTCTCGGGTGGAGGGTCCTTTAACTTGGCTCTTACCCACTCTGGTGGCCCTTAAAATATCAGTTCTATGTGGCATAGGTGGGCCTGGATGAACAGTGGTCTAGGCTTACTGGTCTACCCCAGCATCATCTCTTGGCTGGATTCTGAGCAAACAGTTCTTAGAAAGTGAGCCCACCTGCCAAGGGAATTGGGGGTGAGGAATGGGAAGGTACAAGTGAAAAGAAAAGTCATACTACATATCAGGTATTACGATGAGTACTTCCCCAGTATCCCCTGAAAATCCTGAGCATCTTGTGATTTAGGTCTAGAAGTAATGACCGGTGATCATATAATTGATCATCCAAACCAGAATACATTCAAGAACAAAAGGAGGTGCTCTATAGTTACATCGGGATGACAGACATAAAGGGGAAGTTCCCAGGTAAACTGAGACATGCAGTCACCCTGGTTAGGAAGCTTAGTTAGGTGCCTTGTCTAAGGTCACATAACTAACCAGTGCTGAGCTGTAATCTGGGTCCAGTTGGTTTCATCCCTAGGAGACAACATTTCTGGGGACTCCGGAGAATCCCATGAGCACTGGGCTGACTTGTGTTTTCCCAAAATTCCTATGTTGGAGCCAGTGTCTCAGAATACAGCGATATTTGGAGAGAAGGGTTAAAAGGGTGATTAAGTTGAAAGGAAATCTTTAGTGTGAGCCCAAATCTAACTAAGGACTGGTGTCCTTAGAAGAAGAGGAAAGTCGGACACAGAGATATCAGGGGTGGCCGCACTCAAAGGGAAGACCATGTGAGCACCCAGGGAGAAGGCAGCCACCTGAAAGCCTTGGGAGAAATCAAACATGCTCACACCTTGATCCTGGATTTCTATCCTTCAAAACAGTAAGAAATAAATTTCTGTTGTTTAAGCCGCTCCGTCTGCAGTACCGTGTTATGGTGTCCCTAGCAAAGCGGTACACAAGAGCGTGCTGGAGACAAAGAGAGATGCCAGTGAAGAACCCTAGGATCTAAGGTCTTGGCGCTTCATCTTGGTCGGCACCCCTGCAGAGATCAGCAGAAGTACCTATTTTACCATGAAGAGTCCTGTGTGCTTATATTCTTGGCCAGCAAGGAAAGAGGAGCTTGCACCCTACAGTTCAGCTGCATCGGGGGCCAGAAACATCCAAAGGGATGGATGAGTGGTGGAGTCCTAAGGAGGACAGACAAGGAGGTTGTGTCCACAGGTGGGAAGATGTACTGGGAGCTGGCTTAGCCTGGAGCAGTGCCCCTCCCATACCTACTCCCCCCCCCCCCCGCCCCAACTCCCTCCCAGCCAACTTAAAAGTCAGAAGGTCTGTGCTCCAGCCCCCCCCACCAGACACCAGGGAGATTCAATTACATTTAGAGACACAATGTCTGCCTCCCCTGTATTAATTTCCGGATCCTGACAAAGCTTGTCCTTATCTCTTTTTTCTTGCTGGGAGTAAGAACCCTATAAAATTGTCTCTACCAGGGACCAAGAAATGAGTCAGGGCAAGGCAAACACAAGGACTGGGGTCTCCTGTTTCTCTGGGCTCGAAACTTACTGGTCTCCTCCTGTAGATTTGGGAGGAGCCCGTGCAGGGCAATTTGCTAGGAGCTCATACATCTGCACTCTTTCTAAAAGGATCTTTCTGGCAGAGCCGTGAGCAAGGGATCAGTGTGCTTTGGGCATGAATGACATAATACTATTAGTATAGTCCCCAGTGTGCCAGGCTCTGTGCCACGCTGCTCTCACGGAGCTTTAAAGTAATGATAGTAACAAGGACACGCGCTAGCATTTACACAGGGCTTTGTCTTACTTTACATACATTGTCTTACTTTATCCTCACAAGCCCTACGGAGATCAGGCCACCCATCTGCCTATAAAGTACAGAACACTTTAATCCCCATTTTGCAGATTGGTAAGCCATGGTTGAAAGAAATCAGACAACTTGGCCACAGTCATGTGGTCCAGTGAAGACAGTCTTAGCTACAGTCATGGAGTTAAGAAGGAAAACAAAAATCTCTCTGATGCTAACGCCAACCTATTGACAATCATTTAAAAATCAGAGTGTGAGGGGTGCCTGGGTGGCTCAGTGGGTTAAAGCCTCTGCTTTAGGCTCAGATCGTGATCTCAGGGTCCTGGATCGAGCCCCGCATCGGGCTCTCTGCTCAGCAGGGAGCCTGCTTCCCCCCCCCCCGCCCCCGCCTGTCTCTCTGCCTACTTGCCAAATAAATAAATAAGATCTTAAAAAAAAAAAAAAAGAAGAAGTGTGTCTCTCCTACCCAGCTCCAATCCCCCAAGCAGGCTGGACGGTGTTGGATTTCTCAGACGCTGTACTGTTTAATGTTCTTTCAAAGTGTGTGGGACCCCATAGCCCACGATTACTCCCAGGTGCAAAATTGTATGCACAAACAGTTGCAGCAGCAATTTACCGACTGTGAGCTCAATCAGCCAATTGTGAGCACAATTAGCTGCTCCCTGCTCATTTGGAAGGAGCCGGGGGGATGATTGCCTCTGCAATTAGCCAGTTGTGGGCAGCTCGGTTTGCTTGTGCAATTTTGCACCCTCAAACATGGAATGTGCAAAAGTGGCACATGCCCAGGAACTTTATTCTTTGGGCTCCAAACATCCAACCTGATATTCACCCACGGACCTCTGTACGTGGCTACAGGCGCCTGCCTCTGGGCTCTGTGGGGAGGCTGCAGCCTCGTGGGGGGCTACACTAGCTGAAAAACAACCCTTCCATATTCGAGCAGAGGAGGGAGGGTGCAAGATGAGACGCTAACTTGGGATGGCATAGGGAAAGGTGAGTTCACGGTTGGGAAGACCTCCACATGAATCATTTGGGTCCGAGAGAGACCCGTCCAAAAACTTTCAGCTCGTAACGGAGAACCTTTTGCAGTATCAGAATGATGGCATGGAGGGGCACCTGGGTGGCTCAGTGGGTAGGCCTCTGCCTTTGGCTTGGGTCATGATCTCAGCGTCCTGGGATCGAGCCCCACATCGGGCTCTTTGCTCGGCGGGGAGCCTGCTTCCCCCCCGCCTCTCTGCCTACTTGTGATCTCTCTTTATCAGGTAAATGAAATCTTAAAAAAAAAATGTTTGTTTTTTTTTTAAAAAAAAGAATGATGGCATGGAAGAGCCAGCAGAGACTAGAAACTGGATTGAATGGGAGAATTGAAACGTCATTTACGTCACTGGTACAATGAGCAAATTCTCTCTCCTCTCTTCCCATATCCTGCTTAAAAAAAGAATAAATCCTCCCAGCAGAGCTGGGCGGATTCTTCGCCACCTGATCGCTCCGAGGGAAACCCGGAAATCTGGAGACTTTTATTGCTGCCTACAAAATGAGCTGCGGTCTGATTGGATTTGAGTTGATTAAAAAGAAAGGTTCACTATACTTTAAGGGAGATTTTCCTGCACCAACAGGCCTTCCTACCCAGGAACAATGCATTCTGTAGGTTTTTTTTGTTTTTTTTTATTAGAGAGAGAGACTGAGAATGAGAGGAGAGAAGGTCAGAGGGAGAAGCAGACTTCCCGCAGAGCCGGGAGTCCGACATGGGACTCGATCCCGGGACTCCGGGATCATGACCTGAGCCTAAGGCAGTCGCCCAACCAACTGAGCCACCCAGGCGCCCCCATTCTGTAGGTTTTGAAGGAGGTCAGAAGGAGAGGTAAACTGATTTTTACCTGAGCTGTCCTGTGAGCCTTCTCTAAACTGAAGGGCAGCTGTTCGCTCTTTCTAACTGCTCTGAACCTCTTAGAAAAGTGCAGGATTATTCATACCGGCCGAAATGTGGGAACAACCCAAAGGCCCACCAACGGATGAATAGATGAACAAGATGTGGGATAGTAATGCCACAGAATATTATTCAGCCATAAAAAGGAATGAAGTGCTGAGACATAGTAAATCCTGAAAAAAATTCTGGGGAGTGAAAAAAGCCAGACACGAAAAGCTACATCTTGTGTGATTCCGTTTACAGGAAGTATTCAGAAGAGGCAAATCCGTAGCAACAGGAAGTAGATTAGTGCTCGCCAGCTAGTGGGAGGTAGGAATCAGGAACGACTACTGGGGGATTTGGGGATCTTTCTTGCAGCAACGACAATGTTCCAAAACTAGGCAGTGGAGGCAGGTAGCTGCTTAACCTCGTGAATATACTATATCCATGGAATTATATACTTTAAAGGGTTGAATTTTATGGTATATGAATTATTCTCAATTAAAAAAAAATGATGAAGAGTAGAGACAATTTGCCCTTTGGGAGATTGGTTGTGGATTGAGCCAATGTGAAGGGATCCTTCCACTGACCTGTGCACAGGCCACTCAGGTAATCCTGGGAAACAGCCACCGCAGGGAAGGAAGACCTCAAAGGTTATTTCTGATGCATGCCACAGGCCATGCATTTACTCATCAAAAATAGTTACTGAACACCTTCTATATACCAAACTATTTAGCAAGCTTTGAGAAGAAAGATTCCACGCCTTTTCAATCTAGTGAAGCCAAGAGGGTAGAGGAGGGTTCAAAGAAATAAGTAGGCCACTCCCTGGGTCAATAGTTCCAATTTTCCATTCAAAATTTTGAGTCACAGGGTGCTTGTGTGGCTCGGTCATTAAGCGTCTGCCTTCAGCTCAGGTCGTGATCCCAGGGTCCTGGGATTGAGTCTGAAATCAGGCTCCTTGCTCAGCGGGGAGTCTGCTTCTCCCTCTCCCTCTGCCTGCCGCTCCCCCTGCTCATGCTCACTCTCTCTCCCTCTCTCTCTCTCTCTCTGTCAAATAAATAAATAAAATCTTTAAAAAAATTTTGACTCACACAACACAACGTTTTCTTGACTAGAATGGAAAGCAAGAGTTTACAAGGGAATTTTCCTGAGTCACTACACTTTATCTAGTACTAAGCCAACACAGTCAAAAGTATTGTGTGGTTCTTAATATTTCTTCTATTGAGCATACTAAACTTTTTATTCTTCAACTAGATATTTGACATGAAGTCAGTTTTACGTCAGACAAGCATGCAAACAGATAGGTGGGCCAAACAGTTGGCATGAATTAAGTATCAAGAGAGGCAATGGCACCCTAATGCTAATAGCCACCTTCTTCCATCTGAGTGGCAGCCTAAGAAGCTATATGCACAAAGAACAACAGTCCTAATGGGAAGCAAATATTGTGTTATTAATAGCTGGATAAGTCAATGTTCCCAGTTCTGAGACACACTTTTTTTAAAGTGGTATTTGTGATCATGTCTGCATTTCTTCACTTCTCAGTCACCCTTGGATGTGGTATCTTCCCCATCCCTCCATCAGTCTACATCTGATTGTTTATGCCAGATACGCCCGAGTCCTAATGAGCATCTCTCACCCCCCGCCATGTGCAATTCATGGTGTGATCTCATTGCTTCAATTTCTTCAATTCTTCTCAAACACATCTCCACTTATGTCACTCACATCCAGGCCACCAACATCTATCCTGGATGGGCTGAGAGTTAGGAGTAATTGAACTGCTCTCATTCAAATGAAAATAATGAAATCTGGTCTCATTGGTCCCTTGATTAAAACTCTTCATTTGCTGTCCCACGTTCTTAGAATAAAGATTAAAATCCTGCTTAAACTATGCATGGGACCAGAATGAAAAAGATTTCTGAAAAATCAATACGATTCACTCTTTGTGAATTGTATTCCCATTCCACAGTTCCTCAGACCTAGCTTTTACGATATTATTCGAGTGGGATCGCATGGTATATGGGATGGGGTGGGGGAGGGACATTCTGAAGTTAACATGAAAAATAAGTGTATCAGACACAATGGTACAGGTTTGGCAATGCCTCTTCGAATCCTTGCTCCTGGACACACATAAAGACTACATTTCCCAGGCTCCCTTAGGGTCTGATCAGGGCCATGTGACTCAGTCTGGCCAATGGGATATGAGCAGAAGTGTCATAAGCCATTGAGTCTTAAACTCAGCTCATACTGGAATCCCCCAGGGAAGTTTAAAAC
The DNA here is from genome assembly GCA_028533885.1 of Nasua narica. Classification (NCBI taxonomy): domain Eukaryota; kingdom Metazoa; phylum Chordata; class Mammalia; order Carnivora; family Procyonidae; genus Nasua; species Nasua narica. The sequence continues at coordinate 103,789,154 of CM052811.1, read as the reverse complement.
ATACTGATGCATGGAGTCTCATCCCCAGAAATCCTGATTTAATTGGACATAGCCTGGGCATGAAAATTTTTTAAAGTTCCTCTGAAGATTCTCAGGTACAGCAAAGTTTGAGAAATAATGAAAGATACTGCTAGTCCTGGTCCTTAGAAGCACTATGTCCTCTCATACCCTTCTGTGATGACCTCAGAGGTCAGCCAATCCGCGTGTTGGAAACCGTCAGCCTGGGAATCTGAGTGGCATGTGGATCTCTATTGGACCTGTGACCTGAGCAAAAGTACATCCTCATTAATTTTTAAATTAATATCATCACAGCATTGCCTCTCCTATTCTGATTAATACTGTGAAAATCACATAAAAATCAAAATTGCCCTAAACATGCCTTTAGGAATTATCCTTAACGGAATGACCAACCCAGCTTATTTTTCCTCCAGCACTGAAACAGATCACTGTCTCTTCAGAAAAGTAGTAAAGTGAACTGGAAGCTTATTTTTAAGGGGTGGAGTGTATGGAAATAGAAACTATAAATACTAAAATTACTGTGAGATACTCACAGCCTAGGAAGAAGGTAGCAATTGCAAAATGATTGGAAGTGGGTATATGACTATTTTTATCCCCTTGATGTTATTTAAAAGCTACAATCTCTAATCCAAAGTAGTTCTTAATCCTTTAAGGGAATGATGACAATGGACCACAGTACATGGTTTTGGGGTGAGATGTCTACACATAGTCAAAGATTGCTAGGGAAGGATTGTGGGAGATGCAATGTGCTGTCTTTACGGCTTTTCTATTGTTATATCATCCTCCAAATTCCTAACAAGCCATATTTGGTCATAGACTATTGCACATCTAATACATATTCCTATTCAGTGGTAATGGGGATTGTTGCAACATCAGTCACAAATGATACTGACCCATGTACTGTAGTCTCTCTGTTGTGTTATTCTTGTCATGGTTAGGTGAGTTCAAAGATTATGTTAATCTGCTGGAAGTAGAAATCATAGCTAATACATACTAAGGAATCCTCCACCAAGTGCCAGGCCATCTTTAAGAGCTTCCCACTCTGCGTTGAATCTAATGCTCACAATCCCATAAATCCTATTTTTATACCCATTTTCTAGATCGAAGAATCCCCCCAGAGGATCCAAATTCAATCTGATAAGACTTTTGAGGTTGTTATACTGCGTCTGAAATATACCATGAGTTGATTCCACTACTAACATATTTTAAGGCAGGTGTATATAGCACAAAGCCCAAACAATCATGAAGCAGTCAATAAAACTCCATTGTCCTAATGCCCAGAAGCCGGGAAAGGATTTCAAAAGACCTTACACCCCTATCATGGCAGAAGACAGAAGATGACCAACAGAATTCAACTTCTCACCTGTGAGTGGAGAAAAAAATGAATCTGTGGCATCCAAAATGTCTCAGCAGAAAGTAGGGACAAGGGTGGGGCAGAATTGAATCTACAGGTCTCCTTTGTTATAAACTCTTGCTCCCGACAGTCCATTCTACAAATATCAGCCAAAATAATATTTTTAAATGCAACTAGATGATGCTTGCTTCAGATGAAAAGTCCCCATCTCACAATAAAATGCAAAGTTGTGCTGTGGTTTACAGGAGCCTACAGGATCCGACATCTGCTCAACTTTCCAATCTCCTATTGTCCCGTCTTACTTAAACCACAGACTCCAATCATGCGGCCCCCATTCCGCCTCTTCAGTGGACCAAGTTGGTTCCTGCCTCAATGTCTTTGCTCTTACTGTCCCCTCTGCCAGGAGCTTTCTTCTCCAGCTTGTCACAGGCTCACTACTTCTCTCCATACAGAGCTCCAATCAAATAGAACCCACTCAGAAAGCCTCTTCCTGATGGTGCCATCTTAACTTCCTTTCCAGACACACCCACCTCCTTTTTCCCCCCATCCCTACTCAAGGACTCAAGTCCACATATGTTATATTCTCAATAACACCTGTCACCATTTCCACTTACTTATTTACCCATATATTTATGCATCTGCTGTGAATTGTCCTGTTTACGGCTGTATCTTCAGTTAACATGTATCTGGTACATAGTTTGAGCTTAATAAATATTAAAAATACAAAATATTATTAATTAATAAACAAATAAATGGCATTCTGAAATATATAACAATTTCAGAGATCTGATGGAAAAGTTGATAATAGGGAGATAATAAATATCGCCCTGAACTATAACAAAATTCCTAAGTATAAGCCATAAAATTAAAACTGAGATGGGGGGTAATAGGAGGAAGAGGGGAGGTGATGTGGGAAATGTCTACAGGAGACCACACTAGGAAAACTGAGCAATTCCTCTGTCATGGACATCTGGGCTCCTTCCATGGTTTGGCTACTAGGGCCATTGCTGCTACAACATTGGGGTACAGGTAACCCTTCCAGATCACAGCATTTGTATACTTTGGGTAAAGAGTAGTGCAATTGCTGGGTCATAGGGAGCTCTATTTTTAACTTCTTGAGGAACCTCCATACCGTTTTCCAGAGTGGCTACACCAGTTTGCATCCCCATCAATGGTATAAGAGTGTTCCCCTTTCTCCACAGCCTCTCCCACATCTGATATTTCCTGACTTGTTAATTTTAGCCATTCTGGCTGGTGTGAGGTAGTACCTCATTGTGGTTTTGATTTGTAATTCTCTGATGCCGAGTGATGTTGAGCATTTTTTCATGTCTGTTGGTCATTTGGATGTCTTCTTTGGAGAAATGTCTGTTCATGTTTTCTACCCATTTCTTGACTAGATTATTTGTTATTGCATATCTAGAGTGATAAATTCTTTATAGATCTTGGATACTAGCCCTTAATCTGATAAGACATTTGCAAATATCTTCTCCCATTCTGTCAGTTGTCTTTTGCTTTTGTTGACTGTTTCCTTTGCTGTGCAAAAGATTTCATCTTGATGAAGTCCCAATAGTTCATTTTTACTTTTGTTTCTCTTGCCATTGTAGACATGTCTAGCAAGAAGTGGCTGTGGCTGAGGTTGAAGAGGTTGCTGCCTGTGTTCTCCTCAAGGATTTTGATGGATTCCTGTCTCACATTTAGGTCATTCATCCATTTTGAGTATGTGTATGGTGTAAGAAAGTGGTCCAGTTTCATTCTTCTACATGTGGCTGTCCAATTTTCCCAACACCATTTGTTGGAGAGACTGTCGTTTTCCATTGGATATTCTCTTCTACTTTGTCAAATACTAGTTGCCCACAAAGTTGAGTGTCCATTTCTGCATTCTCTATTCTGTTACAATGATCTATGTGTCTGTTTTTGTGCCAGTATCATACTGGCTTGATGATTACAGCTTTGTAACAGAGATTGAAGTTCAGAATTGTGACGTCACCAGCTTTGGTTTTCTTTTTCAACATTCCTCTAGTGATTTGGGGTCTTTTTTGGTTCCACACAAATTTTAGGATCATTTGTTCCAGCTCTGTGAAAAATGTCGATGATATTTTGATAGGAATTGCACTGAATGTGTAGGTTGCTCTGGATAGAATAGATATTTTAACAATATTTGTTCCTCCAATCCATGAGCATGGAATGTTTTTCCATCTCTTGGTGTCTTCCTCAATTTTTTTCATAAGGATTCTATAGTTTTCAGAGTAGAGATCCTTTATCTCTTTGGTTAGGTTTATTCCCAGATATCTTATGGTTTTGGGTGCAATTGCAAATAGGATTGATTCCTTAATTTCTCTTTCTTTCGTCTCATTATTAACGTATAGAAATGCAATTTATTTCTGTGCTTTAATTTTATATCCTGCCACATTGCTGAATCCCCATATGAGATCTAGCAATTTTCTGGTGGAGCCTTCCACATAAAGTACCATGTCGTCTGTGAAGAGTGAGAGTTTGACTTCTTCTTTGCCAATTTGGATGCCTTTTATTTCTTTTATGTTGTCTAATTGTTGGGGCTAGGACTTCTAGCACTAAGTTGAACAATAGTGGTGAAAATAGACATCCCTGTCATGTTCCTGACCTTAGGGGAAAAGCTCTCAGTTTTTCCTGCGTTGAGAATGATACTTGCTGTGCGCTTTTCATATATGGTTTTTACAATATTGAGGTATTTTCCCTTTATCCCTACACTGTGGAGAGTTTTAATCAAGAAAGGGTGCTGTATTTTGTCAATGCTTTTTCTGCATCAACTGAGAGGATCATATGGTTCTTGTCCTTTCTTTTATTAATGTGATGTATCACGTTGATTGATTTGTGGATGTTGAATCACCCTTGCAACCCAGGAATAAATCCCACCTGGTTGTGGTGAATAATCCTTTTAATGTACTGTTGGATCCTATTGGCTAATATCTTAGTGAGAATTTTGGCATCCATGTTCATCAGGGATATTGGTCTATAATTCTCCTTTTTGGTGGGGTCTCTATCTGGTTTGGGGATCAAGGTAATGCTGGCCTCATGGAACAAATTTGAAAGTTTTCCTTCCATTTCTATTTTTTGAAACAGCTTCAGAAGAATAGGTAGTAATTCTTCTTTGAATGTTTGGTAGAATTCCCCTGGGAAGCCATCTGGCCCTGTACTCTTGTTTATGAGGAGTTTTTTGATCACTACTTCATTTTCCTTGCTGGTTATGGTTCTGTTCAGATTCTCTATTTCTTCCTGCTTCAGTTCTGGTAGTTATATGTTTCTGGGACTGCATCCATTTTTTCAAGATTGCCTAATTTATTAGTAGGCAATCAGTTATTATCGCTCATAACATGTTCTTATAATTGTATGTATTTCTTCTATTATGGAAGTGGTGGATACACACAATGGAATATTACTCAGCCATCAAAAAGGATGAAATCTTACCATTTGCAACCACATGGATGGAACTGGTTTTATGGATGGGACTAGTATTACGCTAAGTGAAATAAGTCAATCAGAAAAAAACAATGAACATATGGTTTCACTCATATGTAGAATTTAAGAAACAAGACAGGATCATAGGGGAACAGAGGGAAAAATAAAGTAAGATGAAATCAGAGAGGGAGACAAACCATAGAGACGCTTAACTGCAGGAAACAAACCGAGGGTTGCTAGAGGGGAGGGGGGTGGTGGGTTGGGGTAACTGGGTGACGCGCATTAAGGAGGGCACTTGATGTAATGAGCACTGGGTGTTACATGCAATGGGCGAATAACTGAATTCTACATGTGAAACTAATGATACAGTATATGTTAACTAACTGAATTTAAATAAGTTAAAAAAAAATGAAAAGTGGAAAAAGAGCAACAACGTCAGACCATATAGTCTTCCCTTCAGAAATCTCTTTGCCTCTAAGGGTGGGTCAAAGTCAAGAACAGTGAACCTGGAGAAAGAAGTCTGTTGTTTTAATCTGAAGAAGCAGAAAGGGAAGGTCATATAATTTGATCCCCAAAAAAGTGATATGAAAGAGGAAATCAGATTAAAACATATGTTTTATGTTTTGAGATGTAGTTTGGTGTCGTTCAATCACCAATGAGATTGAACTGATTCTACTTTTTATTTGGCAAGAGTAGAGAGCTGGGGCGTGGTAGAAATAAACAAATAAAGACCCCTCCAGTGGAGAGCTACGCACCCGTGCTCATCCCCACCAGATCTTCCCAGCGGGTTTCCTCCAGCTCAGTTTAGAGCCCTCAGAGCTGCGTTTAGGTTGCTCTCTGAGCCTAAGGGTGACAAGCCCGGAGCTGGGCAGCCGCCCGAGGTGGTTTTGCTGCTAGGAGCCCCATCTCTGCCCACTTTTAAATAATGCTTAAAATAGCTCCTTTTTCAGACATAATTTCTCTTTAAATCACTTTCAGATTCTGCAAGGGGACCTTACAAATGATACTTACGAAGAGACATCTTTAATTTGACTTTGAAGTATGTTGTTTGTTTTTGGCCCACTGCAAATTAGCCGACATTTTAATTGTTGATGTTTGCTATTAAGGCTGTGTTTGGTGGTCTGCACGGTTGCTTGGCAGAGTGGGAACCAATGCTCTGTGCATAAAACCGGTCCTCACGCCGGTTTGAGGAGCGGGGACCCCAACAGCAGTGTGGGTGCTGTTCCTGCCTCCAGCTCCGTCTCGACCAAACTTTGTCCCGGAAAACCCGACACACATTTGGCCCTGAGCGCTGTTTCCCTTGATTTTTAATCTTGCGAGCAATTTAAAGGAAATTTAATCCATATGTTTCTGATTCATTTAAATCACAAAAACATTGGGTTTTGAGAGTTATTTGATGTCCAAATGCCTTTTGAGACTTTTTAATAAACTTTCCAAGTCCTGTTGCCTTAAAAACAAATACTCAGGTTTTGCCAAGGGTGAATGGATTCAGGCTCCAAAGGATTTGGATTGAATTTGAAATTCCAAACTCGTAAATTATGACCATGTTAAGATAAAGCCCGTGTCTACACAATACCCAAGCAACCCCACGGAAAGCCAAAATACTGGGTCGTCATCCAGATGTTGCATGATTTCTAATGCATGGCAAGGCATCAACAAAACACCCGGGTGGTTTACTCTCTTTTCCCCCCTTTATTCAGACATTTGCTGTTAGAGTTAAGGATGTGGGCAACAGCTGTCAATCCTGGCACACTATGAGGAGTTTATTCTGAAAGAGTCTCTATGTCCATGTGTGGATCGCGATATTCATGGGATGGGGTAGGGGTAAGGAAAGAACCTGCTTTTCTTTTTTAAAAGCAAGTTGTGTTGAGCAAGTTGCAAGGTTTGAAGGGCTGAGAAGAGCCTCTGTCCAAGTGGGTTGGAGCATTCCTCAAGGAGGGTGGGGAAAGTAGATGAACAGGTTAAAGATATGTTTGCTACAGAAGCACCTGGGTCATGTGGTTGGTTAAGCTTTCGTGTCAAGGCCCTGATCCCAGGGTTGTGAGATCAAACCCTGCCTTGGGCTCCATGCTCAGCGTGGCTTTGCCCTGAGGTTATCTCTTAAAAATATATATATTTGCTACATTTTTCTAAGTGAAAGGAATATGTGGTAAGGCAAAACCAGCAAGAATAAAGATCTTTATGATTCTTCCTCCTAATGGGGAGTGCCAGGGATAAAACTATAGGTAACTTATTAGATGAGAGAATAACGATAAATTAACAACAACTAACTTCCAGAGGCATTTAGTAAGACATTTAATAAGATAAGGAGACTAATAACAATCAAAATAATACTAACAATTTATATAACTTTTATGTAGACCTATAACAAGTGGAAGAAGAAGGGGGAGGAGGAGGGGGAGGAGGAAGAGGAGGAGAAGGAGGAAAAGGAGAAGAAAAAAAAAGGAGAAAACCTAAGTCACATGACAACCCGGATGACACATCCTGTCCTAAGCATTGTCAGACATTTACATTTAATCCTCCCAACAAATTAAGAGGCAGGTGGTGTTCTTTCCCTAAGGAAGACCATCCACTTAGTGGTCACCGAGAAGAGTCAATAAGCTATGCCAGCAACCAAGGCGGATGGACCAGTTGTCCTCCTCCAGGGATGATTTTTTTTCTTTTTCATCCAGCGGGTATCTGGTCATGTCTGGAGACACTTTGATTGTCACAGCTGGGGTGTGTCATTGCTGGGGTGCAGTATTACTGGCATCTAGGGAGTAACGGCCAGAGATGCTACCCAGCATCCCACATGCTCAAGATCAATCCCTACGCCAAAGAATTAGCCACCCCCAAATGTCAGGGCTGGCTGTGTGGAGCCCTAAGGTAAACAGAAGGGCTGTGAAAGCTTCTGACATTCAAGTTCTAGGTTCTTTGCTACTGACTGCAAGCAGACCGGAACTGCAGACCTTTCCAACACCAGGGGACCTGTATATTACAGAAAGCCAAGCTATTTGAGCAGTGGTTTCAAGCTTGAACATTCATCAGGATAACTTGGCACAATTGTTAAAACACACATTGCTGGGCCTCCCTCCCAGAGCTGCTGATTCAGGTGGTCTGGGGGGAGACCTGAGAACTTGCATTTCTTTTTTTAAAAGATTTTGTTTGTTTATTTATTTATTTATTTATTTATTTAGAGAGTGCACAAACAGGGAGTGGAGGCCAAGGGAGAAGGGGAGAATCTCAAGCAGACCTCCTGCCCCTCTTCCTGCCTCCCCCTCACCCCGGCCCCACAACTGAGCACAGAGCCTAGCATGGCGCTTGACCTCATAACCTGAGCCAAAATCAAGAGTCAGACGGTTCACCGACTGAGCCACCCAGGGTCCCCAGAACATGGGTTTCTAACAACTGCCCAAGTGCTGCTGACGCTGCTGGTTCACAGCTGCACTTTCAGAATCACTGCCTCTGAACATGGAGGCTGACACATGAAGGCATGAGGGTCTCCTGATACTGAACCCCAAGATTAAGAAGAACATGGGGTGCTATGCTTTTAAAACTTCGAGTATGAAGAAGCACAGTGGAATACAAATCCTTTGCAGGCACCCCTCCCCCCAGCCCTAAAAGGAAGAGGAAATTAACTGAGCTGTGCATGACCAAGTCTTGCTCCCAATTTCACTGTAGAAAAGGCTGTCGGCCTTGAATGGTGAGAAGAGGAGCTTATGAAGAGGTCAGGAGACAGGCCAGTCTGATCCACCACAGGCAATGGAACTCAGTACTGGAGAACTGTCCCCAGACAAGTAGGGACTCTGCTTAGTGATCAGAAATGCCCTTCCTGACCACGAAAGCCAAGTAGCTCCTCTCACTGTCCCCACACCAGTGTCTAGCAACTCACCAGCTCTCTTTTCTTCAGAACATTTACTGCTACTGGAAAAAATTAGATTTGAGGCTATTTCTTTGTCTTTGCTCTGCCTTCCCCCATAGACCATAACATTCATAAAGGTTGGGACTTCAGATTTCCTAGTCATTGTGGTGTTCCCAGCACCTAGAAGAATGCCTGGAACATGGTAGGCTTTCTCGAAATATCTATTGAGTGAATGAATGAAGCCCAGCAAAAATTGAGACAAAACCTATGCATGTCCTTGGACTTACTCTTTTTCCACAAGGAAGTTCTTCCCTTTCTGTGCCTCCTCCCTCCCTCCCACTCTCTCTCTCTTTCTCCCTCTTTCCCCCTCCTCCCATTCTCTCTCCCTTCCTCCCTCCCTCCCTCTCCTGCCTTCCTCAGTGTCTTCACCTCATTGTTCTCTTCATCCCTCCTCTCCCACAGGGTCCCCAAAGGCAAAGAGGGTAGTGCTTTGCTGAGTGGTCAGAAACTATAAACCATACATTCCCAGGATAGGCTAATAACCCAGAGCACTCCTTGGGCATTTCTTTGAAACTCAGTTAATCCATTTCTAGGAAACACAATAAAATCACCCTGGAAAGAAAGCGAGCCTGGGCACTAACCTGGGGTACCCAGAAGTGACAACAACCATATTGTGACAACAACAACAGCAGTGACTGGCATTTATGGAGTCCTTACATCTCATCCAGTCCCTACAACAACTTGTTGGGTTAAAAATCATTATTTTGTTCATAACCTGAAGGGAGAAATTGCAGCTAAGAGAGATTTTGGAATCCTCCCAAGGATAAGTCACTGGTACGTGGAAAAATTGGGTTTTGAATTCTGGCATCTGATTCTAAGGTGTTCTTAGCCAAAATAGGAGATCAATAAATAGTTGCTGATTGATTGATTGATTGATTGATTCAAGCAGATTTCCAGGTTGAGGATTGTCACCATCTGTCCTCATCTGTCATTAGGTTGTCATGTGAAATGAAGATTATTTATCTTTCTGGAGCCAGTCCTTGTCACTGATCTTTCAATAAAACTCTTGTCTAACCTGTCATATTAATGTTATTTTTGCCACAAAAAGTTTACTGAGTAACAAAGAAGTACTTCATTCTAATTACAAGACCAAAAAAAGAGACTGTCTCCATGGGATACTAGGCATTCCACAGCTTTCCATTGGCCAAATAAAACTTCCAGTGGAAGGAAAAAGACAACTAAAATCGAACGAGTACATATCTTCATCCATGTAGCTTCCCAAGGAACCATAAAGCAACAAGATGATTTGAATGACAAGGTTAACTTGGCTGCTTATCATTGGATCTAGATCCTCCAGTAGCTCTCTAACCCCGTGAGCCTGGCCACTGAATTATGGCACAGGGATAGCTGAGGTTGACCTTCAGCTAACAGCAATAACAAAGCCCACTGCAGAATGGGTTTGGAGACTCCAATTTTGTTTTTTTTGGATACTTCGCATGACATAATTTGAATGAAGAAGATACTCTTCTTTAAAATGTAAAGTCTCCTGGAAGGAACAGCGATCTAACCCCACCTTGCCCTGCCCACTCCCTGGTCATCTCTCTCCATGCGTCTTTCGTGGCCCCATGACTTGCCCCCCTCCACTCACTGGTCCTCACTAGTGTTGCCCACTTACTTGTGTCTTCCCTCTCTTTCCTAAAATTTTTCTTGCACCATTTTCAGCCTAGCCTCACCAATGAAGAAGATCTTGTCAGCTACAGTTTCTTTAACTTGTTTTATAAACATGACTCGATTGCTTGAATATTCTTAAATGTTATGCTTTCCCGATTCTATTTTGTTTTTCCACCACTGTTATACCAGCTGCTGCCTGGATGACCTCATCCACTCTTATTGTTTGCACGTTCAGTGAGTTGCAGAGAATCCCAAGTCCCTATCTCCAGCACAGATCTCTGTGGTGAGCTGCCGACACCCAGTTCATGCCAGCTGGTGTCCCAAATGCACCACAAATGTACCGTGGTGTCGCATTCTGCCCAGCCTCCCTCTTGTGCTGCTCCTGCCCACTGGTTTTCTAGATCAGCTGAAGGAACCAATACTTACCTAGTCCTTTGAGCCAAAATCTGAGGATCACACTGATTTTCCCTTTCACTCAATCTCAACTTTCAATTAGGCACCAGATCCTGCTGGTGTGTCCTTCAACATCCTCAAACTTCCTCCTTTCTCCATCTTTATTACCATTATTTTAGAGGAGACCACCACCGTCCCTCCCCTGGGCCAGTACAGTGGCTTCCTAACGGATCTTCCTGACCTTGGTCCTGTCCTTCCCCATCAAACCCATCCTTGGAATGGACACCAGGAAATTTTACCTAAAGTAAGACTTACCTTGATATTTGTTTGAAAGCCTCCAACTGCTATTTTTCACAAAATAAATCCCAAGCTTCTTTCTATGGTGTACAACGCTCCATGGTCACAGGTCTTCAGACTGTGCAGTCTCTTCCTAGTGGTTGCCCCAATCTCCATGCTCCAGCACTACTGAATGTCCCAGGGTTCTCTGGATGCTCCGCAGGGCACATAAATGTGTTTATGTTTGTTTATGTTCATCTCTTTATCAGAAATACCCTTCTCTCCTTTTCCCCTTTGATTACCTCCACATCTTTTGGGTTCAAATTCAAATCCCTTCTTTCTAGTGCTTTCCTGCCAGTTAGGTTGAATGACCATCCTCTGATCTCCTATTGCTACTCTATGCTTGCTGAATCCCAGCATTCCCCACGTGGTATAATAATTTTCTATCTATGTATCTATCTTAAGGTCGTAATTCAATGAGCTTTTACAGAGCAAAGAATATGAATTTATTTTTAGATCCCCAGGCCTACTGTAATTGCCTCACAATCAAGAGCATGAATTTTGGAAACAAGTAAAACAGGATTTGGATTTGGGTTCTTCTACTAACTAACCACGTAAAAGAGGCTTTGCATTTCTAGGCTTCAGATTCCTCATATGTAAAGTGAAGATATGACTGGTACTTAGCTCACTCTGTTATTGTAAAGGTTTAATGAGAAATGCATGCAATATAATTTGCACAGTCCCTTGTAAGTGGTAAACATTCAATATCCAATATTCAATAAATGGTTCTTCTATAATTGTAATAAACATTTTCACCTGCGTTTAAGATGAATCTATTTAAAGGAGTAATGTCTTTCATGAATGACAAGGGTCTTGTTATTTTGCACACCCACTAGAACCTCTGTCATGTTCTAATGGGCCATGATGAGTCTATATGCACACTGAGTCGCTGGCCCTCCTGGGAGGAATTACACAGAGAAGTAGATCTATTCAAGCTCCTGATTCAATGTGCCCTTCCCAAGGAAGGGAAATGGCAACCCCCTCAGGCACCTGGGTGGCTCAGATGGTTAAGCGCCTGCCTCCGGCTCAGGTCATGATCCCAGCATCCTGGGATGGAGCCCCACAACGGGCTCCTAGCTCAGCAGGGAGTCTGATTCTCCTTCTCCTTCTCCCCCTGCTTGTGCTCTTTCTCTCTCTTTCTGTCTCAAATAAATAAATAAAATCCTAAAAAAAAAAAAAATTGTTTAAAATGGCAACCCCTGGCATTTGCTCACCCTTCTCAACCTTGCTTCCTTCATTGCATTGTACCCGAAATTATTTTCCATGTCAAGTTGTTAAGCATCTGCCTACCCAGCTAGAACGTCCATAAGAACAATGGCTTGCTTCATTTGCTGTTGTTCCCCCAAATCCCCAGTAAACAGTGCCTGGAACAAAGAGCAGGTACTCCAAAATCTCTCTTGAGCAAATGAATATATCAAAGTTCATTAAACTTTTTGGGACTTCAGGATTGCTTACATCTTCAAAAGGTGCTGAAGACTTCAACATTTGCAAGGGTTGCATTTATCAATACTTATCATATTAAAAACTAAAATTGAGGAAAAAATTAAAATTAAAACAGAGTCTCCTAGAGACTTGGGAATTTAAGGGAGAGGACCACACTGAAACATCGGAAGAGCGGGCTCCCACTGAGGCCCAAAACCTGGAATAAGTAAGAAAAACGACTTACGTAGGAAAGAAACAGCGTCTCTCAAAGAGGCGCCATCGATGAGAGAGTCAGGCTTTTTGGGGGGAGATTGTTTTAGGATTTAAAATTTAAGAGAAGATTTGAAAAAGTGAGGCATCACTCCTGAGATCCGAATTCGTGTTGGGAAAGAGCATTTAGAAGAACATCAGTGCCAACATATACACGTAAGAATTAAAATTTTAAAAGGAGTTTCAAGGATGAAACAAAACATGCAGAGGAAAGATCCAAGAGTTTTAACAAGTAATTAGCAGGAGAACCAAAAGGTAAGCAGAAAATAGACAGGAGAAAAGTCATACGCAGATGGTAGAAGAAAACCGCAAAGCAGAGCCCATGCTGGACTAGGCTTGGGATGGAAAGAGCTTGCGGAACCCCAAGCAGACCTAGTGAGAAAAGATATACACCTGGGATAACTTGTGAAATTCCCAGACTTCAAAGATAAAGAGAGAAAACAAGATTTTAAAACAATTGTTACCCCTCGCCTTCAGGCTGGAGTATCCTGGGGGAGCACATGGTCCACATTTAACTCGTCCAATCCTGCGTTGGAAGAGAATGGGGCCCAAGGATCGGACAGATGAGATTTATTTTGGAAAGCAAAAGAAGCAGAGGGCAATAGCAGAGAAGTGTACCTGCTCTCCTGGGAGGGCAGTAAAATCATTTCAAGGGCTTTTCTAAGACGGGGTGTGCCCTTGAGGTCATGGCCCCCCATTGGAAAATCATGGCTTGGCAAGCCACAATTTACACAGGGGGTATTTTCATTCATGCATATCTTCATTCATCAATTCACTCCATTGGGGTTTATTGAGCAGCGACTATGGGCCAAGCGGGGGGTGGAGGGTGAAGGGCTCGCTGTGAGGATGAGCTTTGAACAAGACAGACGAGTTTCCTGCCTTTATGGAATTTCTGTTCTGGTCGGGGAGCCACAGAAGCAAGTGAAGACATTAGCAGACAAGATAATTAAAGACTGAAATCGATCTGATCTAGGAAACAGAGGGGTGTGGAGGAGAGAATGGGGAGCTATCGACCCGGGACAGGGCAGCCAGAGAAGGAGGTGACATTACCAGGAGCCCTTAACCATGTCCCGGATGAGCACGGGTCAGAGGAGTCCAGGCAGAAGGAACAACAGAGGGAAGGCCAGAAACGAGGCAGGTTTGGATGTTTCAGAACAAGAAGATCACGAGGGGAGGATGGATAGACAGCAAGAGGAAAGCAGATGAAGACAGAGAAGGACAGTGACAAGATGACATTGTTGGCGCAAACAAGCCAAGATCAGCCTGTGAGGGTCACCTGCTGGCGCACCCGAGACCTTCATGGCTGGTGGGAGGGGTGTCTGTCTACCCCCACCCCCAGCTGGCTCTGTTGTGAATCAGGCCCAGGACCAGGGCCTAGGGTGCCAAACCCAGAAGTGGGGGAGGAGGCGCCCATGGAGGCTGTCACACCTGCTGAAGCTGTCACCACGGAGCATTAGCATAAGAAAGGGAGGCTCCTTGTGTTGGGGCTTGTCACCCTGCCATGACAGGGTGCACAGATGTGGGCAGGCACGGGGAATGGAGGCCGTCAGCGTCTGCGCTGACAATGTTGGGTACCACTGCTGTCACTCCGCCGGGGCTGGCCCGCCCCCACTACCCACGCTGCCATTAGAAACAGCAGCTCCTCGCCCACCGCTTTCATTCCCACACAATGTGTCAACAGTCCCTTGGCAGGTCTTTGCTGAGAGACATGGGCGGGCCCACCTGCTCGCTGGGGCAGAAGAGGATGTAGTTCCCCACCTCCACTCCATCCCAGACTTGGGGGGCCCTCTTCCCGCACCCCCAGGAGGCTCAGCCCTCTGTGCCTTGGACTTCAACAGACGCACAGGACTTCCTTGACTTCACCTCCCCCTTCCTGGTTTACCAGCTGAGACTAAAACACGAAGGCAAATAAATACCAAGTTCAATGGGACTCAAGATAAGGGTGTGTTTATAAAGGAAACTTTTAAATGGCTCAAGAAATCAGGATATGTATTTGTTCATGTGAAGACCTCCTTTTGCCTCTGGCCAACCGTTCTGTTATAACCAAGAAACTGGACAATGGTGTCCGATACTCTGTGAGGCTGCAAAAGCCTGGAACAGAATAAAGGTAGTTGGGGAACCCATATTCACTGAGAGTTTCCTACAGCCAACGTGGCCACAGCAGCGAACCCGCTACCGTGAGAACAGTGCAAGTGATGGCGAACGGTTAGCGGATGCTTACAATAAGGTAGGAACTTGACTCTGTACTATCTCTTCAATCCTCACTAAACTCTAGAAGGGAAAGTCCAGGCCAGGTCTAGAGCTCACTCAAGGTCGCGGTGAGTGAGCCACAGTGCAAGGCTGTCACTCAGGTTATCTGCTCCAAGCTTTGCTTCCCCTTCAAGCTCAGGACAACCCGGGGAGCTGGGAGTTAACGAGGGAGAAACAGATCAAGCGAGGTTAGGCAGCTGCTGCCAGGACCAAACTAGACCTTGCCCTTTTACTTTTCCTGGCAGCTTCTCGAATCTTCATCTTATACCAGCTGTTCGAGGCTCCGGCTTCCCTGTGGCCAGCTCCTCCTTCGGATCTTTTGATTCTGTTTGCATGTGCCTTTCCCAGCTATTTGGCAATAAACAGACTTGAGCTTCAGAGTGAAGCAAGTTTCAAGTGCAGGCATGAACTGCAGCTCCCGCCTAAGAAACCCCACACCCTCCATTTTACAGGCCAACCCACTTTCCCGAAGTTCACACTCCTTTTGTTCACAAGACAAGGGCACTGAGGAATGGAAGAAGGGACATGCAAGTTCGTGCTTGTGAAATTCACAGAGTGGCAGAGCTAGAAGGTCCACAGGGACTACCCCATGCAAACCCCTCATTTTACAGCTCAGGAAACAGGACCCCAAGGTTAAGTAAGTGCCCTCAGGTCACACAACCCATTAACAGCAGAGCCCAGATGGGAATTCCCAGACCCCAGTCTGGGCCTGAGAGAGCAAGCAGAGTGGAAAAATATGTGCAGATGCCTATGCGTGCCCCTGGGCTGTGGGGTCTGGGGTGCGGGTGATGTGCATGGAAATCACCCCTTCAGTCATTGCCTCGAGCTTGCTTCATGCCTGCTGCACCTGGCTGCGGTGCCTGGCTGCGGTGCCTGGCTGCGGGGCCCAGCCCAGTGCCCAGTGCAGTGGCCAGCCCAGTGCTGTCACTTATGGGGGTCCCCCCTGAAGCGCAGCAGCGGGCAGGTGTCCATAACTCAGAGGAATGGGGGCCGACTGAGCGGCAGGGTGCTGCAGATAATGTTGGGAACTCCTAGTCCTGAAAACCAGGGTTCACTGAAGAACTTCAATAGCCAGCAGCAAGCAGTATCCATTGAGTGCTTACTCTATGCCTGACACCCTAGCATATTATAAATTTCCCTAAAGCAGAGGATGGGGGAGAGGGTTGGGGAATATTTAAGCAAATGAACGTATAAAGTGGGAGTTCAATCAATGTGGGCTTTCTTTTTTCTTTCTTCTTGGTAATTACAAGACTTCTCAGTGCGTTGGACATACAGATTATCGTCCTCAGAAGGGGAGAGGGTGTGCAATGTCTCAAGAACTATTCTGACCACGGAACCCCCTGTTTTTCTTCCCAATTCCTTAAGGCAGTTCTAAGAACCACTCTCAGGGGATCCTGAACTGGACCAAGACAGTGGGTATAAGGGCAGATTGGAATTCAGGAGCCTCGTTAAGGGACCAAGTCTCAACCCACATACACTAGTACTTAGGTTTATAGTAAAATGAACAGCAACAGCCCAAGCCAGGGGAGATCTGCAAATGTGCTACGGCTCCTATGCACGCCCATTACTCAGCTTGCGATGAGCCTGCAGCCCGTTGGGACTTTTTCAGCTTGAGTCCTCAACTGCTGACCACAGTTGGAAGGGCCAGGGAATTCTGGGGGAAACAGACTACGGGTCCTTCACTGCAGCCATTGGATTCTGAGACAAGAGAATCTACAGACCATATCCATAGCACTCGGGGCTACTGATAACTAGCCTCCCACAAGAAACATGACAGCACAGCAGAGCTCACTGGAAAGGCACCCCCATTCCCCAAAACTCACTCTCCCTCTTTGCACTGCCTTTCTTTCTGAATGGGTGGATTCCGTTGCTATGAAGGCAAAGGTGCAGCCTCCATCTAGGGCCCCTGCACGAGCTTGGAATTGTATAAACCATGTGTCTTCAAGCGAACCTACAGAGAATGAAGCTGATCCCACTTTACAAGTCTGCCCCAT
This sequence comes from Nasua narica, assembly GCA_028533885.1. Taxonomy (NCBI): domain Eukaryota; kingdom Metazoa; phylum Chordata; class Mammalia; order Carnivora; family Procyonidae; genus Nasua; species Nasua narica. The sequence continues at coordinate 103,772,170 of CM052811.1, read as the reverse complement.
GGTGCTCGTGGTGCTTCTCTCTGCAGGAAGCTACTCAGTATGAGACCCCGGCAAGTAAGCCCCCATTCTGACGCTCACGCTACCTTCAGCAAAATCAGGGCTTAGTTAGGAAAGGTCTCCTGCTAAACACCAACATGCTCTCACTTGGTCTCCTTCCTGCTTCCAGTTCCCTGAAACATAGAGCCTCAGTCTCGTGTCTGCCACGAGATTGCCAGATGTCAACACCAACATAATGGGCAACAGTCATGTCATCCAGAGAGAAGCAGCGTGGGAGGAAGCAGGGGTGGGAACGGGGTAACAAATTCAGCCTTGGCATCGCAGCCGCTCCTGGACTTGCTTTTTCTCCCTTACCATGCTGGAAGGTCTCAAGGGCAAGGACTGTCTTGTTCATTGCCGGACTCCCGCCGTGCCCGCCTAGTGTCTTGCACACAGCAGGCACTCAATAAATATTTGTTTAATGATGGAGCTGAGCTCCAAATGAAGCCAACTCATGCAGAAAGCTCTGTTTCGCCCAGTGGTGATGCAGCAGGGGGAAGGCAAGTGGAATGAGGGTAAAGCACATGTCCAATTCAGTGACTCCTACTAATTGGAGTTAGCTGGGTACGTTGGTATGAAGTAAAACGAGATTTCAAAAGATCGTACCTGCTTGCTAAGAGGACACAGCTACACTAACAAGCCAAATGAGCACGTCCTCACAACTGGTCACCACAGGGCTTATTCTTAGACCAGATCCTGCTCTCCCCATCCCAGTTCAGTAACAGACACTAAGATCCTTTTCCAGAAGGTTCTGTTCTGGTCTAGTCCTCATCTAATTCAGTACAAGAACCATCCCTCCTTCAACATTGATTCTTACCATTGAATGGAGTCTGGATATAGACTTGCTACCATAAAAATGTGGCAGAGAACTACTACCTTGAGCTGCCCATTCTCCCATCACTTCTCTGTGATTTGCCCTTCTCCATGATCATAAATACATTTCTGTCTAAGATTTTCTTTTATAACCCTTAGCAAGGTGTCATAATTTTTCCCAGAGTTATTGCACACTGTATTCCTAAGCCATTGGCAGATCTCATTTGCTGTTAAAAATAATATATATATGTTATATTATATTTTCTAATTTTGTATGATATGCATGAACACTGATTTTACATTCAGCAGTATTACTCATCTCTCTCAGTAGCAGTAATGGTTATAAGTAGACTCTCAGAGTTTCCATGAACAATCATTTTGTTTAAAAATAGCAATCTTTTGGTTTCTTCCCTCTTAACCCTCACACCTTTTATTTCTTTACATTGTTTGATGGTGCTGGTTGAACCTTCCGATATAGTGTTGGACAAAGTGATGAGAGTAGGCATTCATATCTCCCTCATAACCTTATAGAAAATATTTCTGTGTTAGTTACATTGATTATGATGCTTGTTGTCATTTTGCAGAAGATATTCTTCATCATGTTAAGGAATTATTTTCCTGATTAACTGAGACTAGTTTTTTAATCCTAACAAAAACAGAAACGTGATTTTTTCAAATTCAGTTTCGACACTTGTTTTTACTATAAAATAATATTTTCTCTTTTTAAATGTGTTACTATGTTGAATTTGATTAACAGATGTTCTCCGACTAACATTCTTCTACACCTGGTGTATAATCTTACTTGGTCATTTTGTCACCTTAATATATGCTCATCACATTCACAGATGATACAAAGTTTGAAATGGCAGTGAATGTGGTGAATAACTGGAATTCCTATCCAAGGGTCTCTACCATTGTATTTTCAGTACTTGGCAAAACAATGGGTGCTTGGCGTACATTTTTTGAACAAATGAGTTGAAATTGACAAGAATACTTATACAGATTGGAAGAGTGGATCAGATCTAACACAAGAAAATAAGATGATGGTGGGCGCTTGGGTGGCTCAGTTGGTTGAGTGACTGCCTTCGGCTCAGCTCATGATCCCAGAGTCCCGGGATGAATTCCCATATCGGACTCCTGGCTCTGCGGGAAGTCTGCTTCTCCCTCTGACCTTCTTCCCTCTCATTCTCAGTCTCTCTCTCTCTCTAATAAATAAATAAAATCTTAAAAAAAAAAAAGAAAAGAAGATAATGGGAATGTATATTATTATACCTATGTCTATAAGTCAGCTGTGCAAGGATAGGACTGGAAAACATGGTTACGACAAATACAGGGGAAACTACCAAGGAACTGAAGTCAATTGTAAAGTGTATGAACACCCACGTGATGAGGAAGATGGGCAACGAACGCAACCTCGGGCTTCATTCACAGTGTCTACAGCTCGGCAACTACTTACTCCTTTGATACTAGTATCCTGTGCTGGTCAGAGCCCTCTGGCCAAAATAGCCTTGGCTAACACCCAGAATCAGTTTGGGGTACACGAAACATCTGGAAGCCAAGGAGGAACAGGGGTTATTTTTGCAGGGAGTTCATAAGACTCAAGATCTTTTGGTAGCTTCATTGAAATAATTAGCACCATCAAGCAGAAGAGGAATTAGATACTGTTATAGAATTTCAAAAGGTCAATAAGAATACTTAACAGGGAGATTGGATTTGTTTAATATAATGAAAAGCTCTCAGATAAGTGAAGTGCTTTGTAACGAACTGAAGCACCTTACAAGGTGTGGAGTCCCGCATCCACGGTGTGCCATTCATAGCTGGACTGCCATTCAGCCGGGACGTGATGGACAAAAAATGCACCCGGAGGAGAGCATGAAGCGCCACCAATCAGGCCCTTTTGAATTCCCAAAGTTTGTAAACTCACAAATAAGTAGGTACTGCTCTGCATCTGCACATCACATGATCTACAGACAAACAAAATACTTTATCAGCATGGATTCGGCATAGGGTCCCATCAGTGGTTTGTACGATGTTGAATAGATTTAGTAGCAAAAAATACCACGTCTCGTTCAAAGACATAATCTGTGTGCTAGGTGGGCCCATTGGAAACTTTACTCCAAACCATTTTCTAGAGCAGAGGTTAAAGACTTTCAGTCCGAGGGACATATTCAGTCCCCGGAAATTTTGTTTGGCCTTCACAGTTCATAGGGTTGTGTATGTGTATGTGTGTGTGACACACACTTAAAAGGGCCCTTTGGAAAAAAAATACATATATATTCTTTTTAATATATAAACATGTTATTTTCAAAGGAGAATATATACTCATATATATACACATAGTGTGCACATGTGTATATGTGTGTGTGCAAGAAATTATTGCTTACACAACAGTAATAAACTAGGAACTATAGTCAAGTGGCCCTAATCTTGTCACAAATACAAGCTCTGCATGTCTGCAGCAACTAATCAATGTGCTGATATAAATCCACTTTTGCCAGCTTAGAAAAGCTCTAAGACATCTATTATTAGGGGGTGTCCTGGGGGCTCAGTCAGGTAAACATCTGCCTTCAGGTCATGATCCCAGGGTCCTGGGATGGAGCCCTGCATCATGCTCCCTGCTCAGTGGGGGAGTCTGCTTCTCCTTCTGCCTCTGCCCCTCCTTCTGCTCATTTTCTCTCTCTCTCTCAAATAAATAAAGTCTTAAAAAAAAAAAAGACGACTACTATTAGATATTCATTTTGCATTTCTAAGAAGCCCTGCAGCCAAAGCATTTCTGGCTGCAGGGCTTCTTAGAAATGCTTTGGCTTTGCCTTTGCCTGAGGAGACTGGAAGGGAAGGAAACAAAGAACTTTATTTTACCCTTTTTCCATCAGTACATGTCTTAACTCAGAGAACACCGGCCCAGACAGGATCCTTCATAAACACCTGCGGGAGGTCTCCCTGAGAAACTTGGCCCCATCCAGCCAGGATTTGAATTCCTGAACTCCATAAGAGATGACACAGTTTTTAGATGATAACGACTATTGCACAACTCATTTTTTTTAATATAAGAAATTTGCAGAAGGAAAACCTCTTAGAATTCCCCGAAGCTAACAAATGAGTTTTACTTTCTCTTTCTTTCATGCTCTTCTCTTTAGTTGTAAACTGGCATAATTTTAACTATAAAATATGGGTATAAGTGTATGTTACTTTTCCATTGAAATTATAACCTAAGTAAGTTTCAATTTGCTGTTGTCTACAAAATAGTTTTTATAATTGTGAAATAATTACAATGTACTAAGTCAGATGTCTGCAAGCTTTTCTTCAAGAGCTCCTTAGTAAATGTTTTAGGTTTTGTGGGCCCTGTGGTCTGGGTAACAAATACTCATCTCTGCTGTTAGAGCATAAAAGTAGCCAAACACAATATGTAAACAAACGTGTTTTTCTGTGTTGCAATAACAGTCACAAAAGCAAGTGAGAAGTGGAGGGCTATAGTTTCAACAGCAAAAGCAGGATCGATGGAAAAGAGGAGAAAATCATAAAGTGGGCCTCATCAAAATGAAAAACTTGGGGTGCCTGGATGGCTCAGATGTTAAGAGTCTGCCTTCGGCTCAGGTCATAATCCCAGGGTCCTGGGATCAAGCCCTGCATGGGGCTCCTGCCCTGCAGGGAGTCTGCTCTACCTCTCCCACTCCCCCCGCTTGTATTCCCTCTCTCACTGTGTCTCTGTCAAATAAATAAATAAAAAATCTTTCTAAAAAAAAAAGAAAAAAGAGGGTGCCTGGGTGGCTCAGTGGGTTAAAGCCTCTGCCTTCAGCTCAGGTCGTGATCTCAGGGTCCTGGGATCAAGCCCCAAATCAGGCTCTCTGCCCAGCAGGGATCCTGCTTCTCCCTCTCTCTCTGCCTGCCTTTCTTCCTACTTGTGATCTCTCTCTGTCAAAGAAATAAATAAAATCTTTTTTAAAAAGAAAAAAGAAAAACTATTGGTCTGTGACATATCCTGTTAAGAGACTGAGAAAATAAGTCAAGGACTGAGAGAAAATATTTGAAAAACGTGTAACTGACCAAGGATTAACATCCAGAACACAGAAAGTACTCTCAAAAGAGTTGAAAGCAACAATGGGTTCCAAAGTAGGCAAAGGCCATGAACGGATATGTCACTGAAAAGGACGGACAGATGGCAAATCAGCACATTAAAAGATGTTCAACAAAATGCAAACTAAAACCACAACGTGATATTACCACACACCTATCAGAGGGGCTGGAAGGTTGTTGTTGTTTTTTTTAATAGTTGTAAGACCAGATGCTGGCAGGATGCAGAGAAAATGGATCACTTTTACTTGGTTGGTGGGGAGGGGCACAGCCACCCTGGGAAATAGTAGGGCAGCGTCCTATAAAGCTAAACGGGAAATGGTCATAGAGCCCAGCGACTGCACTCCTGAGCATTATCCCGGAGAAATGAAAATTCATTTTCACACAAAAACCTGTGCATGACTATTTATAACAGCTTTGATCCTACTAGTAAAAAGCCGGAAACAAAGCAGATGACGTTTAATGGATGAATGGGGAATCAAACGGGTGCATCCAGACCACGGAATACTACTCAGCAGGAAAAAAGGACGAAGTGTTGATAGATACAAGCAATCGGGGTTAATTTTCATAGAATCAGGCTGAGTGAGAAAAAAAAAATTCCAGTTGTTACAAACTGTGTGATTCTGTTCATGTAACATTCTCGAAATGACAAAATTATAGGCATCCATCAGAAGAATGGCCGATTTGGTTCTAGACCATCAGAACAAAGCAAATATCACAGTAAAGTACGACAAATGGGTTCTTTGGCTTTGCAGGGTGTATAGAAGTTATGATTACACTATATTGTAGTCTATTAAGTGCACAATAGCATACATCTAAAAAAACCACCACAAACAAACAGGGTGCACACTTTAATTAAAAAATACTTTATTGCTAAAAAATGCTAACCATCATCTGAGCTTTCAGCAAGTTGTAGTCACTGTTCACAGATCACCATAACAAATATAATAATGATGAAAAAGCTTGAAATAGCACAAGAATTACCAAAATGTGACACAGCTACTAACTGCTTGAAATAGCACAAGAATTACCAAAATGTGACACAGCTACTAACCGATAGACATGCTCAGGGCAGGGTGGTCACAAAGCTTTGATTTGTAAAAAACAAAAACAAAAACAAAACAAAAACACTTTTATTGCAAAGTGCAATAAAATAAGGTATGTCTGTACAGAAAAGGAGGACAGGCTAGTAATCACCAAGGGTTAAGGATGGGACAGGGGCTGGCTTGGGGACAGGAAGAAAACAGGTATGATCATAAATGAGCAACAAGATCCTTGTGGTGACTGATTTGTTCTCTATCCTGAGTGGACGGTGGATATACAAAACTGTACACGGGGTAAAATTGTATAGATACACATACACACACACACACACACACACACACACACACATACAGGAGTACAAGTAAAGCTGAGACAATTTCAATGAAGATCGGTGACTTGTATTTACATGGAAATCCAGGTTGTGAGATCATACTCTGGTTTTACAACATGTTATCAATAAGGAAACTGACTAAAACGTATGTGGCATCTCTCAGAATTACTCCTTATACCTGCATGTCAGTATATAATTATCTCAAACTAAGAAGTTTAAATAAAAAGAGGGAGGAGGGGAGGCCCAAAGCAATAGATTTCTATTTCTAGGGACAAAGAAGTATGGACCTACAGGTGGCCCCAGAACACAATGATTAAAAGACCCCAGGCCACAGAAGAACTAACAGCACGAGTCAGTGTAATGGAGAAAGTATTCTTCAAACATTAAACATGTTCGTTTTAATTCTGCTCCTAAATCATGTGTCCTTGCTATCTTTTGCTCTAAGGTAGGAATTTATCACTTGCGGGCAGACATTAAACCAGAAATTTAAGTTTGGGAAAGACAGAGGATGTTCTATATTCTTTTAGCAACCAAATGCCATGTTGAGCGGCTCCTCTATTGAGAAGGTGGGAAGTGCTGAGGACATTCCTGTCTTGCATGGCTTCAACTTACCCTTCAAGTTCACTCCCTACGTCTGCTGTGCCCCACGGGGTGAACTGCTATGAGATCCATCAACCAATCCCCTTGTCCTTGGCTTCTGGTTGGGTTCAGCCAGTTGGAGGCCAGCAGAGAGCAGGACACAGGAGGAGAGTGAGGTTGGATATTTGTCTCCATAGACCCTCACTGCCAAGGTATCCTGAATGGGCTCTTTTCTTCTATCAACAGGCAGAGACCCTGCCAGAACCCCCTCACCATATAGTTATCTAACTCCATACCGTTATTCTGATGACTGATCCCTCCCCTTGCCCTATTAGACCTAGAGGTTACTCACCTCCTCAGGGCTACTAGCCCCAGGTCACTGAATTTTCCCTCACTCATTCCTTAAATCCATGCCTTCAGAACCATTCCCTTGCTGAACTCTCCCCAGACTTCTCTTACCCCGTTTGAGAGAGTTGTTCCTTTCAACCAGGGACCTTAAAAGACAAAATATCTCTTTTCCACTAATCCCGCTGGACCATAATGCTTGTTGCCCTAATGTAGGAGGATAACTACATAGAGGAAATTTTTTTCTAAATCCTTTTGGTTCCAGTTTGTGGAGAGAAAGGAATCAGAGGCAGAAGTTCCCACCCCAAATTCTCTTACCATCAATTCTGGGGGGAGGAGCAGTGAGCACTGGGGAGGGGGACACATCAAATTAAGTCTGGTGGCACTAGGGTGGCCCAGCAGATGTCTGAGCAATGACAGCTGTTAGATAATTCATTTTGCTAGTCCTGTGTTTAGACTTATATTTTTTATGTATTAGCTCATTTAACCTTCACACTGAGGATTACATGGTAAGTTGCATGTGACAGAATACAAGTTAGAGGCAAAGAAACTTGCCTAAAAGTCACAGCAAACCAACTGTGTACATAGGACTTAATTCCTGATATTCCTGACTACCAAGTCTGGACACGCTCTACTCCCCTGTACATAGCAGATTCACTAAAATTACTGTATTTGCTTGCTTGGGCTGCCATAACAAAATGCCACAGACTAAGTGCCTTACACAACACAAAGTTATTTCTCATAGTTTTGGAGGCTGGAAGCCCGAGATCAAGTCACCAGAGAGATAGATTTCGTTACTAGGCTTCTCCTGTCTTGTAGGAGGCCGCCATCTTCCCACGCGCTCACATGACCACCCCCTCATGCAAGGAGAGCAAGCTCTCTCCTGCCTTCTATTAGCCGGACACTAATCTTATGGGATTAAGGCCCCACCCTTATGACTTCATTTAACCTTAATTCCTTCTGCAAAGGCCCCATCTCCAAATATAGCCCCTGGGGTGGAGGCTTCAATACATGAATCTGAAGGACATGAGCATTCAGTTCACAGCAATTACCCGGGGTTTTTAGGAAAAAATGTGCAACCATAATGACTTGTGCCATTTTTAGAAGCTCAAAAAGCATACCTGTAATAAAAGTTGTCAGCTCAAATTAAAGTCTTGAGCTCCCTTTACTATGTTAGTAAGAAATCCAGTGTTTTCCACTTGGGGCTTTCTACTTTCCTTTTCCCTCATTTTTAAAACCCCAGGGGCCTAAGCAGCCCAAAGCAGACCACAACTGAGTGAGGAGCCCCTTGGTTCCAAGTCAGTCTGTGATGCCCATTTCTTTCCACTGCTGCTCAGTGATTTGTCGAAAGCTGATGGGCGTCCACCTTCCCGGGATGTTAACAGTCCCCTCCACGGAGGGGCAGCGCTGGTCCAGCGGGAGGACTGGGAACAGGGACATCAACTTCCATCACTGACTGTCAACGTCCTGCTGACTTTCTGCCAAAGTCACCAAAAACTCAACCTCAAAACATGTCTGAACTTTGTATTGCTCCTAGAAAGGGAAAAGGAAGTGGTTGAAGAAAGGATGGAATTAAAAGTGAAAGCAAGAAAGAGAGGAAGGAAGGAAGGAAGGAAGGAAGGAAGGAAGGAAGGAAGGAAGGAAGGAAGGAAAAAGAGGAAGGAAGGAAGGAAGAAAAAGAGGGAGGGAGGGAGGAAGGGGAAGGGAAAGGGGAAGGGGAAGAGAAAGGGAACGGGAACGGGAACGGGAAAGGAAGGGGAGGGAAGGGGAGGGAAGGGAAGGGAAGGGAAGGGAAGGGAAGGGAAGGGAAGGGAAGGGAAGGGAAGGTCAGATCAGAAGAAACAGCTGTGTTTTAGAAAGCAAACCTCAGAAGCAGTTTTTATCTTCAATAGATCTGCTCCAAAATCCAAAAATGAGAACGACCCAGTCACAGGTTGATTAAGAAAAGAATACAAAAGAGCAGCTTGTTCTACAAGGCAGCAGCATCGTAATTTTGTGGGTCAGATCTTACTCATAAGTCAAAAGACTGTGGGTCCTCTTCCCATTCAGTAACTGAGGTCTGTCTTCAATAATCATTCGAACTTGCTCTGTCTTTGTCTCTGTCTCTGTCTCTGTCTCTGTCTCTCTCTCTCTCTCACACACACACACCACTGGAGAAGATGTTTCTTAATTCTGGGTGGCAGAAACGGGAAATAGAATTACAAAGTCTTGAATAAAGGACGAACCCACTTCTGTCTAAAAAGGCCCATCCCTTTCCTTGTCCAAAACTCTATTATGAAGTTGCCCATCGACAAAGCACTCCCGGGAGTCCCCTCATCAGGCGGAGATCGAGAGGCATATGTAAACGTCTCAGTGACAATGTCCCTAGTTGTATGTGCTGGGTTCCGGGGGCCACAGGGAAGGCTGTGTCCGGGTCGGGTCTAAGCTCAGGTGAGTGGAGGTGACAGCCATAGACACTCAAGTCCCAACACAGTGCAATGGATGAATCTACAGAACACAGTGACGTGGGGGACCAAAGGCAGGAGTTTCTAATTACCTCTGAGCAGTGGAAAAAGGCTCCGCAAAGGGCATACGTCTAAGATAATTCTTAAAGGATGGATAGGAGTTCCTTCCCCACAGGAATCCTGTCTTCATATCGCATTAGAGACTTCCTGAAATAAGCATACACAAACTAAACACATATGAAAGTTTATGTATCTCATAAAGGTAAAGGCTCCACTCCTTGCTAATTATCCATCCCTTCATGGCACTGGGACCAGATGAGAATTCCTCCCAGGAGTCTTCTTTAAGAAGACAATGTATGATATAATAAACACCATCTTACAGTGTCATTAAAATGGATATAAGTATAAGCTTCGTAAGTCTATTTCTTAGGAGAACTTCCATATGGACCGTCACAGGGTCATTCGTTAAAAGCTGATCTATAGAGAACCAGCTAACGTCCAACGCCCAGCTTCCTGTTGGCCTAGTTTATTTCAAGGAAACATTTTAGAGTATTTGGGGAAAGAGGTGGACTGCAGACCCTTCCAGCAAGCAATACTTCTCAAATATTACCTCTCTCCAGAGACTGGAGAAGAAACTGAGGACCTGTGATCACTAGACCATCCGCATGGGGAACTTCTCATGGGGAAGTTATTCTGGGTTGCATTTCGAGGATGGCCCCAAGCGCCAGAGATAGTCATCCCCAGCAGTGTTAACATCATTTTGTGAAAACCAAAAAGGTATGAGGGGTATGAGCTCCATTAGATTGGGAAGAACAGTCAAGAATCATCGTTATAGGACCAGATAAAAGAGGAGTGCAGTGAGACGGAGGGGGGGGGGGAAGGGGGATAGTGAGGGAAAAAAATCTTACAGAGGCTATTCAGGTTCCTCATCTTGAAGTAAAATCTTTTTCCATCTTTATTCAAGCAACAGCAAGGAAATCGTCAACTCCTAGTCCAAAAGCCCATTCATTTAGTAAACATTTCCTAAGGTCCTGCTGTGCACCCTTATGTATGCCAGTTATCAAAATCTTAGAGGGACATAAGGTCTAACTTCTGCCTTGCAAAATTCAAGTCACTTAGGATATGATAAACCCTCTTCAGGCTTGCCCCTTTTCATCATTCCATTGTTAAGCATGTGCCAGAGCAGAGAAAGCCACACACCTGAATGGAATTCCTAAGGTCCTCCATGGATTTCCCAGAGACGCCCCCACATACCTAGACATTTCCAAGGGTAAGCAGTGGATCCTGGTGCACTTGGAGTAATAAAACCTCACCCGAGGAAGGCAGACGAAGGATTATGAGGTCAAGGGGAAACATCTCCACCTGCTTCCCTAGTCCCAACCTTTACACTGATAAAGCCTCTCTCTAATTAATCATCTGTGCTGGTAAATGTCCACCGATCCTATTAAACAATAGGGCTGGGTGGAACTGATGGGCCAGCATCGCTGCGAAGACCTCCCAACCCTCATTAATAAATTTAATAGCGGCACCGAGATATCTCAGGAGTGCAGTAGGTTATAGGCTGCTCCTTTCCTTGGGGTATAATTTTATGTTCTTGCTCCGTGCGGAAGTACTGTCTTCCAAGTAATTTTTTTTTCCTCAAGTCGGTTAGTTGTGCTCCTTGGGTGCTACCCTAAATCGACAAATTCCAGGCTGCTGGGGCTTGTCATCTGAAGGAAGAAACATTCGAGAAGCCAGTAATCAATCTGTATTGTGTGAAGATTAACATGCCTGCCCCTCAGGTTAACCAGACCTAAATGCAAATTGAATTGAAATGTTCAGAGAGTGTTCCTAATCATGCGTGCTGTGATTATGAATCCTGTGTTTATTTATCACTCTTTGAATCACTAAACACCAGGCAACCGCAGGAGACAGAGGCCAACAAACCCGAAATGAACTATTATCCCAGCGAGGTGGCAGGCCACTGATTAAGTGAAGCAAGTGCGGGTGGCTGCCTGGCCGGAGAAAATGCGAATGCTTTCTCCACCAGAGGGCCTGAGCCTGCAGTCTGGCCCTGGTCCTGGGGATGGGCAGCTGTTCATGGAGTGGGGGTCGGGGTGGGTGATGGCAAGGGCATGTATGAGTTATGGAAGCAGGACCCATACCGGCCCTTTCTCAAATATCAGGCCACAGATTTATTTCAAGGACTTCGGGGGAAAAGAGCTCCCGGAAGCGGATATGCAGAGATTAATGGAGCACTGAGCAAGTGACAGGAACTGGGAAGTGCAGCTCAGCTTAATGGCCTCCCTGGCTCACTCGGTTGAGTACGGCCCCTTTCCAGCGGCCACGTGTGCCCGTGTGCCCGTGTGCGCATGCGTCCGCACTTCCAGCGTGGGAATGACACCGTGTGCGAGTTGAAAGTGTGTCCCCTGTATGTCTAAGTGAATATATGGTTTGTGTTAATTATTTATGAACTAGCAGTGCCCAGCTTTGAAGTAGGCTGCGTTTTAAAAATTAACCTAAGTCAATAGTTTGTGTCTTAAAACACATTTTCCTAAAGAAATATGCTCTGCCGAGCCTCTAGTTTTCTCGGAAGTCAGTAACTTACCTGAGGGGCATAGTGTTGAATCGCACTGTGGTTGGGCCTGATTATCACACAATTAGAATAGGATTCAACTAATACAGCATCAAGTTTTTAATGCCATGCTAAATGGCTTGGTCTTTATTATACGGGTCAGGGGTTACCAGACTTCTACTTCAAGTATCAGAATTTTTTTCCCTTCTGAAAGAATCGGAAGATAGCATTTAGTGACCAACTTTTTATTTTGCCTAGTAAGGGCTTTACAACAAAGTATAGCAGCAGCAGAAACAACAAAACAAGCTACTCTCATTATTTCATTAAAGAAGGAACATTTTTAGTCCGAAAAGCAGGAAGAATATAAATTTTAGTTAAAGAAATGGGGGACAGGGGACGGTAGGGGAGGGGTGTTCGATTCAAAAATTTTAATAGATTTACCTTAAAGGAAGCCTTCTGCATAAACTCTTTTTCTACCATTTTTATTGTGAGCCGCTGACACCCCTTCAGGGCCAGGTGTGGCCTTGCTTAGATATAGGTTTGGGGAACTGAAAGTGTCAGGGAAACTTCAGCTGTTCCATAAATCTGGGTCAGATAGAAAACGATCACTTATGCTCTGGGAATCTGGGAGTCAGGATTCTAACAGGACACAACAAGAACAATTCGATTCTGCTACTCAGTCTCCGGGGTCTGAGACTAGAAACTGGCAGAGGTCATCCTTTGAAGGCTCACCCCTTCACACCTCTAGTCACATCTGGTGGTTCAATGCTGGATGTCAGCTTGGGGACCTCAGCTCCCCTCAGCTGGTTTTGATGGGGTTTTGGAATATAGGTGAGGTTCAGTAGGGTGTGGTCTGGAGCCCACGGCCAAGAAAGAATTCTTGAGATATCTTTGGTGCAAAACAGTGATTTTATTAAAGCGTGGGCTAACCCATCCCCCCCCCAATTTAAAAAATAAATAAATAGAAATAAAGCATGGGGACAGGACCCGTGGGCAGAAAGAGCAGCTGTCCCAGGGTTGTAATTACAGGTGGCTGATTATATACTATGGGGTTGGGGGAGGTAAGGGAAAAGGGAGGTTTCAAAAGAACTTTCATATGCTAAAGAGGACCTACGGGATACCGGAGGTTGTGCCATTGTCAAATTAAGGAACAGAGACCCCACCTCTCAGAGAAAGGGCTTGTGTGTGTGTGTGTGTGTGTGTGTGTGTGTGTGTGTGTGTATACAGCCTATCTTTGGAAAATGCAGTATGCCACAGAGCTCCCACTGCAAATTATTTCCTCTCAACCTCTCTCTCACTCTCTCCAACATATATATTATACACACACACAAACAGGAGAAAAGAGATTTATTAAAAAAAATAAACACAAGAAAGACAAAATTTTTTTTTCAAACTTTGCCATCTATAGATATATAATTAATTATATATGTCAACTTGACTAGGTCACTAAGTGCCCAGCTATTTGGTTTAACATTATTCTGGGTGTGTCTATGAGGGTATCTCTGGGTGAGGAACATTTGAATTGGTAGACAAAGGCAGATTGCCTTCCCCAAGGTTGCGGGGAGGGGAGGGTTGCTCAGCTGAACCACAGGAGCCCCAAAGAGAAAAGGCAGGGTAAAGGAAAATTCACTCTCTGCCTAACTATCCTTATGTTGGGACATCCGTCTTCTCCAGCACTCAGACAGGAACTTACACATCAGTTCTCCCGGTTCTTGGGCCTTGGGGCTCAGACTGGAACTAAAGCAGCTCTCGGGAGTCCCCTGCAGAGCATGGGACTTCTCCTGTGAGCCAGTTCCTTATAACACAGATAGCTAGCTATGTGATAGAGGTAGAGGGATCGATAGGCAAATATATGAGATAGATAGATGAATGATAGATAAAGACAGATGATAGGTAGATAATAGATTGATAGAGAAAGATGATAGATGGAAAAGAGGGAGAGATCTCCTATTCTGTTTCCTGGAGAACCCCAATAATCCAGATCTATGTATGTATGTATGTACATATATATGTATGTACACACACATATGTGTATGTGCATATAAATGTATATCTCATAAACACATGCACACATACCATAACTCTGTAACTTTGCACTTAATTTCAGTGAGTCCATCAATCCCCTGAAGGTCAGTAGGAACCCTGGACAGGAGCCTCTGTTTCTTTATAGCTCAATATTGCTGGCTTTTTACCCAAATGCTCCAATGGCACTCTCGGGGAGTAAGGCCTGGACTTAGAGGCAAATCCCAAGACGTCTACTGCCTGATTGGTGGCATCACAGGTATCACGTATCCTCCCTGGGTTTCCCTTTGCTTACCGGTTAAAGCAACATCCTCATACTCATTTCACAGACCAGTGGTCCCTGCTTACTTACTTACTTCCTCTATTGGCCTTTCTTCTCCATCTCCCCTTTCCCTACTCAGCAAGTATTTGCAGCTGGCCCCAGCCTCATCCTCCTCTGCCCAGTCTGTCTCGCTGCCACAGTCGTCGGTGGCCACAGACCTGCCCAGGAAACCACTCTGGCTTTTTACATCAAGGGAAGACGAGGCAGGGTTTGAAGTCATGTCACCACTTCAAGCCCCACATGCTAGTTATGTACTAAAAAGGAATGAGGCTGAGTATTAAAATAAATCCTAATTCCATGCCTAGGTTGAGGGGAGTGGGTGGTTGCTAAAGGATTTTCTACATCTTTCCTTTTGTAGTTCAAATACTTGGTTAGGATAAGATATTGACCTCATCGCAAATGTGGTATAGTATAACTGAATATCTTTGGGCCAGGGTCTAGCCAAACCCCTTACAAACTGTGTGACCTTAGGCAGATTACTTAACCTTGTCAGGGCTCAGCTTTCTCAAAGTGGAAATAATGGTGGTATTTATCACAGAGTTATTTAGAGAAAAAATTGAGATAATGCATTAAAAGTTCTTGGCACAGTCTAGCACAGTGTTTCTCAAACTTTAGCACGCATCAGATTCATCAGTAGGGTTGTTAAAACACAGATTCCTGGATCTGACTCTCAGAGTTTCTGATTTATTAGGTTTAAGATGGGCTCTGAGGTTTTGCATGTCTGACAGATTCCCAGGCAATGCTGATGCTGCTGCCCCACATTTTGAGAACCACTGGTCTTCCACAGCTTCATCCATTGTGATGATGATGACGATGACGATGATAATGATGATGGTGGTGATGGTGACGGTAGTGGCGATAATGGTGGTGATGGTGATGATGGTGGTGGTGGTGATGATGATGATGATGGTGATGATGGTGGTGATGGTGATGATGGTGATGATGGTGGTGATGGTGATGATGGTGATGATGGTGATGATGGTGGTGATGGTGATGATGGTGATGATGGTGATGATGGTGGTGATGGTGATGATGGTGAT
>CM052811.1:103719440-103756069 GCA_028533885.1 Nasua narica | reverse complement strand
TGGTGGTGATGGTGATGATGGTGATGATGGTGATGATGGTGATGATGGTGTTGGTGGTGTTGGTGGTGGTGATGATGGTGATGATGGTGATGATGGTGGTGATGGTGATGATGGTGGTGGTGGTGATGATGGTGATGATGGTGATGATGGTGGTGATGGTGGTGATGGTGATGATGGTGGTGATGGTGATGATGGTGATGATGGTGATGATGGTGGTGATGGTGATGATGGTGATGATGGTGATGATGGTGATGATGGTGGTGATGGTGATGATTGCTATAAGGGACTCCAAATTTTATATAAATAGTAAAGTAAAATACAAATGTGTTTTGCATAACTTAAGATAACATTCTAGTACACCCCTACTAGTTTGGTAGCCATCGATGAAATCTATTATAGTTCAAGTATTTTAGACTTTACATTTGGTACAAGGTTCTTGGGATATGGAGCATGTGTAAATGGATCTGGCAGAACCCCTGTGGACAATTGGTGGAGAGATAAGATTTCTGCTGTGAGGGGAACAGAACCAGGGAGCAAGGAAGGAGAGCGTGGCCCTTGGGTGTTAGGGATTTTCTTTGTAAAATGTTAGAATTGAATTCAATGATCTCCAAGGTCTAGCCTAATTCTGCCAAGCTGAAAGTCTAACAATAATTATAATCTAAAGTAGCCTGAGAACACAGCAGTCCTGCCCCCGGGAAGCTATTTGTTGTACAGAGCCCTTGGCCCAGGACCCAGGAAGCCTTAACAGAGAAGGTTTCCTTCCATCCAAGACCAGCATCACTCAACAGCAGAATCTTCTATGGGGCCTGAAGAAGCTGGCTGTTCACTGCACGAGGATGGACAATTCCCTGCCCAGGAAGTCCAAAAGGAGTTAGCCAGCTCCTCTTGCCTACTTTTCTGAGATTGAGATGGGGAACTTGAGCTCAATAGATTTTTTTTAGGAAATGACTTTATAAGCCTCACTTCTAGATTGGAGGAAAGAGAAAGGCCTGGTGTCATGTCCCTCCATCCCCACCTTACATGGGCTGTATCCTGGTAGTATGTCTTCCCAGAGAAAATCCGGCCCCCACAACTAGGTCCTTCCAAGATACAAGAGGACTCTGTGCATACCCAGGCTGGCAGGCAGTTCTACTGTTTTCACTTTTGGATTGTCTACTCTTGGGACATAAACAATCAGCTAGCCCTCCCAGCTACTTCAAAGAGAGGTTATTTGTAATTCATTTGTGAGTATGGAATGAGACCTAACACACAATACTGCTCAGCAATACTGCTCATTGGTTGAATGAATGAATAAACAAATGACCATCCATCTAAGGAAGACAGGGGTCAAATTTCCCTACTTATTTCCTAAAAGCCTATAATAAATATTAACTTCTACTGACCACTTATTCTATGCCTGGAACTATTCTAAGCCCTTATAAGCACTACTTCATTTCACTCTCAAAATGGCCCTGAGAGGTTGCGTACTGTTATCATCACCCCCATTATACAGATGAGGAACCTGAAAGTCAAGATTACACGGTCAAAAAGTGGCAGAACAGATTTGAGTCCAGGCGGTGTGACTCCCTGCAAGAACACTCTGGATGGCTCTCTGGCCTCCATCCAAATACACACAGGCCATCAAGTCACCAGTTGACACCACTCTGGACAGTCTCTGGTCTCCACCTTTGTGACCTCTCGCATGCTCCATGGTCGTGCATTCTGTCATCTTCTCCACTCACACAGAGAGACAGGCGTGAAGAGAGGGAGGACCGGGCTATGCAACCAAGGTCTCACAGACAATGCGAGGGAGAGGAGACAGTGACAACCCTTCTTTCTATTGCCTTTTCTCATCCTGCAGAGAGCCATCATCAAACATCCTCATGGAGGTTCCCCCTCGCAGCAAGATTCTGCCTTCACTTGTCTTCCTTGCAAAGCAGCCTCCCGGGAAAAGGCAGCTCAATTTCCACATTATTTAATAGCTCTCTGGCAACTCCTACCAAGTCTCAGTAGACTCATTAGTCAAATGAGGAGAATGAACTAACCCATTCGGATAGGCCTGGAAAGGAATAACCCCAGCCAGATATCAAGGTCACAGATACACAGGCTCATGTTTTTAACAGAAATACAATCCTTTCCTTTATTGAACAACACTTGCTTAGCAATATCTCTTTATTATAGGTCAGTTGATTACTTAAAATAACGAAACAAGTTCAGTTCCCAAAATACTCATTAATAATAATAAATCTGAAACCAGCAAGGAAAAAAGAAATCTCAGATCTAGTAAGTTTTTTGTGGTTTTTTTTTTTTTTAATTTGTGGCCTCCAAGTGCTTAGGAAAATTTGAGTTCCATCTTTAGCAAGTAAGGCCCTTCTTTGAGCTGCTTTGATCAGCTTTTGCATATGGCTCCCCCAGCATCAAGTCTGGGCTACTGCTAACCCAGGGCGGTTTTCTCTGGCAATGCCCACTTTCTTGAAGAGTTAACCACTGGGTCAGATGTAACAAAATGTGCTCGCCAAACGGCAAAGACCATTTCCTAGCACCCACCATTTCTCCTTTAGATCCAGAAGAGGCAGGAATGTTTGAGGCTGCCCCTCTGGTTGCTTTCTGAACTCTGAACCCCTAAATCCAACTTTTCCACCTTGTTCCCACAACCAAGGACAGCCTTCCCCCATGTCTGCCTGAGGTGAGAATCAAGATTCCCTGAGGGAATGCATACTTGGAGGCCTTCTCAAGAGTACATAACTTCCCAGTTAGTCACTGTATGCTCATCTGCCTTTCTCAAGGTTTGGATGTTCTGGGCAATGATTGTAACCAGTGTCTAGACAAAGGGTAAGAAAAATTTTCATGTTTTTCCCTTCCCGAGGCACATACAAAATGAAACCAGCTATCCCAAAGTCAAGGCATTATTTAGCTAACAACGTCTAATTCCAAAAATACTCCAAATCCATTTTTAAAAAATTAGTGAATTTAACTATCCAGTTAACTATCAAGTCAAAAAGGTTTTCTCCATTAAAAAAAAAAAGTCTGATATATTTATTTCTCTAGTGAGTTAAATCAGAGGTTTTTAGCCCACGCTGTGCATTATGGTGACCTAAGAAGCTTTAAAAAAAAAAACCAAACACCTAACTCCTAGCCTCACCCACACAAATCTTGTTCTAGGGCCCAGCTCCCACACTGGTATTGGGCAAGATTCCCAACTGATTCTCATGTGCGTCCAGGACTGTGAATCACTATTCGACTGATCCTAACTTTGCTATATGGTGACCTACCTCATTCACTATACCTGCAAAGAACAGATCCCCTATCTATATCAATGGGCTATTACTTACTTGCTTCCAATGAGCATTAAAAACTGGACATCCAAACCTTAGTGCCTTCAGAAAAATCTTAGAGACCCTAATGATTTGTACCCCCAGATGATGCTGGGTGGTCTCCTCAATTGGCACAACTCTTTGCACCCCTCATGCACCACTAGCAATGTCCTGACACGGATCTTCAATTCTGACTCTCCCAGACCTAAGCCAGGAAGTGCTGAGTGTTTGTGTAATGACTAGGAAAACAAAAGCTGTCCTCACCATTCAGTACATTTTCCACCCATTTTTGTCCTAAGCAAGAGGAAGACCTGGAGATAAATAAGTCAGATAGGGGGGCCGAATGAAGACAGACCTTGTAATGGATGCTTTATTTCACTCTGAGGGCAAGGAGATGACACTGATGGGTTTTAACTGGGGCAGGGTGTGACATGATCAAAAATTCTTATTTTACAAAGATCATCAGGTTCTAGTGTGGAGACTGGAGAAGATGGGAAAGACAGCCCGAGCTGGGAGGCAGATAGATGGTTTTGGAAGCCACTTGAGCCAAAGATCAAGTATCCTAAAACAAGGAAGCTGCTGCCTTGGATAAGTTTCGGGGAGAAAATGTTAAAGAAATGAAAGTCATGGGATTTGGTGATGCATGCATTTGGGGCTGAGGAAAAAGAAAGAGAAGTCTCCAGCTTTCTGGCTCAATGGTGACGAGTTTCCTCAGTTTGGAGAACACAGGAAAAAAAGAGCAGTTGTCTCAGTGAAACATATAAATTTGAAAGGGACACACTTTCACCCGTAACAGGGGTTATAGAAATCGTCTGGGGTGAGCTTTTCTGAAAGGAGAGGGTTTACCCATTTCATGCTGCTGAGAATCATCTAAGGTAAAAATAATAGGGTCTTGTTGTATGTTACATCTCCTTCCCATCCAGCTTTGCCTCTTCATTGAGCTCACCTGATTTCAAATCTTAAAATCTAATAAAACAACGAGTGAGGAACTTTTTCCCCAAGAACTGATCTAATTCCTGGGCTCCTGAGCTCACGGATATGCTCCCCTTCAACCAGGTCTTGATACGATCCTCACTGCCACACAGTTGTTGAGCCCTAACCACGGAGCAGGTTCCACTGAAAGGATACACACGGTCTGCCCTATTTTCAAGAACTTTCCTGTTTACCCAAAAACCATAGGCCAATGTACCAACAAAACTTCATGCTGCCCTCTTTTTTATCAGTATATTATATCTGGCACACAGGCCTTCAGGGATGGCTGTTCCACTGTTGATCGTTGTTACACTCTGTCATCTTACAGAGAAATCCATCAGGAATAATGGAAAACCGTTCGCAGCTTTTATTGACCATTCATTGGCCTTTGACTGTGAACAGGAACCAGCTTTAGGTTAAGCCTCATAAACTCCATATAGACTTTCAGTAATTGAAGCTCATGCAAAACTTGCATTTTAATACCTCAGTAAGATTGGCAGGCCTCGGGTAGACCAGAACGCAGTTCCGAGCTGTATGAAACAAGGTTTGCCTCCTGCTCTCCATCATAAAATGGCTGGAAGTTGCTTTTGCATAACGTGTTCCCCTGCCACAGTGAATAGAAATGTAATGTCATCCTACATCCTAACTAACTAGCTTGTCATCATTGGTGGATATGTGTTGCCAACCCATGCATATGCTCAGTATTTATGGCAGGCCTACTATGTGCTGGCACTCTGCTAGACTCTGGGGATGCAATAATTAACAAGATAGACACAATGCCTCCCTCAAGGCACTTCCTGGGTTGGGAGGAAGTCAGCCAAATAAACCAATAAAAATAGAGCATGAGAAGTCCTTTCACTAGGATCCACCCTGGGGCCTCATTAGAGTGTCTTGGTGAATGCTGGCACCACCCACCCAGTCATAAATCTGAAAGGCTTCTTGTCTTCTTTCTCTTTCATCTTCCCAGCATCTTACCTACAGCCGAATTCTGACAACTCCAGCTCCTAATATCTCTCAAAAACAGAATTTGTTTTCTAGATGATCCTGCTTCAATTCAGATAATATTCCAAATATATAAGTTCGATCAGTTTTGATTTCTGATACGATCTGGAAAGACTGTACATTAATATGCTAATTTATTTCCCTCATTCGACACAATGTTATTGAGCACATACTATATACTAGGCACAGAAGATGCAGTAGCAAAAAGGCATACATGGTCGGTGACCACATTTTTACATACAAAATCCCCAAAGGACCATGATGCCAACAAACGAATCAATTAAAATTTGAATTGGTGGCGAGAATGCAAACTGATGCAGCCACTCTGGAAAACAGTATGGAGGTTCCCCAAAATGTTAAAAATAGAGCTACCCTACAACCCAGCAATTGCACTACTAGGTATTCCTCCAAAGGATACAAACATAGTGATTCAAAGGGGCACATGAACCTCAATGTTTATAGAAGCATTGTCCACAATAGCCCAAATACTGAAGGAGCCCAGATGTCCATCGACAGATGAATGGATGAGGAAGGTGTGGTGTATGTATGCACTTCAATATTACTCAGCCATCAAAAAGAATGAACTCTTGCCATTTGCAACAACATGGATGGAGCTGGAGAGCATTATGCTAAAGCAAAATGTCAATCAGAGAGAGACAAATACCATATGATCTCACTCATCTGTGGAACTTAAGAAACCAAACAGATGAACATAGGGGAAGGAAAGGAAAACTAAAATAAGATAAAAATAGAGAGGGAGGCAAACCACAGGAGACTCTTAACTCTAGGAAATGAACTGAGGGCTGCTGGAGGGGAGGTGGGGGTACGTAACTGGGTGACGGGCATTACGGAGGACACTTGGTGTCGTGAGCACTGGGTGTTATATGTAACTCACGAATCACTCAATTCTACCCCTGAGACCTCCTATACTATAAGTTAACCAAATTGAATTTAAATAAAAAATTAAAAAAAATAAAAAAGAATTTGAATTGGAAAGCTACTTTAACTGAATTTGTTTCACATGCTGCTGATGGTACAATCCCAAGCTTCCCAGCCGATGCTGCCGCACATGCCTTAAATTGTCAGAATGACTCTAGTTGTTCTCTCTTCTCATTTTTTATGTTTCTGCCCCACTTGGATTTATACTCTTTATCATCATTTCTTCCACTGACTCCAGGCTTTGAGGATCCAAAGAATTAATGTCAAAATCTGAAGGGCAAAACTCTGGTTGGCCTGGTTCATGAAGTGGTCACTGTGACTTTTCTGGTGACAAATGTGACACATGATAGAAATAGGATGCCGCCTAAATCCAGGATTCACACCAATCATTGAGAAGAAATAAGACGTGTCACTAGATAAAGGATGGCAAACACCTGGCTTGTTTACAGCCATACCTGTCCTCATGCCAGACATAACTAATTGATCACAGATCTCTTTTCTTGCTGACCCGAGGCATGCCTTTAAGTTCTTAACACAGTCTGCCAACAGCCACTGCCAGTCAATTAGGCTTGGGACAGGAGATAAACTGTCATCTCTGCACTAACCCAGTGATCAGAGAATAGGAAACTTTGTGAAACAGAAGTGAAAGACAAAAGCACAGCTGTACAAAAAAGAAGGAAGCCTGGGAAAATGGTCTTTTGCCATTCGCAATCTCAGGAGTGTTTCCTACCCTGAAGTTCACAAAATCACCAAAGGATGATTCTTCTTGCCCTGCTTGAGAAGTGGGCTCAGCCTGAACCAATCTCTCTGTCCAGGGGAGGGTGAGGTCCTCTACTCTCCAGCCCAAGGTAAAGGAGCGTGGTCCTTGATTTAAAACCCCACCGCAATCCCTGTGAAATAGGGACAATGCCCAATAGAAAGAGACATGGGGTAGATCAGATCATCAGTGCCCACTCCCAAGGCACAAAAGAAATGTGAAGATGGTGGGAGAGGGAAGCCCTCACCAGACTGGGGTCCCTAGAATAGGCTTCTTGGAGGCTGGGACATCTGAACTCAGGGTGGATAGAAAGGTGCCATTTCCCATTTCTGAGATGGGAGGGAGGGTAACTGGTTGACACAGACTAAGCGATGTACATGAAGAGCCAGAACCATCTCCGATTCCCCACATCCACAGACTCTGTCCCGTCCATCCATAACCTAATCCGCTGCCTAGGACTGAACTAGCTGTTGGCGGCAGTAATCACATGTGAGCAATTTTACTAAAGATCACACTCAGTTAATTTGTATGATTAGGGAATTAGCAATTGCCTTCTGTTAACGCAAAGATTATTCAAAACACAAAATATTCTCAGAATGAAATTGGAATAAAAGTGGCATGCTTTTAGGCATAAATTAAAGTTCAGCTGAATATTGCCTGTAATCATGCCGTGTAGAGATTTATAGTAATAGTTCATTTCCTCCAGGGTTCACTACCTTCTGTGCTTAAGGCCGGTCTTTCTCTCTCTCTCTCTCTCTCTCTCTCTCTCTCTCACACACACACACACACACACACACTTTGCCCTTTGAACTAGAACACTGATCTGTTCCCTGTGATTAAATTAGTGTAAGTAATAAGATATCAAAGATTTGATTGATTTCCCTGGCAATGGTTATTAACCAGCCCAATTCAGAGCCAAGCAGGACCATTATTCTAAACATTGATTTCTGAACAGGCATGCAGGGGAAGGAAATTCTCAGCTACAGAGATATTCCATAAGGAATTATCAGATAGGATGATATATAGTGAGGATTCTCAGACAAGGCAATGAACCCTCTGGAATCCTCAAATACCATGATAAACAGATGTCAGAGCCCACAGGGAGATTCAGCAAAGCTGTGAATACACTTTAGCAATGTTCTCAGGGAATATTTCTTAGATGCACCATAAAAATGTAAGAGCTAAGAACTGTATTGTAGGCCAATCACTGTATTTAATCCGATAAATATATGCTTAGTCATTTCCCTGAACCATATTCACTGGAGGTTCAGGAGGCAAGAAGGAAACATGGCCTCTACCTTCAAGGAGCCCACAGACAATATTTTGTGCTATTCCTTAAGGAAACCTGGAAATGCCCTCCACTCAAAAAAGTTGGATTCTTGGAACGTGGCTAGTGTCTCAGAACATTCTCCTTTACAGATAGGTTTCTGTATTTCCACAAGTCCTACATCCAATGAAAGACTTTCACAGAAACATGGGACATCTCTCCAACAACATACAAGGTGCTCAGGGCTGTAAAGCACAGCATGAGTTCCAAAGAGAAATAAATCTCTTAAATAAACAGAAATTCTTCTTCCCATTCTCCAGATCTCCATGGCTTCTTCCCACCAAGCAGGAGGGAAGGGAATTAGGAACCACTTCAGTGTGGCCCTCTTCAAAGGGGTTCGTACCATATCCAACAGACAGAAGAAAGCAGGATACTTCAACCCAAATTCATATATTGAAATGTGCTTGAATTTTATATGCATCTTCTTTTTAAGATTTTATTTCTTTATTTGACAGGGAGAGAGATCACAAGTAGGCAGAGAGGCAGGCAGAGAGAGAGGGGGAAGCAGGTTCCCTGCTGAGCAGAGAGCCCAGTGTGGGGCTCGATCCCAGGATCCTGAGATCATGACCTGAGCCAAAGGCGGAGGCTTTAACCCACTGAGCCACCCAGGCGCCCGTATATGCATCTTTACTTCCTATGCTAAGGACAAAAAGCTCTCTCACAGAGAGTACTTTTGGCAACAACAGGCTCTGGACTCCGAATTTCTGGGTTTGAATCCTGTCTCTGACACTTTCTAGGACAGAGTAGTCCTAGAGATCTTTAGTCCCAGAGAACATTAGTTCTCAGTTTCCCTCAGTTAAATGGCAACCTATTCACCACAGAGGTTTGCTGTGTGAGTGAGGGAGATAATACGTGCATGTGAAGGGCCTACCCCTTCACGTGGTGTCTGGTACACAGTGATGCTCAGAAACTCATATAAAGTTGGTCCTGACCATTTGTCTAGATATGAAATGACCTATAACCTTATAAGGTGATAAACGAATCATGGCTTCCTTCCTTCCTCTCCTGTTCCTTCTGACTCCAGAGGTACAACCAGGACTAGTGGGAGAATATAGAGCATCAGGAAGCACACTCCAGCCCTCGGAACTATGCTACTTCATGGTGGGCTGTCCTGGGACGTAATTTGCTCCCTATCCCTAGAAGCGTTCAAGAAAAGGGTGAGGACCCACTGTAGTTTCAAGGATTTCTGTGCTGTGTTTAAGAGTGAATTAGATCATACGACTGCTGAGGTCTCTGCTAATTTATTTGATCCCATGACATAGGATAGAAATGTTTTGCTCTGGTCACTGTGGAATAATGTTGAAGGAAGGAAAAGAACAGAAGTGAGACTAAGGGAGAACTATGGTCCTATCTGCTCCACCTCTGACCCCCAGACAGCTGGTGAGATGCAGGCATTCGGTGACTCTTCAGCCAAAAGTAGAGAAAGTTGCAAATAGAATTAGTAGATATTGATGTTTCGGGTTTTTCAAGAGTGCAAAGATCTTGAGTTTCCTGAACACAAAATCCACAGACAGCTTCTCTGAACCTGTTCCTTCTCTGTTCATAGGAGCCACGCATACCCCCGCCCCCACCCCAGGCTTCAGAATTGTAAATGAGATGCATTACAGTTTTAAAAGTGTGTGTGTGTGTGTGTGTGTGTGTGTGTGCGCGCGCATGTGAGGACTGGTGTGCCATGGGACTTTTCCAAGCACCGTATTTGTCTGAATGCCATTGATTTTTTGCCTAATTGTTATTCACTATGCTAATTTCCCCCACAAATCTCACATTCTATTGATCAAAAAGTAATAAACTCTCCAACAAACAAAACAAGCATTATTGCAATGTTGGGAAAACATCAGTTAATATCAATACCATATTTACAATTATCTTTAACCCAAATTTTGCCCGTGATGCAGTGCCTGAGCAGCTCTGGAAACCAAAGGCCGAATGGGAAAAATCCTGTTTGCTCTTTCCTGACAGAGCCAAACGCAACCGAAGATATAGCTCAAGATGCTCAGTAAGTAGCTGATGGCTAGAAAATAAATAAATAAATAAATGTCATTATCCCAGCAGAGAAACCTATCACCTTCTCTATTTTCCCCCTTCCTGTTTCTTCAGTTTAAGGTACTTTGTGCCTCATTATGTAAAGTACAAAGATGGGCTAAGTCATATTTTACTGTGCTCCAAAATTAATGTTTCCTAGAAGAGAAAAAAACGTAAATATTGAGCAGGAGCTTATAGCATTGCTGATTTGGCTTCTTCATTGCAAGTCGCCAGGCTACCACTGTGGGTGTCTTTGTTTTCTTGGCTCATTATTCTTCCCTCTGGGATGCCAACAACTCTAACTTCTTGTGGAGGACTGTTGATTCCCACATTTCAAGAACCTGCCAATCATAGCACGCCACCTTTGTGGCCATATCTCTTTGGTCTGGGGGCAGGCGTCTAACCAAAGCCCACCCAATCGGCATTGTCCTTGAGGTGTTTCAAACTGAAACTAGGGAGAATGCAGATATAAGCTGGGAGGCATGGGAGCCACCAACGACTGTGATTCCAGCCAAATGGAGGAAGCCAATCTGAAAGGATAAAATGGACTGGCTGAACAAAGCATAAAAGAGAGATGAAGAAATGGGGTCCTAGTAACATTCAAGACACCCATTCCAACTGGCCCTCGGTCTAGCTGTACATTCACTTTCATAGGCTGATAAATCTTATTATAGTTTAAACTAGGTTTCTGTCCCTTACCACCAAATGTGGGGCTAACGGTACACTTATACAAGTTGCATGTGAGCATATCACAAGCTGAAGGACAGCCCCAGCAGGGCTCAGAAAGAGGGCCCACTACAGGAGGCTACTTCTTTTTTTTTTTTTTTTAAAGATTTTATTTATTTATTTGACAGAGAGAAATCACAACTAGGCAGAGAGGCAGGCGGAGGGAGAGGAGGAAGCAGGCTCCCTGCTGAGCAGAGAGCCCGATCCGGGGCTCGATCCCACGACCCGAGATCATGACCTGAGCCAAAGGCAGAGGCTTCAACCCACTGAGCCACCCAGGCGCCCCTACAGGGGGCTACTTCTAAGATATGGGCATCAGAGGTTAGGAAGAGGGGACAGCAAGTAGGATCTGAGCGCTAGACCTCCCACACACACATGTCCCCCTGGGTTCTTATGAAATTGCAACTTCTTTTTTCAGATGAAGATGTGGGAAAGGAGGTCTCTTAAGAGCTAGACTGAGCCTGAGTCTAGTAGAGATTTTTCTACATCATCCACCAATCCCTGGAGCAGTTGAAGAAAAGGGTATCAACACCATATTGAAGTTCTAGATACAGAACTCATATCTAGAGAATACTCTAGATATGAGTAAAAGAAATTGTTCTGTTTTGCGTCAAATGAGGCATTCATAGAGGCTTTTCCCAAGGTGTTCCCATGTCTCATAGGAAGCAATTATAAGGGGCTCTGGGCTCAGGTAGGGTTATAGAGGGACCAAGCCAAGCCCTCCAGACCTGAGTCAATGTGTCTTCTACAGGAAACCACACTGGTCCTGCTGGACTAGAAAAAGAACCCAGATTTGGGTTTAAAGTGCAGTTCTCAAACATTCTGGATGTGCAACCTTGGGCAAGTTATGAAAACTTTCTAAGCCTCAGTTTCATAAGAAAGATAATATCATGCCTGCCAATCAGAGCTTATCTACTAAGATACCTGGAATATCTAACCCTAAGAGGACAAACCCTTGTCCCTTCCAGAGGAGAAGAGGCGCAATATAGTTATCAATTCTGGATGGGGTGCTATGTGATACGACCAGTAGATCACACGATCATGGGAACGCTCTTGCACCAAGTTGCCTGTTAGATTCTGCGAAGAACAGTGCCACAGTAAAGGCTCAGTGTTCGACTCTGCTATGAAGAGGTCGGCCATTCAGATGTGGCAGACAAGCCTTAGGAAGTGGGAGTCCATACTGTTCGGCTTATCTATAGCCTCCATCTCTGCCATTATAACCTCTCATTCACAGGTGTGCCAGGTCTGGGGCAACCAATGATGAAGGCTGACTAACATCGACTGGGCAAGTCATTTTGCCTACTTGGTCGTTCAAGGCTTACTCCACAGTGGATATTTTGACAAATGTCAACACTGACGTGTGATAGAAAAATCTCCAACTTTGTGCCCGCTGCTTTACATCCGTCCGCATGCCCCTATCGCAGACACCCTAGTCTCTGATATTTTTCCAGTAAGCTTTATATTTGCCCCATATGTGAAACATCGGATTTATGTACATTTCATTTTAACATCGTGGAGTGGGGATGACCATTATTATTAGTGTGGCATCAAAGCCAAAAATCTTAAAAAAAAAAAAAAGATTAACGAATTTGCTCAGGAAAACGTGAAACATGGACAAAACACTGTCATTAGACATAAAATGTTAAATAAAACTTAGGGAAATATTTATAAGATAGATGACATAAAAATGACTAATATTCTTAATTAATAAAGAGATCATACAAGTCAATTTAAAATGAACATTATGATAGAAAACACGGAAAAGAGCCTGGATGGGCACTTCACAAAAGATCTATGCAAGAGCAATACACAGAGGAAAAAGATGCTCATCTCAGTAAGAGCCAAAGAAATGCAGATTGAGATATCGACTTACTTTTTTGTGCCCATCAAATTGTCAAAGAGGGAAAAGATTGATATTATCCATTATTGTTGCAGATACAGGGAAAGATGCACTCAAGCTACTGTGGAAATATGACCTCAAACAATCCTTCTGGAGGACGATTTACCAATATGCACCCAAAACTAAACGCTCCTACATCTAACTCTAGCCATTAACCTTCTAGGACCTCATTCTAAGGAAATAATCAGGCAACGGTGTAAAGATGTATGTAAATGGATATTCATATGAGGGTTGTTTATAACAGCAAAATTAGAAAAAACCGGGAGGTTTACCTATAAGACTGGCAAATAAATAACTGCATTCAAAAAATATTATGCAGCTTTGCAAACAAAAGCAATAGAGCTCTATATGTTGACGTGAAGATTGAGTAATACTATATCGTGAAGGGATAGAGGCAGGTTACCAAATTCTGTAGTTACATGTACACCCACTCATGCATAGAAACAATCTCGAAGGCTATATCCTAAAATATTAATAGTATGTACTGCTGTTAGATGTGATTATTTTTTACACATCTCTATTGTTTAAATTTTTACAATTATGCCTTACTTTTTTAGGTTTTTAAAATATTTTTATTTTATTGTGGTAAGAACTTAGTATGAGATCTACCCTCAACAAATTTCTAAGTGTATCCATTACTGTTGACTATAGGTACCATGTATACAGCAGATCTCTAGAACTTACTCATCTCGCGTATCTGAAACTTTACGTTCATTGATTAGTAACTCTCCATTTCCCCTCTCCTCCAGCTCCTGGCAATCACCAATGCACTCTTCAATTCTGTTAGACTCTTTTAGCTGCCTCACGTAGGTGGAATCATGCAGTGTTTGTCCTTCTGTGATGGACACATTACACCTAACATAAAATTCTTTCGTTTTCTCCATATAGCTATATATGGCCGAGTTTTCTTCTTTTTATGACTGACTAATATTCCATTGGATGAATATACCACATTTCTGTATTCCTTCATCTGTCCATGGGCATTAAGTTCTTTCTGCATCTTAATTGCTGTGAATAATACTGCAATGAAATGTCGGAGTGCTAATATCTCTTCGGAATCCCGATTTCCCGATAAATACCCAGAAGTGGGATTACTGGATCACATAGCAGTTCTGTTTTTTAACTTTGGGGGAACCTCCCTAATGTTTTCTATGACAGCTGCAACATTCCGCATTCCCACCAATGATAAGCAAAGGTTGCAATTTCTCCACATCCCTGCCAACACTTGTTGTCTTTGGGGTTTTGTGGGTGTTCTTTTTTTTATTTTAATTAGAGCCATCCTAACAGGTGTGAGGTGGTGTCTCACTGTGGTTTCAATTTGTATTTCCCTGATAATTAGTGATGTTGGGCATCTTTTCACAGACCTGTTGGCCATCTGTATGTCTTCTTTGGAGAAATGTCTATTCAAGTGTCTACCTTAGCACAGGCAACAAAAACAAAAGCAAACAAGTGGTCCTATGTCAAACTAAAATTCTGCACAGCAGACAGACAATCAACAGGGTGAAAAGTCCCATAGGTCAGGGGTAGGGGGGCCTCGAAGGTGATTATTCCTTCAGCTTTCCTGCCAGAGAAATTTCCCCTACCGTAAGATATACTTCTAAATCCCTGTCCTTATCAAGTTCCTCAAAATAAGAAAATAAGCAGTGGTTACACGCCTAAAGGGAAACACACCTGGAACTGGCACACATGTATCACACACACACATACACACACACACACACACACATCAGTGTCCTTTCTCTGCCCCTTCTTGGAAACATGAGCTGATCCCTTATTGACGCAGCCGTCATGAGCACAAAGCATTTCCTTTGCAGCAAGTTTGCCAAAGTAGTCCAAACTGAACACAGAGATCTGTGAAAACTCCCCAAGCATTAAATACAGGGGGAAAAAAACTGTTTAATGCATAATCTTTTGAATATATATGTATATATAGATAGAGATATACTCTTTAATCACAACTATTCCTTTATGCCTCTTCACGCATAGTTCTTTTGTGGCAGAGGCATTTTTCAAAAACACAGACCCTCTTTTGTTTAATTAATAATCCCCCCAGACATAAATCACCCCAGCGGTACCCTCTCTAAGCAGCCCCGTGGCAATGACCTACTTTAAGAGCCTTTCATGTATGGCTTGGGTTTACTATGTATTTTGAAAATTACTGCTCAATAGCTATTTTGGGAGATCAGCATTTTCTTTAGTAAGTTTAGCAATGAGGACCCATTTTCCCACCTGGGAAGGAAAAAATCGTAGAATAATAGAACTGAATTAGAGGGGATGAAGAGGGACTGTTTATTTCCCTGGGAAACTAAGAATAATAATGCTGAGACATCTGCGGCAGATGCGCAAGGACTCCCCCATTTCATTCACGCTAGCCGTCTATAACGGACACTGCCATTGCCCCCATTTAACTGATGGGGAAACTGAGTCAGAGATAGATGAAATCACATTCCCCTGAACCTCACAAGCAGCAAATGGCGAAGACCGAATTCAGATTCAGTCTGAATCTGGCCTCAGAACCCATGCTCCCCGCCATGCCACGTGCTCGTCTCTGATGGCCATAAAACCAAGATGTAGTTAATGCCAGAGGACACGCCAGACATCCAGTAAACACCCTCACATTTAGTTTCATGGTGACACCAAGCTGGCCTTATCTATTTCCAGACAAGTGAACTGAAGCTTAGACACCTTGGTGAGATTTGCCTTTTTTTTTTTTTAATTATTATGGTAAGAACACTTCACATGAGATCTGTCCTCTTAACAGATTTTTTAAAAATGATACCGCTTTGTTAGCTACGGGTACAGCAGCATACAGATCTCTAGAACTTGCTTATTCCACAGAACCAAACTTTAGATCCATTGAACACTGACTCCCCATTTTCCCTTTCTCCTCAGCCCCAGGGAACCACCATTTTACCTTCTGTTTCCCCGTGTTGGACTATTTTATGTCACCTACATGGGATTTTTAAGCCTCAGGGAAGTGGGATCATGCAGTATTTGTCTTTCCGTGTCTGGCTTATTTCACTTAGCATGATGGCCCATGTGCCCCGCATGATGTGCGCCTGTGGTCAGGCTTCCTTCTTTTTAGGGCTGAATTATACTCCATTGTGTGTAGAGACCCTATTTCCCCGGAGGCACGGTGGCGGAAAGATAGGGCAGGTCCGGAAGCAGGAAGAAAGGCGGCGAGCCCGAGTGGGTGCGGGGCACGGCCATGACCACGTCTAAATGCTGTCCGTGGAAGGATGAGAATCAGTGAAAAATTAAAAGGAGTTACTGAAGGAAAGAAGGTGTTGATGTCACACTTGTCACCTTTTTATTGACCCTGGTATTGGCCCGGATCCAGGTTATAAACCAAGGAATCTATGGCTTCATCCCCCCTATTAATTAAATAAAAGCTTTACCTTCCCTTGAAATGACAATTTCCTGGACAGTGTACTAAATCCCAGTAAGAATCCTCTCTGGAGGAGAAAGGACCCATCCTTACAGAGCAACTTCTCACACACGCTCTACGTCCGCATGGCACACAGCTACCTCTGCCTTGGCCCAGGAACTAAGAGCATCTACAAGATGGAACATTCTGGAAACAAACAAACAAACAAACAAAACCAAAAAAACCCTAGACCCAAACCCAACCTCCTCTTTTCTTCAGAGCTGACTTGGAAGATTGGCTTGAGTTTGAGAAGACTAAAATAAATGTGATGAGTGTTATTTGAAAAATCAAGGATGTCATTATGCATTGCATTTGTTTGCCCTAAATCCATTTTCTATTAGGTTATTATTAATTAGCATGCGTTCAGCACCAACTATGTCCTCAAAGCCAAACCAAATATGTAAGAGTATATCTGTGTCCAGGATGGGCCACAAGTAGGATTTCTCCAAACAGCACACCACCCACATTTAACCCCCCAGAGGAATTACACACACTCCAAAGAAATGCTCTGACAATAAATTTTCAGGGAAACAACTCAAATAAAAAGAATCGCTTTCCACCAGTGGGACTTTGCACGCACTCGCCATATGGGACAGGCAGGGTCCTGAGCCAAATAAAAATTTTAAAGGGGAAAAAAAAAGTGAGATTTCACACAAAGTGACTAAAAATGTATCAGAGTCAAAGTCTCCTGAAAGTTGTAAATAGCTGAAAATAGGAAGTGAGTACAGAAATTATTTTTCAATTATTTTATTCCAAGAACATTTAATAGCGATATAGATGGATCAGATAACATTTAGGCAAATATGAAGGCTATAGAGAGGAAAGCATCTCTCTGAATTACGTGATCAAAAAAATTAAAAAATGAAAAATGCCCGGATGGATTTTTGCCAAATTTGGAAGATACGTGTGGGAACTGTCTGTGGTGTATTGTCTTAGTTTAAATTCCCCCAAACGCAGACTCTGAGGATGGGAGGGAGGTCATTGTTTGGGAATCTGGGAGGCGCAGTGAGGGAGCGGGGTAGGGAAAAGGCTGGTGTATGGTCTGATAATGAGCAGGCTGAATATGTCTCAGAGCTGTTCTACCGAGGGGAGAAGCAGCATATTTTCCTACCAACTCCCAATCGGTGCCAGTTATGGAGCTCTTGGAACCCAGCTCCCGGCACCCAGTCCTGCCTGTGGCCAGCCAGAGTCCTCAGACAGGGAGACACGGGTGCAGAGGGCAGAGGGAGTGGTTTGTGTCTTCGGCCACTTTAGAATATACCTTACATAGTTAGTGTGTATAGGTGACCTCCAGGGTATACATATGTGTATTCTACAGAATATGTATCGGTATATGTAGAACACTACATATTCTATGCATACATTCTATAGAATGTAGGGTAACTAGGGAAGAGGCTGCTGGGGCCGCAGGATCATCCACCCGCGGGACCTGGGCTGGCCGCAGCAGGTGCACGCGCTTATGGGAGCAGTGACCCTCCATCCTAGGGTACGCTGAGGCTGTGAGCTGAGCCGGGCTGAGGTCCTCAGTGAGAGAATCCTGGCCTATCCCCCCACCCAGTCCGGCTGCGTGCTACCAATCAGTCCCCGGGGAAGAGCAGGCTGGCCAGTCCAGGTATGGGACTACGGCATCTGAGGCCACACCGCAGCGACACTTTGAGGCAGACCCTCCCGAGCAGGTAGCTGCTGTCCCCGACCCAACCCCTTGACCCAACCCTGCTTTGTTAGCTGCTTCTGATCCCAGACTCTGCACTACGACGCTCCCTGCCTCATTCGCTCCATACCTCATTAAAAGGTATGTTTAAAATTCTTAAACTGTACCTACAGTTCTATGTACATATGAATCTATTCTTATATATTACTATATATTAATATAAATATAAAGACATATATTATAAAATGTATATTAGTATATATTATAAAATATTATAAAGTATATTTATATAAACATACACATTAATATACCTCTTTCTGGTCAAGATGTAAAATAAGCCTGAAAGAAGAGGAACAAATAATGTAATCAACAAGTTTGTGTCAGGAGGGACTTCTGGGCAGTAACAACACTGACAATTTCAGCGGCATTTCCAGGGAATTGCAGGTTAATGGAGCCACTCAGGGCACCCTGGCCCTTGCTTGTCTACCATATAAAGTTAAATTATTTAAAAAAGAAACATTCTCCTGAGTGGTTGCAGGTCACTTTGGATCAGTGAAGTTTCCCCCCAGAGTTCAGATGTGAAATATTAATAGGTTTGAAAGAGACAAGATTTATCAGCCTGGGAGTGTCTGCTTCCCGAGCTCGGCCCTTGGCCTCTCCCTCTGGGAGAGCTCTGTCTTTAACACACCTGGACCCTAGGAGCTGGGGACTCAGAGCCAGAGGGCAAGGGGAGAAAGGGGAAGGGTCGGAAAAAGAGGGCAAGCCGAAGCTCCGTGCGGAGGGTGGCAACACGCGGATGAGAAGTCCCAGGTCTGCCACAGAAGAGAGAAGAAGTCAGAAGT
Organism: Nasua narica; assembly: GCA_028533885.1. NCBI lineage: Eukaryota > Metazoa > Chordata > Mammalia > Carnivora > Procyonidae > Nasua > Nasua narica. The sequence continues at coordinate 103,737,211 of CM052811.1, read as the reverse complement.
CAGAAAGGCTTCTCTGAACTCTGGGTTATGGACTCAACTCTTTGGAATGTCTCTTGTTCTCTGAGAAACAGGAGTCCAAGTGGGGATGTTTTGAGCTGCCTTTCTTTGGACTATCTTTGACTCTGATGCCAAGATTGGCCCACTTGGCTTTTTGTGCCATCTACCTAATCGATGCTACTCAAACTGTGGTCGCCCTCCACCGCCCACCCCCGCCCCCCAGCAGCAGCAGCGGTGGCATTCCCTGGAATGTTGTTGGAAATGCCAGATCTCGGGCCCCAGCCCAGACCTGCTGAAAGACAGTCTGGGAGGATGAAGTCCATGGGTCTACGTTTGACTAAGCAGTCCACCTGGCTCTTCCATACATTAAAGTGAAGGAACCACTGACCTAGGTTATTTGATGGCCTGTCCAGAGGCTCTATAGGTTCATCCCTGAGTCCAGGGAAAAGGTCCCCTTCAGGAAGTCTTGAATTCCATCCTCCAAGCACATCAACAAGCCCCAAGTGTGTCCACCCCCAATACAAAGCTCTTCCCAGCATCCAGGGTGCCTCAGACCCTGTAGGACGCCCTCCCATTAGACCTCCCTCTCTGATACTGCAACAGTCCTCTCTATAGATGCCCCACAAGGATGGAGACAATTTGGCAGAAGGAGGCAAAATTATGTTCTGCCAAGGGAGGAACTTAGCAGCTCTGATGTTTTAAATTCTTTTCTGTATCTTTGGGGAGTGCACCTCCCTGCAATTCAAAAACTTAGTGGCTCTACGGACGAGGCAAAAGATCTCTATGCTTGCTTTCAGATCCCTGTTGGACTACTGTATTGGGCTGAATGGTGCCCAACCCCCTCCCCCGAATGATACATTCAAGTCTTAACCTCTAGTACCTGTGACTGCAAACTTCTTTAGAAATAGTGCCTTTACCATTGTAATTAAGTTAATGATCTTGAGATGAGATCATTTTGGATTTAGAGTAGGCCCTAAATCCAATGACTGATGTCCTTATAAGAGAAAGAGGGCAATTCGAGACCCAGAGACCCAGGGAAGAAGGCCCTGTGGAGACTGAGGCAGAGATTAGAAGGATGCAGCTACAAGCCAAGGACTCCAGGAGCCACCAGAAGCTAGAGGGGGCAAAGAAGGATCCTTGGCTGGAGCCCCTGGGGGAGCACGGCCCTGCCAGCACCTTGATTCTAGACTTCCGGCCTCCAGAACTGGGCGAGAATAAGTGTCTGTTGTTTTAAGCCACCAGTTTGGTGGCAATTTATTGTGGCAGCCCTAGGAAAGTAATGGAACCACCTAATACATCATGACCTTAAACTTACCGTCTCTCAGACAACATTCCCTGCATCGGGAAAATCTAAAGAATGCTCAGGCTTATTGTAACAAGAAAACCACAAACACATTAGAATTGTTGCCTATCGAATGGGACCCGGAGAGAAAGCGGATTGATGAAATATGTATTGTCCTCGCATGGGCCAGGGACCAATACCGCCCCCTGAACTGTATCTGAGGTTCAAAAATTATGTGAGATCCGAACTTCATCTGTGATCCTGGAAACCTCGCTTAATTGTAAGGAAACGGTGACTCAGAATTTCTGCGTGGGGACAATGATCCTGGTGCTGGCCTCTGGAGTCGTCTCGGGGCTTCGGATGCAGGGACACGAGCGTCCTAGTCCTGCCCCCACGTGCATTTTGAAAATGGAATTTGCTCCTGTGTGATTGATTACTGGGGGGAAGGAAGAGGGGGACTTGAACACAATGTGAATTCTGTATTGACTTATGTGAAGTTTCATCCTGGAGAAACACTGAGGTGAATCCAGAAAACTGCATACCACTGAACGGAGCTGTGTACATGTGCACGCAAGCCTGCACACGCACACACACGCCTCAAACATCCCCCTGCTCCCTCAGTCGGCCACGTGTGTTATGAGCCACACCCATCCACACCTGAGGTCCAACTTTCCCAGGGGCTCCTTCATAATTACTCACCAGCCACCAGAAAAAAAAAAAAAAAAGCCCACTTACACAAGCAATCTTTAGGGGTCTTTACAGGGAAAATGCCATATCGAATAGTATTTATATACGTCTTAACCACTGAAGATAGCAAACTGTGCTGTCATTTTTATTAGATCCCCATCTTTCTGAATTTTTTTACTGTTGAGGCATCCTTGGCATTTGCCGTTATATTCGTTTTGGGCGCACACAGGAGCAGTCTGTCCCCGTGGTATGTGAGGTCGCGCCCAACACAGTAAGTGATCTGTCACCACACAACGTTATTACAAAGTTACGGACCACATTCCCTATGCTGTACTTTTCATCTCTGTGACTTACTGATTTTATAACTGGAATTTTGTACCTCTAGAACCCCTTCATCTATTTTGCCCACATGGTTCCTATCTTTTTTTTTTTTTTTTCCCATCTGTCACTTACGAAGTTTTTGAGCGTCGTGCCCTAAGCCCATGGCTCCCGTAAGCTTCGTGTTTTCACCGCATGGTTTGGCGCGGCACAATGATTTTTAAGAACGCGTGTGGTATGTCACATTATCAGAGAACTATGTGCATAGAGCAGAGCGAGGCCCCCCTTACACACTCAATAAAGGCTAGTTGTCGGTATTTACTTCGTGAGAAAGTGATGGGCACATAGCAACCCCTCAATAAATGTCCATTTCCTTCCTGCCTGTGATCAGCTACATAAAGATCCCCAAGCAAGTTAAACCGCATCCATGCACTTACAGCATAAAAACAAGAGGCGATGGGAAGTAATCATCTTTCAGCTCAGATCTCAAACTCAAAGTCAGCACTCTCTCGTTATTACTCTCAGCTGAGCAGAAATTCTTTCCGAGGCTGTTTTTGAGCAAGTTGGATAATGAACAGCAACAACAACAATAACAGAAAAAAGCTGGTGTCTTGTATGAACTTAAACACCTTTTGGAACTCGGTAAAAACAACCATTTATGCCAGAATAAGGTGTCAGGATTTCTTATTTTCTGAGGACTTTTCAGTCCCCTTGCCCCCAGTGGGGAGAGAGTGTGGAAATCAGGAAGAGGATATTTTCATAGAAAGATCAGGGTCCATTTTCAAGGTTTTGATCGCCTTGTTGTCAAATTCGCAACGGCATCCCTTAACATATTCATTCTATCTTCTGCAGAACTCACCTGGGCACTGCCACCTAATGGCAGACACATTTTCCATTGCCAACTTTCTAGACTGATCAGCAAAAATCTCTCCCAAATCCCAGCAGATGTGTCTTTCGTAGAGAGTTTTGCTTCTCCTTAAACAAACCACACAATTCTTTTTTTTTTTTTTAAGATTTATTTATTTATGGGGGGGGGAGCAGAGGGAGAGGGAAACCCAAGCAGACTCCACACTGAGCACAGAGCCCAACACCGGGCTCCATCTCACCACCCCGAGATCCCGACCTGAGCCTAAAGTGGGAGTCAGTTGCTTAACCGACTGCACCACCCAGGCCCCCGAACCACACAATTCTTTCCTGCATTAATGGATTATAGTGGAATTTGTATTCTGGGCTTCTGAAAGTGATAAGAAAGGCCAAACTGCACTATAGGGAGACCAGGGTTCTCTCATCACTTGCCCACCAGAGAGGATGACTTTAGGATATCCCGAGCTTGGGGAAGTGCAGGGTCCCAAGCCAGCCGAGGAATCTGGGAGATAATTACCCTTTCCACACCACTCCTTGGCCAACTCCGGAGTCCATCTTTTTGGTCATGGTGTTTGCTTCCTCACAAGGACTTAGCTTTGTCTGCATTTCTAGTGTGGGGACTTCCAGCCCCAGTGGGGGCCAATGTAAAGAGAGATCAGAGACCCGGCAGAGAGGAGTACGCAGACCCTGAAGCCTCCAAAAACATCTTCTTTGGGGCAAAATCAGAGGAATGCGTCTCAACCTCCCAAGAACCATTAGCTCACTATGGAATTTCATAATTATGCCCCAAATGGGAAACATACGGGTACAATCCATTACCAGAAGGAAAGTCAATCCTGCGTCTCCAGTTACAAATACCCATGATGCTTCATAACTGGTATAAAGTATCACTTTTTCAAACACCTTTCAGATGGGTGTCTGGGAGCTCCCTCTCTCATGCAGCTACTCCTCCCTCTTCTCCAATACACCGAGAAAGGCTGTGGACTTGTGCTAAAGGATCAGCCTGAAACGTCTGTATTTGAATGTCGGACAGAGCTTCAGCCTGGCCTTTCACAGTCCTTGGGGCGTCCCTGGGACTCTCACTGAGGCACTATCTCAAACAGTATTATTTTGATGTGTTCATTTCCTGATAAAGTCTTCATCTCATTACTCTCCTTTTGCACAAGTCAAAGATGAAAGGAAAGAAAGATGACAATTACTGTACAGAAACACAGGAAACCTGAAATGAAACCTCTTAGCCTCAGAAAGAAGCAGTGCAGGAGAAAGAGATAATTGTCCTAAGAACCAGATGTGAGCTCTTTCTCGCTGCTTCCAGGGCTCCCCTAAATCAAAATCTTCACTCAGATCTTCCTAGATGGTTTCCCTTCCTAGCCATTCACAGCCTATGCACAACCTCAGCCTAGGAGGAAGGAATCCCAATAAACAAATGGTGGTGGTGATGGGGACGATGATGATGATCGTAGTGCCAGGTACTGTCCTGGGTCTTTTATCTATTTACCTAGAGTACTGGCCTATCTAGTCCTTATACAACCTTATAGGGCAGACACTCATATTATCCTACTTCTTTAGATGCGGAAACTAAGACACAGAAACATTAAATAATTTTCCTAAAATCACACAGCTAGTAAGTGATGGAGCAGGGCTATGAAGCCAGGCATTCTGGCTCAAAAGGACGGTCATAATCACTAGAGAAAAGAGTCATGAAGCTTGACACACCTGGGTTAGCATCTCACCTCCACCATCTTGCCTGCATGGTATTGGACTATGGCCTACCCTCTTCGGGAACCTGTTTCATTACTGGTAAGGACGACAGTGATGGTAGGAACCCTTACCTCAAGGTGCCGTTGGGAAGAGCAAATGAGACCAAGTCTGTAAAGTTCATGCCCTCAAAGAGAGGTGTACCTTCCCCAGCCCACACAGTTCCTCCGCACGAGGGCTCGTCCAGTTCGCTACATCTTCTCCAACCCAGACTCGGCTGGCTGTGCACCTCCATATAGAAATACAGAAAATGATAGAAAAATGGGACATTTTCTTCTCACTTTCATAAATCTAGCTGTCATTTCTACTCCATAGCCCTTGAAACTAGCACACCAAAGGGACCCTGTCCTCCTCGCCTTCCTGAGGAGCCCCAGTCTTCTGGTCAGGCCCCATTTCTGGGAAGCTAAGAGGATCCTTCACTCCACGAAATAGTCATCATTCATATTATGCACCAATCACTTCCCTTGGTGCCAGGATCTAAGGGTGAGTGATACAGACCAGTCCTCAACTACGCGGAAGCCACGGTCTACTGGAGAAAATGGGTAGAATAAAGGGAGAGGGATTCATAAATAAATACGATTGGAAACAATGCCTTGAAAGACGCAAAACGGTGCCGAGATGTCCTTTAGCCTGAGTGGTCAGGGAAGGCCACTCTGGGGAGGAGACATGAAGGATGAAAGGGAGAAAGTCAAGAATAGGGCAGGCCAAGAATATCGTGGTCAATTGAGACATCACCTAGAACATGCTGTCCCAACTCCCCAGGCTTCCCTGATGACACACGAGAGCAGAATTCCCTAAACTGCCCTACTCCAGCGTGGATCTGCCATTCTGACTTACTTGAGTAGTTTTATCTCTTCTTGGCATCAGTTTCTCCGTCTGTACAACGGGGCTAATACTTGTTTTGAGCGAGGGGGGTTTTGTCAGGGGAGGATTAAGAGACAGTGTTATCGCATCTCAGTGTGGGCGAGATTAAGAAGGCTTCAGCCCCCTGTGACCTCTTCCCCACAAGGTCCTGTTCAGGACAGCCTCCATAGTGGGCACTGTCACCTAAGTGACCCCAAAAAAGTCTCCCCTGATGCTTTTGGTGACTTGAAACGTGGTTCAGGTCTTTTGGAGATTCTGACAGAATTGCCTTGTCTGTCCCTGAGTTTGCCATGAAAATGGTAAATACTTTCCCCATGTCTATCTCCCAAAATGGGGGTGCACATTTGGTCAGGGAGCCAGAGGGGGCCCCTGAGCTCCTGGGACAAAGGCCCCATTCAAACTTCAGGTCATATTGAGGCAGTTTTACAGGGGGAGAGACCCTCTCGGTAGGATTCCTAGCCAGCTGAAAAGACCCAGGGAACTCTACCAAAGCCCTTGTGGTGTTCCTTTGTTTGAATCCAAATAGCGTTAATGTTCCATTTCCTTTATTTACCTTGGTTCCTGTGTTCGGAAAATCTTCCCTTTCAGCCCCCACCTCCCTTTCCCCTCTGGCGGCAGTTCCCTTTGCTTCTGGCTTCTACCAAACAAAGCTGGGTTTTCAGGACTCAGGGCCCAAAGAGAGGCTGCCCCTGGGCCCCTCCCTCATCTTGCCGTCTCAGAGGAAGCTCCTTTGACCTTCCACTGTTATCATTACTATTCTCATTATGTGACCATCGCCACCCTGGGCCCACCCTGCATCCCAGCCCCACTTCCCAAAGTCCCATTGTTCGCGGTTTCCACAGTCCCTCCCCTGCCCTAGCCACTTCCGCTGGGGCCTCACACACCACACACCACAACACAAGCCCATCAGGTAACCCCAAAGTCCCGAGCCATCCTCCAAGCCCCTTGTTCCTCATCAGCTCTCACCAGGGCCCTCCAGCTTCCCAGCCACACAATCTCCATGCACCCCGCCCCCCCATTCACTCTCTTTTTTTTTTTTTTTTGTTAAGATTTTATTTATGGCGCACCTGGACGGCTCAGTGGGTTAAAGCCTCTGCCTTCAGCTCAGGTCGTGATCTCAGGGTCCTGGGATCGAGCCCCGCATCGGGCTCTCTGCTCGACAGGCAGCCCGCTTCCACCTCTGTCTCTGCCTACTTGTAATTTCTCTCTCTCTGTCAAGTAAATAAATAAAATCTTTTAAAAAAAAGATTTTATTTATTTATTTGACAGAGAGGAGAGAATCACAAGTTCACAAGTAGGCAGAGAAGCGGGGCGGGGGGAGGGGAGCAGGCTCCCTGCTGAGCAGAGAGCCCGATGCGGGGCTCGGTCCCAGGACCCCAAGATCACGACCTGAGCCTAAGACAGAGCCCTGAACCCACTAAGCCACCCAAGTGTCCCTCACTCTCTCCTTAACCTCTTCCTGGCCCACGTCTAGCCACAGGTGGCTTTTTAGATTTAAATTAGTTAAACTTAAATAAAATGTAACCATCAGTTCCTCAGTTGCACCACATTTCCAACTCCTCCACAGCCACTGTATGTGTCGGGTGGCTGCCATATTGGATGAGGCCAATATAGAACATTTCCAGCATCCCAGAAAGTTCGGTTGGCAGGTGCTGCACTAGAGAACAGGCAGCAGTGAAAAGTTTCTAAAATAAAACAGTAACAGACACGGGCCTCTGAGAGGTCAATCTAGTTGGAAGAATTAAGCTATAAAGTAGAAATAATAATTTCTTAGTGATAATTACGGGAAAACAGATCATTCCTACTGACCACAGCTCTCAACCTACCCCTCCCTGCTTGATCAGGCCTGCAGAGCTCAGCCGGCTGTCACCCAAGGGAACACAGAATTTGCCTGGACATCGATGATCATGAAACCTGGCTACACACTTGGTTGTTCAGTTGCATCAAGAGGTTACATTTCTGGAGCTGTTCTGGGCCTTCCCCATGGAGGTGAGGCTCATCACCGGTTACGACTGAAAGCAGCTATTCATGGGAAGGCTATTTTTCGACATAACAACAAATAACTGGTTAACTGCGATTGTCATTGTCTTCTTCTATCTTGTCATCATTTGGAAGTCAGTCTAGAAAAGGAAGGAAGGATGAGTTTGTGGATCCTTTGGATTCATGTCCCATCTCTGCGGCCACTGAATGGCAGTGTGACCTTGGGCAAATCACAACCTCCATCCCCCTGTTTTCTCATTTTTCTCATTCATGATAGGAAGGTGACAAACCTCACACTAATTCCACACAAGCCTTGGGAGAATAAAATGGGATAACCAAGGGTAGAGTGTCCCATAAATCAAATGCCCAGCTCACAAGAAAGGGAAACAATCCATTTAACACACTGGCCATACCTGGTGCATCAGCCTGTCTGTCTGAACTGCGTAATTGGTCCAAAGCCATTCAGCCAGGAGCTGAATGAACCAGGTAAAATCACGCAATTCTCTAGGTTCCAAAATACTGCTCCCCAACCTCCTCCTCCTCCTCCTCTTTCTCTTCCTCTTTTTCGTCGTCGTCTTCTTTTTTGGTATGTTTTTGCACCACATTTTTGATTATTTGAAATTTTCGCAGAAAGCTTAGCAGAATTAAAATCTCTGAATAGCAGATTTTCACACGTCAGCCATGACAATAGCACAATCACTACTGGGTTATAAAAACGTCTCACAGTGTCTATAAAAACCTCCCGTGACTGGCTTGTGCCTGTGCTCCCCCTTCATCTCTGCGATGCTGCTGGAGGACGCAGCTCAGCCTTCTGAGGAGGTGCCGTCCTCCTGCATTACAGAAGGGGGGTCTTCTCCTTGCTACTGGCTTGGCATTGAGCTGTAATTCATAGCTCTTAATCAGAAGACATTACACCCAATCGTAATCCCATTCAACCTAAAAATCCACACACAGCAATAATATCCACCTGAGGCAGATGGAGGCCTCCTCCCTGGGCCCCAGCCCCTTCACTTCCACTGAGCCCCTTTTGCCCTGTCAGAAGAAAAGATCAAATGGCCGGCCATCCTATTAGGTTACAAAAAGGAACAAGCCCCCAGGGATCATTTAGCACCCTCCTGAGATTCAGCACTCTCCTCAGAGTTCCCGTATAGATTATACTCCCAGGTAAAGGGGAGCCAAATCGTCCTGAAAAGACTGCGAAAATTTCCCGATACCATCCCCCATCACCTATGTCCATAAAAACTCACCCCTAGCCCTGTCAGTTGCTCAATCTTTTGGGTATTATCCCACCGGGCCTGCGCCGGCGTGAATGAACTGTGTTCTCCCTGCGCTCCTGTGCCGCTTGAGTTTCCTCGGTCGCTTCAGTTTTCCGCTACACACCAACTCTTATGTGCTGATCAGCAATTGGACAGTGTCACCTGCAGTGAGTTAGAGGACAGCCCTGGAATCCTGGCATCCATTTGAGAACTAGCCTCTGTAGGAGCTGGGATTTCAGAATTAAGAGCCCGGCACTAAAATCTATAATGCTGACTGGTTTTAGAACCCAAATTCCAGAACAGCTGCTGGGTTTTGCTGGCGTTAGAGCACAGACATTTGGACAGCCTTTTGCCTATCAAAAAGCACTTTTTTGTACATCATCTCTGATAAAGGCCTCTCAAGCTCTAAATCTGATGACTCCCCCCACCATCACCTGTATTACATCATCTCCTCCTCCTCTTTCTTCATCCCATCTACTTGGCCACAGAGCCTTCTCAATTTTCTTTGCCTAGGCCAGACTTGCTGCTGGTTCAGAGACATTACTCCTGTCCACTCTGCCTGGAATGTTCTTCCCCTAATTATTTGTGGGATTCACTCCCCCACCTCTTGTTCAAAAGTTACAGTCTCCGTGAAGCGTCCCCTAAACACCCCAGCTAAAATTTTTACCCCTGCTCCCAGCATTCTTTATGGCCCCCACCCCTACCTACCTATTTAGCATTTAGCATCCCTTGAAATATGAATCCAGCATTTCCTTTGTTTATGGTTTGCCTTTCCTCCACCTAATGATAAATTCCATGAACACAGGGATGTTCATTGTATCCGTAGGACCTGGAAGAGTTTCTGGCACAAGAGGAAGTATGCCGTTAATATTTGTCAAATGAATGAATGCCATTTGGCCTTAACAATAACTCACTTTAGGGAGGAAAAGGGCCAGAGAGAATCAGTGGTTTGGCCAAAGGTATGCTATTTAGCACCATTCTAGTCTGGATTTTCATCCAGATTCAGGATTTACAATCTTTGTGGCCTTAGGCCTTACCAGGTTAAGCCAAACTTTCTTCCTTTCCAACATGGGCATCGTAATCCCTGTCTCAAGCCCTCGCAAGCATCTTGACCAGAAAGCACAAAAGCAGCAGGGAATGGGGAGGCAGGGGACTCCCTCCTCCCAGGGGAGATGGTGGTCTCAGGGAACTGCCACATTCGAGCAAGTGAACCAAAGTCCCCAGACAGAGGGAGGAGCCGACACAGAGCTTCGGGACTCTGTCCTGCAGACCCCTGGCCCCTTCTGTGTTTCTCTGGGAGGCCGTGCTCTTGTTAAATAAACACTGAAGACTGAACACAGTCTCCAGTTTCCACCCACTCTGGCTTTTCCAGGCACACACAACATGGAGAAGGCCTTCCTTTGAATCAGGCCCAAGACACCCCCTAAGCAGAAGCAGATTGGCTGGTTTGCGTACACCAGCGAGACCATGTGCTAAGGCTGGCCCTCCAACAGGTTGTTCTCATTTTCGTTTTTTAGAAATGGCTGAGTTACCACCCCTCCTTTCCAAGCTTCCCCTCCGTGGCAGGAGTAGGGCTGGGAGATCAGACCTGAGCAGGGCGTTTACCTCAATCTGACACTCTTGCAGCGGTGTAACTTGGGACGATGTCAAAGGGATGAAAGAAAACATTTGTGCTCCGGCCTTTAGTTGGCCATGTTCTCAGGTGCTCAAGTTGCATCCTAAAGGAAGTCAGAGCCTGGGGTTTGTGATTTGAGCTGAAAAGCCAAACGGCTTTTTGACAGCTCACAGCAAAAGGCCCAGAAATGTTGATGCCACGAGAAGAGAAGAAGTAAAAATACAGAAAACTTTGAGAAAATCGAAAGTTAGTGGCAATATTTATTTTCCAACCCCTCAAGGGATGAACTTTTCCCCAGAGTCTCTTGAAACTCTTATATCCTCTATTTCAAGATAAAAGTCATTTGATTATTTTAGAAGCAATTGGAAAAATTTTATTTGATCCTACAATATGATCATTTACTATATTCCCTAGAAAATAAGTACAAATTTATTGGCCGCACACCTCTGTAAAAACCTTAAGTTGCTCTATACATTAAATTAGGCCTCGCTACAACTGGAAGGATCTATGTACTTTAGATTTCTGAATACTTGAGAGGCTGTAAATACGGGCAAATAAGGGCTTCCTTCAAAATTGTTGTCAGGCTCAGCTGCAAAACTCAGTCAACTGTGCATCAACAATCCCTCAATATAAGTAGGTTTATAACTTCTCGATCTACACAAAGGAAAGAGGGTATGGTCACTTACCCACCCTGTGCTCCAACTAGGTTTCTGGTAGCCGAAATGCACATCTTAGGGACATATGTATGTACACTAACTTATTTGTTACAAAATCTCACCAAACACGTGACTTCTGATACACAATACAGTCCAAGGAGAGTATCGCAAAACACATCACGGACGTATACAAAAATAAGGTTATTTGCATTAAAATGATACATTGGATATAATCTATATAGAGAGCAAAGCAATTAATGACAACTTGATAGAGCACCTTTTAAAACAGATGCTATCCAAAATACACTTAGTGTGTAACATATCAAAGATAAATCTATATTATTGGTGTTTCACAGTTGCGTAACAAAACTACTTGTTTTAGAAAAAGAGAAAAATTCTCAGAGCTCCTCCTCACAGCCATAGTATAAAACGACAAAGAAAATATCCCCAGAAATTCGTTAACAGACATAGAGGCCTCTGATAAAGCCTCTGCCTTCTCAGATTCTCAGCAGAAGGACCAAAAGACCATAAACGAGCACTAAAGTCTGCACAGGCTTCAGAAATGTTCTAGAGGGCAGGGAAGACAGAGGATGGCAGGTCCCAACTCCATCTATAAAATGGCAGCCTGTCTGGAGAGAGAAGGGAGGACACTGAACAGAAATCCATCTTTGGGCTGAGAGCCACAGATAAAGCAAGCCGCAGGACAGTGGGGTCACTCTCACCCTGGGGCTTAGCAACCTCTCAGTTCCACTGCTGCCCTTGGTGGTTTCACAGCCCTTCTTGGGCCCATCAGCCACCAGACGTAGAGTACCTACTGGTCTGTAAGACCAGAAAGTGGGGCACTGGAACCATGTCAAACACAGAGAAGACATGGTGCGTCCCACCCACGAAGGCCGCCCCCAGGTCCACTTCCACGTCTAGCTCTACTTCTGTCCCGAATCACAGGAACCTTCTGGGTGTCAGAGTCAGATGAGGACAAACCCAGATATTTCTCTTCTAAATTGCAGCCTAAAGGATCTTGTAGACACTTAGGAGGAACTTTTATAGAGAAACTTTAAGCCTATCTTGTTTAGATTGGAGCTGACGCTAGACAAACAGTGATATTCCTTAATAGCAGCTCCCCAGGTGTATAGAATCTGTGTTTTAAATGCAGCTTCTAGGGGTACCTGGGTGGCTCAGTGGGTTAAAGCCTCTGTCTTCGGCTCAGGGTCCTGGGATCGAGCCCCGCATCGGGCTCTCTGCTCAGCGGGGAGCCTGCTTCCCCCTCTCTCTCTGCCTGCCTCTCTGCCTACTTGTGATCTCTCTGTCAAATGAAGAAATAAAATCCTTAAAAAAATAAGTAATCAAATAAATAAATGTAGCTTCTGGGATCCTGTCCCCAAGATCTCGATTAAGGGCAAGGAGAGGAAGGCCGGGGAATTTTTAATTTTAAGAAAGAATTGACACGCTTCTAATGCTGGTAGCCTGGGGCCAACATTTTAAGAAGCATTGCTCTAAAAGCTAAGAGGTTTTATAAAGAGTGAAAAGACTCTGATTCTAAAAAAATTAACTCTGTTTCAAAAACTGATGGACATTCAAAAAGAAAGTTAAATATGTAGGAAACAAGACAAAAAAGAAAGTATTCTTGTTCTAAGAAGAATCAAAAGGACATTGAATTTATCAAACTACTACAGTCAGACAGAGATAATTTGAGATCAGGAAAAATTGCACAGATAAACAGTGTAGAGAATTTTAAAATAAAATGGAAAGATTTTGAATTTCTGAAACAATGTCAGACTAAAGGTGATGAAAATCTCTTCCTTCACATTACGGATTGATAGAAATCCTAGACAAATTATAAGATGTTTAAAAAGTTCATGAAAGTCCTTGAAGAAAAGAAAAATAAATCTCAAGAGTCTGAAATAGGGAAGGGAAGTATATAAACTGACATTGCATGGTTCTGGACATATACAGTCTTTGGTAACAGGCCTCAGGAGCCAGGGGGTTCACTGTCCACTGGAATAGAGATCTTCCTCAACTTACGATAGGATTGCATGCCAATGAACCCATCATAAATTGAAAACACAGTAAGTAAAAAATGCATTTAATGCAATAACCTACCTAGCATCACAGCTTAGCCTAGCCTACCTTACAAGTGTTCAGAACACTTACAATTGACCTACAGTTGGGCAAAACCATCTAAAACGAAGCCTATTCTATATTAAAATGTTGACTGCCTCATATAGTTTTTGGAATATCATACTGGAAGTGAAATGCAGAATGCCTGTATAGGTGTAAAATGGTGGTAGGTATACCAGTTGTTTACCCTTATGATCACATGGCTGACTTCACTGCCACTGCCCAGCATGGCAAGAAAGTCTCCTACCCATATAGGTAGGCAGACCCGGGAAAAGATCCAGCTTTACAATTCCAAGCACAGTTTCTCCCGAATGCATCTCACTTTTGTACCATCATGAAGTTAAAAAATTATAAGTTGAGCCATCATCAGTCATGGACCGCCTTTACACAATTCATGGCCCGCATGAGGCATGGGGTTGAATCAGCCATGTATGTAAAACCAAGGCCCTCAAAGAGCTGTTCGAATTCTAACAGGGACCAGAAAAACACCAAGCATCACCATGAAGTTTCAGCAAAGAAATTTCCATGACACAGACCTGGTGGATTCTGACCAAAAAAAAAAAAACAACAGTTGCAGAAGATGAGCTCAGAATCAAAAATCACAAACCAGGTGGAAAAATGGACCACAGCTATGGAGAGCCACTGGACATAACAAATAGCACAATTAGGAAGTAGTAGCTTGTTATCTCAAAGACAAGATCAAATAAAATATATTACAAATGACTAAAGGAAATAGTAGTGAAAGAAAAAATGAGGATAAAAAAGGGAGCAAATCTGAAACAGATTAACTTCCAGACTAAGTTAGAATTTCATTTCTAGAATTTAAAAATATAGACAATGAATTGTAGGGTAGCCTCTTAATTAAAACATTAGGGAACTGAATGCAATAATGTAATTATTATTATGTATATAATATATAATGATGATCGAGTTGGAGTTAGGCCAGGAATGCCAGCATGATTAGACATTAGAAAAACCCTATAATGAAATTCACCTCATTAACATATTAAAGGGAAAAAATCATATGAGCATCTCAAAAGATGCCCCAAAAGCATTTGATAAAATTTAGTAACTGTTCTTGACTTTTTTTTTTTTTAATAGTAAACCAGAGGCAAGAGAAGGACAGGGGAACTTCCTGATACAGCATATACGGCAGATCTCCATACAAGCTCCAACACATATCATATACTGAGCATTTAGCAGCATTCTCTTTAAAGTCAAGACAAAGGAAAAGGAATACTCTGATCTCTGTACATACTCAGCATTTTCATGACCATACAGCGTTATGGTCAGTACAAGCAGGAAAGAAAAAGCAAGAAGTGGTATTAAGGATTAAAAAGAAACATTTTTGCTAGTCACATAGACAAACAACATTGAATATATAAGACAATATAGAAAAACAGTACTAGGACTATTTAAAAGTATTCAGCATTACTGCCAGATATAGAGCAGTATATTAAAATTAGTATCATTCCTAGATAAATAATTAGCAACCATAATAAAATTAAAAATCTCATTCTTATGAACAACAAAAGTTAAAGGATATCTAAGAATAAATGCAACAAAGGAAATGAAAAAGTTAAGAAATTTATGAATGAAATTATAAATTTGTATTTGAGAACACAGAAAGAATTCTAAATACAGAAATAGACACACCGTGTCATCAGTTAAAAGACCCTGAATTATAAAGCAGGCAAAAAAAAAAAAAAAGCAGGCAATTACCTCTAAATTAATATATAAGCACATGTTTCCAATAAAAATTACAACAGGGCTTTCCAAAGTGATCGATAAGTTGATATTGAAATTTATATGAAAGAGTAAAACACCAAAACAATGTTAAAGAACAAGTATGGGTGATTTGTCCTACTATTTATCACTTTGAAGCCACAGGAACTAAAGCAATGTGGCATTGGTACAGATAAAGGTAAATTGACCCACAGGACCAAACAAAGAGCTCCAAGAAACACCTAGCGATATGTGGTGGCATTAAAAAATTGACAAGATAGAATTTATTTCATGATGTTGTAGCAACTGGCCATCCAAATTGAAAAAAAAAAATGAATATAATCCCTACTTTACTGCATATACAAGCATAAATTCCTTATGGATTAAAAACCTAAATGTGAAAAGTCTAAGTTTAAAACCATTAAAAAGAGAAATATGGGAAAATATGTTTTTAAGCTAACAGAAAGGAAGATCTTCTTAAGCAAAGGATAAAAACACAAAACATGAAAGATTGACAAACTTACTATAATAAACTAAAAAGCTTTTATGGGAAAAGACAACATAAGCAAAAAGAGCAGAGAAACTGCAGGCATGTGGAAGTTATTTCTAACTCATATAATAGGAAAAAAATCTAATCCAGATCATGGAAGGAATGACTATAAATCAATATTTAAAAAAGACAAACCAATAAGGAAGGTCAAAGGCTACAATCAAAGATTCATAGAAGCGAAAGGAAGAACAGCCTAGAAAAGCATATGAATAGTGATCAACATATCAAGCAATGAGAGAGGTATGAAACTTACTACAATAAGATATCAGGAGGGAGACAAACCATAAGAGACTCTTAATCTCAGGAAACAAACTGAGGGTTGTTGGGAGGTAGGGGGATAGGGGTAGGGTGGCTGGGTGATGGACATTGGGGAGGGTATGTGCTATGGTGAGTGCTGTGAAATGTGTAAGCCTGGTGATTCACAGACCTGTACCCCTGAGGCAAATAATATATTATATGTTAATTAAAAGATGTTGTTTTACAACCATCTGATATACACAAATTTCACAAGTCTGGTGATAGCAAATGTTAGTGAAGATGCTGTACTTGAAAAACAAACCAAAAAAAAAAAAAAAGTTTTCTTTCCCAGGGCCCAGAACATTTACAAAAATATGATTACATAATTCAGCCTTGATGAAAACCTCAAAACGTTCCAAAGAGGACAAGTCTCTTATAGTCTATTCTCTGACCACAGCAGAGGAAAACCAGAGGTTTGTTTCTAGAATGGGAACCAAGAAAACAGCCACTGGAGCATGTGACCTAAATATGAAAGGGGAAAATGTAAAACTTTTTGGGAGAAAACACAGGAGAAAATGAAATATATAGAACCTCTCCAAAGGAATGATTAGGTTGAGTATGAAATCAAAACTACAAATGCAGAATATCTGGGAAATTATCATAGTAAAAGGAGCATAACAGAACTTGAAAAATGTGACTAAAAATGGTAAGACTTCAAATGGCTATGTTTTCAATGTTGTCCTGTTGGTCTTTCTATAGACATCTAAAAATAAGTAAAAAAAAGATTGAACTGTTTATACAAATACATGTAGGCATATTCACAATGCACCTGTACATCTGTGTACATATACACATATGGATGTTTATACATGTGTGTACACATATATGTGCGCCTGAACATATTTGTGCACACAGTATAATCTCTGTTTTGTATAGATAACAGCATAGAAAAACACTGAAAGAACCTAAGAAATAATAATAGTAACACCTATTGGTAGTGATGTTACCAATGCCATGTCATTTGTGTTTTACTGTGTATTTCTCTAATTTTCAAAAGTAAGTCGGTATTAATTTTAAAATCAGAAAAATAAGAATAAATTCACTATTTAGCAAAAAAGGCCTTGAATTTTTTTAAAGCAGAAAATGTCTGGATTTGAGTTGCATTTTGGTTTTCCTTTTACTTTTTTACTGGTATTTGCCAATTAGACAATATTCCTAATATTTCTTCCTCACCTCCTGAAATGTTCTTCCACTATATTTTTTGATCCTCACTTCTCTTATCCTGATTGCGATCTCTTCTTCAACAGTACCAGTTAAATGACCATAAGATTTTCTCCTCGGCCATGACCTTGTCTCGGTTCACACATCTCTCTCTGTCTTCAGACCTCAGGTTACAGAAGAGTTGGCCCCCCATCCCCTACGTCAGTGACTCATATTGCCACAACATGGAATCAATCATTTTGTATATATATAATACATAACATTGTATATATCATATATATATATAATTATACATTCAATCATTCTGTTGCACACTTTTCTTTCTTCCCAGCTTTAATGAGTTATAATTGACATAAAACATTGTGTAAGTTTAAGGTGTTGGTTTGATACACTTCTATATTGCAAAATGACGGTCACGCTAGTGTTAGCTAACACCTGCATCATGCCACAAAATTTTCATCCTTTTATTGTGGTGAGAACATTTAAGATCCACTCTCTTAGCAGCTTCCAAGTGAATAATACAGTATCATTAAGTATAACCACAGTGCTATACATTCAATCCCCAGAACTGATTCATCTCCTATCTGGAAGCTTATAGTCTTTGACCAAAATTTCCCCCATTTCCTCTACCACCTCCCCACCC
>CM052811.1:103684024-103718940 GCA_028533885.1 Nasua narica | reverse complement strand
AAACGTCTGCAAGGGCAGCTTCCCTTCCCCACCAGCCACCACCCTCAGCTTGCCCCTAGGGATTAGACTTTGGAAGTCCGACCTCTGGCAGCTCTGGTTAGCATCGTGATCCAGCCATGCTGCCCAGGGAATTGTCAGATGCTCAGATGCTACTCCAGAATATTCTTGGACGCTCCCGCCACAGGGCTAATTTGGTCACAAGTCTACCTTTCACAGGACTGTTTCAATAGGAGCAAAGAAGACACAAGAGGGGGAGCTTTTTAAATTAAAAAATAATAATAAACCTCCACTCACAGAATGCTCATTAACCAGCTCAATCTTTCTTGACTCAAGAACTAAAAACACTGCCCAGCTGTGGAGCGGTGGGGGAGGAATGGCTTTGGGGTAGGGAGAGGGCAGCTGGTGGGGCCTGTGGGGCACCCTGGAGGTGAGCAAGACCTCTGGCTTTGGACACTCCTGGGTCTGTCCCAGACCCAGCAGGAGGCCCGCACTTTGCGACTCCCTTAGGCAAGCCTACAGTGTGGGAGCCATTCTGGCCCCCACCCATCTCCACAGTGGACATCCGGAATGACCCCCCTCCGGTAGCCATTACTAATCAGTCAGAGTAGATGTGGGAGAAAAAGCCAACCGACCGTTCTTGGAACAGGCTCATGATTTAGTGAAGGATACCTCCATAATTCACAGACTATCTACTTCTCACCTGAGTTTCTCTCAAAACTTGCTTTATAACTTTTACGTCTCAGTCCTTATCCAAATGATGTCAGAGATACATGGCAAGCACGCAGGGGGCCGGAAGCAGCCCTCCAGGTGGCGGCTCAGCAGTTGTACCCTCAACACGACTGTCTTTTTCTAGTCCCTTGACCCCCTCCTTGGGTGTCGTGTAGGCCGTCTCTCCCTTGCCCGGGCCAGCCTCTGTCAAGGAAACAACCCTGTGTCCACACAGCGCCAGGTGGGCTCTGTGGCTATTTTCATGAACATAATGCAAGAATGGAGTCACAGCCTGGATCAAACCCTTCTCACATTCTCTGCCTCTCTGGAAAGTTCTCCTTTCATGAACTCTGCAACAGAAGGCCTGAGGCTGACAGTTCCAACACAACCTTCAAATCCCTAGACCCCAAAAGAAAAGATCTTTCCAACTTGACATCTGTAACAATTTCCTACATCCAAAATGCATCAGCACACACGCACTGTACAATTAAAAATAAAATTGGGCTGGATGTTCAGACATTTGCAAATGATTCCTTATTTATAACAACTCCTTGTTTAGGGGGAAAAAAAAAAAAGCCTTCCATGACAAACGTTTGCCTCCCTGGCCGGAGGTGTGCATCCGGGAAACGCTCCCTGCCTGCGGCCTGCAAAACCCAGAGTGAGGGCCCTGGCAGCTGGCGGGGCCCTCCTTGCCCACTTGTAATGAACTGTAGGAAAGGACACCATGGCCTACTTTTGAGGAAACCTGCTGCCAAATCCAAAATAGGGAGGGGGAAAAAGATGGGAGGAAAAGGGAGCTTTGATTCTGGAAATTATGACTTGCTGACATCCTTCTTCTCTTTCCTTGTAATCTGTCTCACTGTAGACACGACCCTAATTATAGATGGGCAGGGGGGGCCAGGCCAAGAACAGGGCCTCCGCTGGAATCCGTGCCCTGGAAATGCTGGGCTCAGAGTCCCCAGCTCCTCCTGGTGCTCTGGCTACTTCCGGGACCCACAGCACCCTTCTCGAGCGATTCCCAAGTGCTAAATGAACAATAGGATTCCACGTCCCGACTAAATCCCCTCAGATCCCCCCTCAACAACAACAACAACAGCAGCCAAAATCAAGGATCGTAGACTCTGAGAAAACGAGTGATTCTGTCTTACCGCAAGATGACCGGCGATAAAGCCATTTCTCTCTTATTCCCACCACAGTTGAGTCTCAATTCCCATCTCTCACCCTAAATAAAGCATCCAGTGTTACAAAAGAAAGAAGTCACGGGATCATTGTTGAACACGTCATCCAGGCCAGGCCCAGGCCCCAGAGTCACCTTCTTGTGTGTTTTCTCGTTGAACTCAGGTGATTATGTGACATAGGTTTGATCACCCCCATTTTAAAGATAAGGCAACTGGGGGGTCAGTATGGCTGAGTTTCTCCTCCAAGGCTACACATCTGTGTAGAGAAAGAAGCAGAATTGAAACCTGGGGCTAACCTGTCTTCCTGCTTCCTGGTTCAGGGCTATTTCCTTTCCAGAGTAATCTTTCAAAATCGTTCCTCTGCTTAAAATCTAGAGTGGTTCCTCTTGCCCATAGGACCATGTTCCAAATCGGGCTGCACGTCTGGAAGGGCTGGGGCACTGAGCAGGGAGGGGGCGATGGCAGGGGACAGGGCAGCAGTCCTGCTCGTGTCTTGGTAGATGGTCGGCGAGCTACGTGTGCAGGCGTGGAAGCCCGAGGAGGGGAATCCACAATGCCACCAAGTTGTTATCCATTAATCACGAGTGAAACAACGAGGGAAGGAAGGAAGATACGGATGAACAAAATACTGAATATGTAAGAATTCCTTCCAATCCTCTGGGCTTGGTTTCCACTATGTCCCTGTTGTATGGAATTAGTCGGAAGAAGGCTTTGAAGAAGGAGGTGAGGAAAGCGCCCCCCTGCTTCTCTACACACACACACACACACACACACACACACACACAAACGTGCGCGCGCGCGCTTGCACGCACACAGAGTAGAATGATAGCAAATCATGTGGGTTTTGATGGTGGAAAGAGTTCTCAATACTCTTTTCTTGGGTGCCTTTCTATTTAGGACCATGAAAAATTAAAGTGTCCATATGCTGGAGATTTTTTAAAGACCTTTCTTGAGTGGTTTTTGCAGGAAAACATGCACAGCCTCCCCCCTCCCCAACAGCCTTCAGCAGAGTGGGACTTCTGCTACAACCAAGGTACCCACATTGCCCCACCAGGTCACCCGCTGTTCATAATTCCTTCTTGGTATTGTCCCTCCTACAGGTTTAGACAAATACATAATAACATGTATCCGTCATTAGAGTATCATAGAGTATTTTCACTGCCCTAAATTTCCTGTGTTCCACCTACGCATCTCTACACACAACCCCCCTCCAAACCCCCCCACCAAAAAGAACCCTGGCAGCCATGTGTCTCACTGTTTTGCCTTTTCTAGACTGGAATATAGTTGGAAGCATATAGTATGTACCCTTTTTTAACTGGCTTCCTTCATTAGTAATATGTATTTAAGATTCATCCCTGTCTTTCCATGACTTGAGAGGTCATTTCTCTTTAGTTCTGAATAATATTCCATTTTGTGGGTGAACCACAGTCGATTTCTCCACTGACTTCCTGAAGGACATCTTGGTTGCTACAAAGTTTGAGCAATTATGAACAAAGCTGCCGCAAATATCCGTGTGCAGGTTTTCGGGTGGATAATAAGTTTTCAACTCCTTTGGACAAATACCAAGCCTACCTCCTGGAGTGTGGTAATGTGAATTGTGTAAGACTGATGAGTCACAGACCTGTACCCCTGAAACAAATAATCCATTATGTGTTAATAAAAAAAATAGTACTGGAAAAAAAAAAGAATATCTTAGTTTTGTAAGAAACTGTTAAACTGTCTTTCAAAGTGGCTATACCATGAAGATCCTTTTTTCTGTTTGAAACCATCTCCCAGGCAATACTATAATGGTCCAAAAAGACAAGAGTCGGGCCCACCGCTACCCTCAAGCCTTGTGGGGCACTTCCCAGGTCACCCCTCTACCTTCTTAGTGCCCCCTTTGAGGGAGGTTTTATCATTTTTCCCCACTTCTTAGACATCAGGGAATGGAAACAAACAGAGAAGGTGAGTCACTTGAGTAAGGTCACTTGGTCAGTCAACAACCAGACGGGGACCTGAGCCCTTTGGTCTGACCTTTCTAACCTTCTAACCTTGTGACCAGAGCGCCATGGAAGCTCGTTGCTGGGCATTGACGAGGGTTCACCGATCACACTGAAACCGTGGGTGAGGCCAGAGGATTAGAGAAAAGATACTTAGGAGTGACTGAGGTCAATGACACCTTTTCTGAAATTCTGAATCACACCTCTATGTGGTGTTCAGTGGAGGAGTGAGTAAAACATAAGGTGATTTTTATTTTAAGAATGGCCCCTGTCTTGCCAGGCTGATATGAAGAAAAAAGGTGAGGGTGGGCCACAAGCAAGGATATGCTGAAGCCACAGCCTGGAAAGCACATGGGGACATTCGTAAACATTTGCTACGTGAACGAAGAAATGCCTCTGGAATGAAGACCCATTCGTGAATGGGTCTCTCTAGCAAACTTATCTGAGTCACCTTTTTCACGCAGACAGCCGTTTCCAACCATCCTGAAAACCAGTAAATATATCCTCAACTCTTCCTATAGTCCAGGCTTTGTGTTAAATGTTGTGGGAAGGAAACACACACACACACACACACACACACACACACACACACACACACGAAAGCTATATTTCTGCAATCAAGGAGTTGTATTTTTTAACGTGTATTTAAGCAACTTATTGACATCATAGAACTGGAACACTTAAGATCATTACTTACACAAGGATAGAAAGACAATAATCTGTCAGTGCTCCAAAAGGAAAATCAGCTAATGAATGCACTCCCAAAGAATCCTACAGAAGAGGGAAAAGCAGGACTGGGAACAATGGTCTTTCAGGGCCAAGGCTCAGAAGAGCTGCAGGAGGAGAAAAAATGTCTGGTAGCAGGGTCTCCACCCCAGAAATGTCCAAAGAGAAGGGTAAAACTGACCCTTAGAGCCCAACTGAAAGAGAATTCCCAAGAAAGGAATTTAATGAATATCTAAGAGAGGGGATCAGGGACTAAAGCCAAGAATAATGGGTACAAACCAGAGAAATCCCCAAATCTTTGCTATTTCCCTACAATAATTTCTACCCTATTTTCAAAGCTGACAGCAGTAAAAAGCTCATATGACATTTGGCAAAATGTGCTCCATGAAACGGGAGTTCTATAGAATGTTCATTCATTCATTTCTCCATCATTCAACATTTTTTTTTAATTGAACACCTACTATGACCCTTCGTTACTGTGCTAGGAGAGACCAACATGGTTATGTCCCTACACTCCTGTGGCATATGTTCTAACAAAAGAGCCAGGCAATAATAATTACATACATGTAGAATAAAGACAAGCAGCACTACATGTTTTGGTGAAAAATAAAACATCATGAAAAGGGAACAAGTGGCAGAGTCCTTCTTAAAAAAAAGTTCCCAGGAAAGTCTTTTTTTTTTTTTTCCTGAGAAGGTAATATGAAGCAAAGACTTGAATTCATTGAAGGATCAAACCAGGGAAATTTCTGGGGACAGTGTGTTTAGGTAGGGGAGAGAGAAAATGTAAATGCCCCTAGATGAGAACACTCAGCCTGTCTGAAGATCGGTAACAGAAGTTAAGGACTGAGGGAGATAGTAGTAGGGAATGTAGTAGTAGATGGGGGAGAGAAGAGATTAAGAAGTGCCATGGAAATTAATTTGGATATTTTTAAATGTGTTGGGAAACTATTAAAGGAAACCAGAGAAATGATGTTAACAGGTGTGAGCCCCACCCCTATTTGTAGTGACACTAAAAATCAAATAAGATACTCTAGGTAAGGAGTGATTAGTGCTAAGCAGACTATCCCCTCCCACATTACAGATACTGTACTCCTAATAATATGGCCTGAAATCTCCTTAACAATTTTTGTCAGGGGTATCTCCCATTTTTTACTCAAACTGTGCCATCATCTGAACTCACAATTTTTTTTTTTTTTTTAGTAACTGCTTAACCACATCTCCTCTGTTATACACTGGAACAGGAGGATTTTTCCCCCCAGAGAAATGGCTACTCCTGGTACTTTACTGTCATATTAGATTCAGTCCACTATTCCTGCCTGTCAAGTTCTTTGTTCTTGCTGACTGTCATCCCGTATGTTTGTTCTCCCTCCCTCCCAGCTTTGTATCATTCATGTGTCCTCTGTATCTTCCTCCAAGACAGAAATCAAGGTACTGAGTAGATTATAAGGTCAAGGACACAATGCTGGGACTCAACACTGGAGACCACTCTCCTAGTCACATCAGCCTGGTTTGTGTTTGACAACTCAAAGATGTGATGATTAATTTTATGGGTCAATTTCACAGGGTTAGGAGATGCCCAGATAACAGGTAAAACATTATTTCTGGGTATGTTTGTGCGAGGATGTTTCTAGAAGAGATCAACATTTGAGTCAGCAGACTGAGTAAAGAAGATGGCCCTCACCAATGTGCATGGGCCTCACCCAATCCCCCTGAGCACCCAATAGAACAGAAAAGGAGGAGGAAGGGCTAATTCACCATCTGTGCTTGAGCTGAGACATCCATCTGCTCCTGCCCTCAGACACCGGCCCACCTGGCTTCAGATGTTTGGACTCAGACCTGAACTTACACATCAGTCCCCAGATTCTTAGGCCTTCAGACTTGGACCAAAGTATACCTCCTGCTTTCCTGGTTCTTCAGATTACAGACAGAATATCGTGGGACTTCTTGTGTTCCATAACCAGGGTGGCCAATGTCTATCATAAATCTTCTCTTGTCTACGTATCTGTATCTGTATCCATCTATATCCCATCGGTTCTGTTTCTCTGGGAAACCCTGACAAATACAAAATGTTACCAAACCATTTGTAAGACCTGCCACTGTCTGACATGTAGTAAGCATTCAACAAAAATCCTCTAGGTCTATTATCACTGCTGTTATTACGTCTTCTAATGCATATTTACCCATCTCGTCCAAAGAGGTTTAATGTGACATTTTCCCCTTGTCCAGCTCATCTCTCAGATTCTAACAACTCATTTCCTTAGTCCATAGGGTGTCCATGTATGAGAGGAAGGGCTGGAATTGACCTGATAGAATTTCTGAGTGAACACAAGCCGAGCCCTCGTGGTCCTTCTTTCTGCTTCCATGTGTTCACGAACTAACGCCTTCTAGAATCCAACGAGGGATCTGTGAGGATCAACCACCACCTCACCACCTCCAGGTTCATGGAAGCCTCACTCCTCCTGTGGAAGGGTGGGAGTGACATTTATCTGCCCCCAGACGTCCACCCCTCTCATTTTTTCCCAGGGATTCTCCCAGTATTTATTAGTCATGTTCAAGGATCTCCCCCCTGTGTCCTCTCGGAGTCTGAGGAGACCATGTAATGTGAGACCATGAAGAGAAGTGAGACCCTCTTTTCTAGTTCCTTCCCCTACTTTGAGGTTGTGTCCCCCACCCCTCATCAACATCTTGTCCACAATTTCCAGGCTTCCAGATTCTCTCTCTCTCCAATCCCCCTCAGGGCAAAACCAGTTGCTCCCCTCATAGACCTACGGCCTCATCTGGAGGTGACTTCAAGCCCCTTTTAGATGATCATCTTTTAGGTGATGACTGCTACTCTGCTCTCAACACAGTTTGATCCTTGTCTCCTCCAAGACAGCCTTCTGGTTTCTCTGCCACCTCTTCCATTTTGTCCCCGAGCCTGAGTTCTTTCCATCCTTCTGGTGCCTCTTTGCCCTGGCGCTCATCAGGGCTCCCTGGCTAACCACACTGAGCTCTCCCATTGCCTCTCCATGCTCTCCCTCTGCTGCTGGAAAAACTCACACAAGCAGAATTGCACCGTGGAGAGATTTTCCAGCCACTGACACCCTGCTTTTCAAAGCCTTACTCCACAGATATGAGCTGACTTTTTTCCTCAGTTGTTTGAAATTCACCTTCCTGTCAACTCACTGTGCCCGGTTTTTAACTCCGCACTCCATCACCTCTCCCAAGGTTCCCGTCACTTCCGCTCCACCAAATGATGCCTCTTTGTTGGTGAGATTCAGGCTGAGTACGTCAGTGACCCAGATCGCTTCTTCCACTCTATGGAAGATTAAATTTTCAGATAGGAAAGACATGAAATCATCAAACACCCTGCTTTTAATTCAAGGAGACTTTCGGCATGTCTCTGGACAACCCAAGTCCCCATCACTGCAGTTATTTATCTTGCTGGGACAGTTTTGATCTGTACCTAAAATGCATTTTCCATTTGCCGCATTTGCATTTGCTGGGTGGCCTTTTGTGTGCGGCATGTAGATTCTACAAATACATTAAGGTCATCCCTCTGTGCAAAAAAGCATGGACAGATCCAGGTCAGGTGTGCGCTAGGAAAGGCAAGTTTGTAGCAACAAAAGGAAACAAGGTAATCTAACTGGAAAAACACAGGGAATGGAGGCAAAGTGTTAATTTGTCTCAATTTTTTTCTCAGTTTTCCTGCCTGGCCCAAGGTGAGTTCCCTTTGTTTCCAAAGGATACATAGGTGCCAAACTGATGCCATTTAATCTGTAAAATGGGAATAAGGTCTTCCCTACCGACTTCACAGGAATATTGTCTTGCTCAAATGAGATAAAGCAGTGAGAGACTTTTCTGGGAGAACCGCAAAGTGCTCAGTTAAACATGTTGAATTTCATAGGAAGCTTTCTTCATTTTGCTAGGACTGACTTCCTGAAAATTCTCTGTGGTCAGAGAATTCATGACAGAAGAACTTAATACCTTGGGAGAAAAATAAGGTTAAGGAAAGTAAGAGCATTATTAAACCCATCGAAGGGCTTGTACATATTTTATAGGTCCAAAAACAAAACACTGAAAACAGTACTTGAAGCAGACAATTATGTTTTTCACAATTCTAGTTGGAAGAACAAATAAGGCACCCGGGAACGTGGGAAGCTGCGTGAAGAGTTGGACCAGAGCCTGTGTTCCCTGACATGAATCATGTTTGCCATGTTCCCAGGATCAGGAGCTGAAGGAACATGCCGTCAACACACGGGGCCCCCTTGCTCCCTCAAGACCTAACAGTCCAGGCTCTGGCTCCTCATTTCCGCTCCCTGGGAGCTCCTGCCTCCATTTCCCTAACAATATCAATCTGTTCAGGGGGCTCAGGGATGGGCTCATTGCATTTGATTCACCGACAATCGAGCTGCTAGATCATCTTCCGACTAGGATATTAACTGAGAAAAATAAGCTGCCTAAGGAAACGACTTCACTCCAGGTCTAAAACTCATTTCTAAATAAAGATATTAACTCATAAAGACAGGGGTCGGGATTTTGGCCTTACTAGAGCTGACTTACTAAAACCAAGAGAAATAAACACATACACATGTATTCACATGAAGTATTTAGCACTCGGATTTTAAAAGTCCAGGAATATTGAAAATATGAAATAAAACCAGCCATAACCGTAACTGCAAATAAAGTCTGCATCTTGCTAGCAAATGTGGACCATAAAAATTCCAAGATTTTGTGGTCTGGGTGAGGGCAAGACTGTTTCCAGAGCTTCACACAGAGACGCAAACACCCATATAGTCAGTATAAAAAAGACTCATACAACATACACACATAGGCAGCTACAAATCCACATATACAATAACACAAGACAAATATATTTACACACAAATACATACAGGGTGCTCATGCTTTCACGCACAATGACACACTCACAACCGTATGGACGGTTTCACAAACACACTCATAAATAACCAGACTCACCGACTCAGATCTCACCATGGTGAGATACCTAAATACATACTTATACATAAATACAAAAGCTGTATTTGAAACATCAATACAAAGGCCCTTATAAACATACAATCCCCCCCCACACACACATACACATAGAGGCACAGTGGTGTGGATGAATCACAAGCAAGATGCAAACATATTCCATTCATGGACATACCATCAAGTGAACACACACACACACACACACACGAGACAGAGACACACATGTGCTGCAGGTGTTCTCAGGCCCAAGCACAAAAACCACAGAGCACGAGGGTGCCAAAGTCCATGACAGTGACCAGATCTAGTAGATGAAGCTGTGATGGGTGGTTTTGGCTGGGGACAGCTCATCGCAAGTCAACCCCAAGAGACGTGAGATGAGTTCTGCTAAAGATATGACATCCCACACTTGGAAAACCCCGGGCCCTTTTGAATAGAAGACTCTCCAGCTGCAGGATGGGAAATCCTGTGGTTGGGAAAGCATTCTGCAAACAACTCTAAGCCTTTGAAATACATGTGCAAAGCAAGAGTCATTTGGGGATGGAAAACGTAACAAGCTCAGCTGGTCTTCTAGAGACACGTGATGTACTCATGACAGGGAAGGAGGCAGCTGGATCTGCTGCCTCTTTGTTCCCTGGCCATTGCCAGTGTACCCTTGCCCCCAACACTGGTGCCGGTGCCAAGGAGAAAGGCAGCTCTTCTAGCAGAAATAGAAACCAGGTCACAGTTATTTAACCATGGGTGCCAATCATCACCAGAGACAAAGACGATGTCACCTGCACAGACGGCCCTGGGTTTACAAGCTGCATTACTGAAAATGCCAAACTTCTAATGAGATCATGAGTGGGGAGGGGTGCTCATGTAAGAAAGGCTTCCCTGCCCATGTTGACTTGTAAGAACAAGGCATTGATGGATGATAATCAAACTCCCTCGCAAAAACTCATGTAATTAACTCATGACACCCAGCTCCAAGGGAAGGAGGGTCCTTCTGAGAACATGCTGGGAACAGTGAAATTTAGACCTCAAGGCTGCATGTCTGGGAACGATGACCCTGGATCCAGCAGCCCACAACCAGCAGTTATCTCTGGAAAGTACTCACCAGTAAGTGCTCTAGTGGCATTACCACCCAGAGGTCCCATTCTCCCAACACCGCCAAATTGGGGGATAGGGTTTCAATGTATGAATTGGGGTGGAGGGGGGACACAAACATTCGGTCTATAACACCTACTGAATCAGAAACTTTGGGAGTGAGGCCCAGCCACCTGTGTTGTCACATGCCCTCCAGGTGAAACACCACCTGTGGATTGACAGAATTTTCCACCTCCCAATCCCTCTCTCAGACATCCAAATAATACTGTTGCCTTGGAAGAACCAGACAGTCAGGTCTTGTCAAACTTGCAAGGACTTTGCATTCAAAATGTTACAAGCCAGCCAAATGGGTTTTGTTATAATGGGAGATGTGTTGGCAACGGGTCTGGGGAAGAGAGCTGCCCCACCCAGACACCCTGTTGAGGGTCCATGGGCTACACTAACCAGACAAAGGCCTTTTAAGGCTGAAGAGTTCCCCCCTCTCAACCGTCTGAAGTTCTTTATTTAGTGGTGATTTTATTTTAAATAAGCATTTCACATAAATAACAAGCATATAGAAGTGTGCACAGGTCATAAAATAATTTTGCATAAACCCACGTAATCACTAGGCAGATCAACAAAGAGACCACAGCCAGCACACCCAAGTCTTCTAGAATAAGTAACAACCATTTTTATACCTTCCACCATCAATTAGTTTTACCTGTTTTAGTACTTTCTACAAAAGAAACCACCTAGCATCTATCTCTTTGTGTCTGTCCTCTTCTACTCAACATTGGAATTGAGAATATAGCACTGAATATAGCAAGAGCAGGAGACTTCAAATACAAATGCCAAGGAGACTTGGCATCCTTGTCAACACTTGGTATTGTCATCTTTCTCATTTTAACCACTCTGGTGGGAATGTGTAAATATCATATGGTAATTTCAATTTGTATTTTGCTAATGACTAATGAGGTCAAACATCTTTTCATATGTTTATTGGCTACCTGGATATTTTCTCTTGGGAAATACCCCTTCAAGTTTTATACCTATTTCCTCTTGGATTCTCTGGGTTTTGTTTTGGTTTGGTTTTTTCGAATTGATTTGTAAAAGTACTCTCTATAGTCTAAGAGTCCCTTGTTGAACATATATATTTTAAATATCTTTCACCCTGTTGTTTGCAGGTTCATTCTTTCAGTGGTATATTTCAATAAACACCAGTTCTTAATTTTAATGAAGACCAATTTAACGATCTTTCCTTTTTATGGATAGTGTTGTATCTTCCTCAAGAAATACTGCCCTACCCTAAGGTCATGAAAATATTTCTTGAATTTACCTTTATAAAGTTTCACTGTTTTTACTTTTACATTTTAGAACTATAATGCATCTGGAATTGATTTTTATGTATGATGTGTGATACAGCTCCAGATTTTTTTCCATATGAATATCCAATTGACCCAACATGATTTATTGAAGGGAACTTTCTGCACTGAAATGCAGCATCACCATTGTCATGAATCAAGGGAACATATATGTTTGGACCTGTTTCTGAACCTCAATTGACTCTCTATTTTATCTTGTGTTAATACCCCACTGTCTTAGTTTCTATAGTTTTGAAATAAATCTTGATGTAAAGATTCAAGTAAGTCTTCCAA
This sequence comes from Nasua narica, assembly GCA_028533885.1. NCBI lineage: Eukaryota > Metazoa > Chordata > Mammalia > Carnivora > Procyonidae > Nasua > Nasua narica. Next base: position 103,706,655 of record CM052811.1, on the reverse strand, counting down.
TTTTGCTCTTGCTCAGAACTGTTTTGGCAATTCTGGTCCCTTTATATCTATACTTATTAGAATTGGTTTGTCATTTCTGCATACACACACACACACACACACACACAAGCATACAATGCACACACACATAAGGACAGATACTCCAAACCAGTTAATATGTTTAGTAGGAATGCATCAAACCCCTAGATTATTTGAAAATAACTGACATCTTTATAATACTAAAACTTCCAATGTTATATTCCTCAGTTTACGTACTTCTTTAATTCTTCTCCACAATGTTTTATGTTTCCTGTGTGTGTCTTATAAAGGTTTTGATTTATTCCTATGTATTTGAGGATTTGATGACACTTTATTTTTTAAATTTTCTATTTGTTTTATAGTAATAGCAATATAATTTATTTTTAAATTTGACTTTTTATTAAGTGGTTCTGCAGCATTTACTTACCAATTTTATAGTACATATGTCAATTATTATGAACGTTCTACATATACATTCATGTCACCTACAAATAAGGATAGCTTTATTTCTTTCTACCTAATCTTTATGCCTTTTATTTCTTTTACTTAACTTATTGCATTGGACAGGCCCTCCAGTATGATTTTGACTAGAAATGGCAATAGTGGCCATCCTCAGCTCATTAACCATTTCAGGGAGAAAATTTTCCACATATCACCATTAACTATTGTGTGATTTTTGTCATAAGGTTTTTTTTTTGTTGATGTTATTTATCGGGGTTTTAAAATTCCTTTCTATTCCCAAACTGCTGAGAGTTTTTATAATGATTAGATGTTGAATTTTTTTTATTATTGAGGTAGAGTTGACATACAATGCTATATTAGTTTCTGATGTACAGCGTAGTAATTTGACAGGTCTATACTCAGTGCTCATTGCAGTAAGTTTAGGCATCCTCTGTCCCCTACAATGTGATTTACAGTATTATTGACTACATTCCCTGCTCTATATTTTTAATCTCTGACCTATTTATTTTATAATCAGAATTCTGTACCTTTTAATCTTCTTCACCTATTTCACCCACCACCCCCTCCCCAACCACCAGTTTATTCTCTGTATTTATGAGTTTGTACCTGGGTTTTTGTTTCATTTTTAGATTCCATTTAAGTGGAATTTAGATTCCATTTAAGTGAAATCATACAATATTTGTCTTTCCCTAACTTATTTCATTCAGCATAATACCCTCTAGGTCCATCCATTATAGATACACCACATCCTCTTTATCCATTTATCTATAGAAAGATACTTAGGATGCTTCTATATCTTGGCTATTGTAAACAATGCTGCAATAAGCATAATCATGTGTATATCTTTCCAAATTAGTGGGTGTTTTTGGTTTTGTTTTTTATTTTGGGTAAATACCCATGATATGTTGAATTTTTTCAAACTTTTTTATGGCAGCTATTGAGATTATTACTTTTTTCTTTTATGTTATTAATACACTAAATGATATGGCTGTTTTTAAATGTTAAACCCATCTTGCATTCCTGGAATAAATCCAACTTTGTCTAGGTGTATTACCTTTTTTAAATACTACTTCATTCCATTTGCTAACATTCTGTTTAGGATTTTTTTTCATCTAGATACAAAAGTGGCCTATCGTTTCCCTTTTGTGTAATATTCTTGTCAGGTTTTACTGACTTTGTAGCATCCCTTGTCTTCTATTTCTGGTCTTTGGAAGCATTTGTGTAATATTGGTATTATTCCTTCCACAAATATTTTTAAAATTGCACTGGTAAATTAACTAGCACCTGAGGAATATTTTGGGTGTTGGAAGATTTTAACTCATAGTTTAAATATCTTTATTAACATGTGACTATTCAGATAGTGTCTCCTTAGGTCAATTTTAATAAATTATAGTTTCTCTCAGAATTTTCATAATTCTCTACATTTTAAAATGTATTAGCATAAAGTTGTACATTATAATTTCCTTCTACCACAACTTTAGCTACATTCCAAATGTTTTTATACATTCCATTTTTTATTATCATTCATTCCAAAATAACACTGAATTTTGACTGCAACTTTTTCTTTGACTTACAGATTATTTAAAATTCAATTGTTTAAGTTCCAAATATCTGAGCGTTTCTTTCTTTTTTCACATCTGGGCATTTCTAATTTTTTTCTTGTTTATTTCTAGCTCAATTTAACTCGAGTCAGAGGACATGTGCTAAATAGTTTTAATGTTTTAAGTTTGGTGAGACTTGATTTCTATCCCAAAATATAATCAATTTTACTTAATAGTTCATGTGTGATGTTAGAAAGTAGTCTATTAATATTCAATTAGTATTCAATTAAGTCAGCTAGGTTTAGTCAATTAAGTAAATTGGGCTAATTTATGTAAATTAGGTCAAGTGTATTAACCAGATCTTTTTTGTCTTTACTTTTTAAAAAAAAATCTGTTTGTTCTCTTGGCACTGAGGAAATTCTATTAAAATCACACACTATGATTGTGCATTTATTTATTTGAAATGTTTTGAAACTATGTTAATTAGCTAAGTATGATTTTAGAGTTGTTACATCTTCTTGATGATTTGACCCTTTCATCATTAGGAAACATCTATTATTATCTCTGGTAGTACTTGTTTTCTTAAATTAAGCTTTGTCCTCATGTAAGGATAATTATCCCAGCTTCTTTTTGCTTAGTTATTGAAGATTTTTGCTTTCAAATTTTATGTGTCTCTATATTTAAAGCAAATATCATATAAGCAGTATATGTTTTCATGAAAAAATTCTTTCCCTTTTAATTGTAGAATTTAGACCATCAGCATTTAATAAAATTGCTGATCTATTTTGACTTAAATCCAACATTTTATTATTTGTCTTCAACTTTTCTAACTGTCCCATGCTCATTTATCTCTCCTTTCTTGTCTTCTTTGAGATTAATCAAGTATTTATTATTATTATTTCATTTTCGCCTTGGTTACATTTTCAGCTATACATTTCTTTAAGCTTCTTTTACAAGTTTCTCTAGAGATTACAACAGCCTTGAATTATTCATTTTATGGAATTTGGTGCTTTTACCACTTCCCAGATAATATGAGAATTTTAGAATCGTTCAGCTCTATTTATATCTGTCTCCTTTTTTTTCAGTTTTGCAATGACAAAACCTGATTATACCAGTCCTTGTACTAGTCAATATTCATTTAGATAAGCCCCTATATTTAGCCTGCTGTGGCTCTTCATTCTTTCAAAATTTCCACGTTTTCATCTGGGATCATTTTCCTTCTGCCTAAAGAACATTCTTTATGATTTCCCTTAGTGCAAGTCTATTGGCACACACTATCTTAGGTTTTATTTATGTGAAAATAGATTTATTTCATCTTCACTCTTAAAGAATATTTCTGGGTATAGAATTCTAGGTTGACAATCATGTTCTTGAATATGTCCAAGTTACTGTCCCATTGTGTTCTGACTTGCATAATTTCTATTAAGAAATCAGCTCTAAATATTATTTTCACACCTTAGAATGTAATATGCCTTTTGTTCTTTGGTTGCTTTTAAGATCTTATCTTTTCCATTTTTTTATTTTTGCAAGTTTGTCTGTGACAAACAAACTATAGTTTTCTTTGGGTCCACATTCTTGGTTAATTATACATGGTGTCTTTCATTATATTTGGAAAACATGGGCTACTAGTTTCTCCAAATATTTCTTCTGCTCCATTTTCATTCCTCATCTCTCCTGGAATTTCAATCAAACACATGTACTCACCAGATCTCATATGACTCTTACACTTCTCTATTTTTTCCATCCTTAGTAAGCTACTTACTTCTGAAGTTCATTTTCAGCATATGGAAAAGGGGTATTAATGGTTTAGCCCAATGTTTTTCTTGTTTTGTTTTGTTTTTAAGTGAAGTTACATCAACTGTACAGAGGGTGCTTGTTAGACAGTGCTCACTCAGGAAATATTAAGTCCCTTCGTGTTTTGATGTTGGCATCCTACTGCTTAAAGATGCTGATGATAATGGTGGTTACACTTTTATTACACTTCTCCTATGAGAGAGGTGGGATTTTAAGTCTCTCATATATATTATTTCAATTTCCTTTACAGCAATTCTGTGAAGTGGCATTATGATATTCCTTATAAAGATGAGCAAACTGAGGCTCCAAGAGATAAAGGAACTTGCTTGGCTGCTTCCGGGTCTCTCAGGAGGCTACAGGCACCCTGTCACCCCATGCTCATCACCTAAAAGAGAAACTTGAATTGCTCCCAAAACTCTTCAGTCGAACCACAAGAAACTGAAGGTATTTGACCCTATTTGACCTACAAAATGTCACTTTCATATGGTTCAACCTAATAATTTATGCTTCCAGACCAGGCCCCAGGACTGAGATGATACAGTAGAATAGAACAGAAGGAATTTCAATCCTACTAAAGCAAAGCTTTTCTTTTTCTTTTCTTTTTCTTTTTTTTTAAATTTCTATCCACCCCCTTGATGTGGTAAGAGCTATGGGGGCAAGGCCAAAACTCAAGAAAGGAACATCTGGATGGAGCAGGAGGGACCAATTTTTCTGTGGTCTTATGATAAATTAGCAAATGGAGCTTCAAGAATCTGGGGCCAGAAAAGACTCCTCTTCCTCCGTCCTTATCCCCCAGCCCAGACTCTCCTCCCCTTCTTCTCTCTCCAGCATCCTGTCCCAATCCACCTCTTCAGAGTCTGGTCTGAGTCCTCTAGGGACTTGGAGAAGTCATGTTACATTGTCTGGAATTCCCCAAAAATGCTTTCTGTTTTTCATAATGTCTTCGTTTTATAACCAGCATTGTTTCAGCATTCACAAAAGAGTGATTGCAGAGCAGAGCCCTTAATTTGAGGGGACTGACCCTCATTAGGACAGTCCATGCTCTAAGGAGGAAGCTCTCAAAGTTGAAGTTATCATAGAACTGGGAATAACCTAAATATACACCAATAGAAAAAGAGTTAACCAATGCTAAATTCAGACAGGGTAAAGTTATGCAGCATTTGAAAGAAATGAGGTAGAGTGCTGTGTAACTTACATGGAAAGAACTCCAAAACATCTTGTGAAGTTTTAAAAAGTGCATTGCTGGTCAATATGTAGAATGGATCGTGTGTGTGTGTGTGTGTGTGTGTGTGTAAATGTATGGAAAGTGGAAGAAAAAACACTAAAATAACAACAATGGTCATTGCTGGGCAGGAAAGGGATGGGAGAAGAGGGTCAAGGGGGACTTGGAAAGTAACTGCAAAGTTTGTGAAAATATATTCATGTTCACATAAACAGGTGCAAATGAGCAATTTTTAAAGTCATAAAACTTTTTTTTTTTGCAATCAGGCTTATGCCTAAAGTGAAGAATTATCCTACATTTGGGGCACCTGGGTGGCTCAGTTCTTTAAGCATCTGCCTTCAGCTCAGGTCACGATCTCAGGGTCCTGCGACCAATTCCCACATCGGGTTCCCTGCTCAGCAGCGAGCCTGCTTCTCCCTCTCCTTCTGTGATCTCTCTCGCTTTCACTCTCTCTCTCAAGTAAATAAATAGTCCTTTTAGAAAAAAAAAATATTATCCTACTTTGGCTTCCCCAAAAGCTGACGCTGAAACAAGGATTCAAGTGCAGATATGTTATTTAGGAAGTGATCCCGGGAAATACCAATAAGAAAGTGGAGAAGCGAGACAGGGAAGAGAAAGCAATTGATAAAGTTTGTTAATAAATAAGTTCCCAGCACGGGCAACTGGGATGTAGTCCGGTGAGGAACTCCCACCTCAGGGCGATCTCATCTGAGGAGGAGGGGGGCTGGGGTATTTGCACACCAAATTCCATCGCCTGGGTGGCATGCTCGGGAGCCTGCTCCGAGGGGCAGGAACCCCTGGCACATCTGGCCCGCACAGCTGGGCCAAGGGCACCCTAATGGGCCAAGAAAATCCTTAAGTGAAGAAATGAAGGGGCTGGCAGTTGGAATTGGGGCTGGTACAGTCTTGAGTGGTAAGAACGAAGGGATGTGGACAGGATGCCAACATCTACAAACATACATCTATATCCCACTCCAACCCCCGTCGGTCAGGCAGCCTCTGAGATTCTCTCTGGACATCGGAGCCGAGTGTCACCCTCCAGAGGAGAAACACCCTGAGAGAGGTCCCCAGCACTCCTCACATCTAGAGCTCCACATGGTGTCATCTCTCTGCCGAGGAGACCCCAGGCAGCCCATCTCCCTGACTTTCACAGGAAGCCCCACAGTCTCAGCAGCCGTTGCAAGAGAGGAGAAAAGATACAGACAGAGCAACCTTGTCTTCCTCAGGCACCAGCTGTAGATGAGTTTGATAAGAGAACCCATTCCAAGGATTACTTTCCAGAGGATTTCTAGGGGATTCAAGTGACCCTAGAAGGTGGTGATGAAAAACCTAGATTCAAACCAAACTTTTCCGAGTTGTGTCCGTGGACAGGTCCCTCTTCTAGTCAGAGCCTCACCGGTGAAGTGGGTGCCACGGGAAGATCTAACTCCCGGGCCTGTGTGCCACGGACACACCCACGTCGAGCGCGTAGAGAGCCGGGCACGATCCGTGGTGCGTGGTTAACATTCAACAAGCGTCAGCTGGTTCACAAACGAAAAGGTTAGACGTTCATTTCACACCTGCTGCCTTCCAACCTTTGCTCTGGGAACGGTGGGAAAGGCACAAGGAAAACACCCCGTTCCTCCTCAAGCAGCAGCCATCGGTCCTCTGGAGTCACGAGGCTGTGAGCCCTCAAACAGGAAGTCAAGTCCCCTGGGACGTGGAGAGAGGCCCAGCCGGGAACGCAGAGGTGGAGCTAAAAGGAGAAACTGCCGGACGGAGGGGGACAGTCGTGACCCTGAAACCTCGGGCAGCAGGAAAGTACCCCCTTGTCCTCTCGCAGGCCGGGCCCGACTCATGTGAGTGCAGCAAACCGACTTCTATTGACCTGCTTCTTCTTGCTCTGATTTAAATTTCAAGCAGCCCACGGTTTCATTCTCCCCTCACCAGCCCTGAGAGCGAACCATTATGGATTTTACAACCCTCAGAGCCCTCGGCTCACACACTCGATTTGCACAATCTTTGCATAAGGAAAAAGGCAGTCGATGCAAACTGAATTAATTGTAATTGACCATAATATGCTTACAGAAATGCCAAGGAGTTTTCATTAGTAGATAAGCCCCACAGTATCTGCCGATGATTTACACCTGCACGAACACACTGCACGGCCACAGTTAATTACCAGACCTGCCACAGAAGGTGCTTCATCAAACCCGGGCAGAGGCCTTCCGAGGACCAGTGACACCTCTGGGGACCGACACATCTTGACTCACTTCCTGTGAGGGGCTTTGAAGTCATCGCCTGAGACAAGGCAGAGCCAAACCACCCCCGTCGGGTTCAGGCTGGGACCTGCTTGCTGCCCCAGCCCCGGCCTCTGCCTCCCCCTTCTCCCTCCCTTGGAATTGTCCGTTTGTCCCACCCCACCCTACAGCCTCGGTTCTGCTCCATCAGTCCAGACTGCTAAGGCTGGTATCGAACTTACGCCCTGATTCGTACAGACCTTCATGCCTTTGTTCTCTTTTCAACAAATATTTCCTAAGTGGCTCCTCTATGCTAGCTTCCATGCTAGGGCTGGGGATACAACATGGATAAGGACCTACCACATAGAGCTTAAAACAAGGTGACAGATGAAAAGATTGAATAAGTGCGTGAATGTCAATAGGTGTTGTTGAGATGAGAGTGAAAAACAAGGTGATAGGAAGGAAATGGGGATTTTTTTTTATTAGAGAGTATAAATAGGGAAATTTTCTCAGAGGAGGAGATAGCTAATCTGAGACCTGAAGCATGAGAAGTCATCACCCAGGTGAGGTGTTAAGGCAAGAGAGTTCCTTACAGAAGAAATAACATGTGCAAAGGCCCTGGGGCAGGAAAGCAGCAGGCATCTTTTAGAAGGCTCATGAGGTTGGAACATCCCAAGTGAAGCAGAGAATAGAGGAAGATGAGGCAGAAGAATAGTAGAAGGCCAGAACACAAAGAACCTTCCAGACCAGGCTTCTAAGGACCTTGAATTTAATTCCGAAAGGACTGTGAGCCATGACAGGGGTTCAGATGAGTACCTTTGAATAGAGTCAGATATTTTTAAAAATCACTCTGGCCATGAGGAGTGACAGGAAGCTACATTCTCGGAGGGGCAAAAGTAGAGGCAGTTAGGGGGAGGCTGTTGGAGTCATCCAGACAGAAGATGATGGCGTCTGGTGGCAAGTGAAGATGGAGACAAGTAAGAGAGGATAAGGGCCTCTGTCTGCTTGAGACTTTGTGGCTTAGGACCATTTTCTGCTCAATACCTCCAACAATCAACACCCAATCTTGATCTCAGTGGCCTCCGTCCTGGAGGCTGCGGCCTCATTCCTGCACCCCGGAACACCCCAGCACTGTCACCACTAACAGTGGCTACCTCCCGCCTGAATTCTCCAGAACAATGCTGTCTGATGGAAATACAATGTGAGCCACATACAGAACTTTAAGTCTTCTAGTACACTTTAAAAACTAAAAAGAAACATGTGATGTTGATTTTATCAGTATTTTATTTAACCCAATCTACTCAAAATAGTATCATGTCAAGATGTAATGGGTATAAAAATTATTAATGAGGTATTTTATCTTCTTTCATACTAAGTCTTCAAATTCCAGTATATATTTTATTTCATTTTTTAAAGATTTATTTACTTGAAAGTGAGACAGCGAGAGAGAGAGAGAGAGAGAGAGCCCCCGCAAAGGGCAGAGGGAGAGGGAGAGAAGGAATATCGAGCAGACTCTCCCACTGAGCATGGAGCCGAACGTGGAGCTCGATCTCATGACCCTGACATCATGTCCTGAGCCAAAATCAAGAGTCAGGCACTTAACCCTCTGAACCACCCAGGCGCCCCTCCGGTATCTATTTTACACTCAGAGTGCACCTGATTTGGACTAGCCATGATTCAAGGGCACAGACACCACCCGTGCCTCCTGGCCTTCTCACCACACAGCACAGCTCTGAGTCGGCCTCCCTGAACTCCGTCACCATCCTCTGCCCATCTCCTGGGAAACTCCCTTCTTCCTCAAGAACCCCTTGTCTCCGGAACCCCAGGCATATCAGACTGGATTAGCAGACCGCGGTACCGCCAGGCCCCTGAACGGAAGACCACATGATCACACGGTCATGTGACATCTGGCCCACCCGACTGCCAAGACTCGTGTTTGGTAAGCAGTACATGCGGGCTGAAATCACTTCAGCACTGGCACCGGGTCCGCAAATCCAGTGCGGGGCTCGCCCAGCGGGAGGGATGAGGAGCTTCGTCATAGGGCCAGCTTCTCAATAGCCTTCGCGCGTCACACAGACAGGAGGGGCGTGCCCAAGCCGGAGAGATGACGGGCAGGCTGGGCACGTGCCGGCCAACCCAGGGGTCCGTGGGGGAATCTCCCAGTCAGAGAGGCATCGAGCCTCAGCGTCACCTGTGATACTGATGACGATGCTGGGAGTCATCATCCTCACAGCCCTTAGTGTCTTATTTACTTCTTCTATCACCCTGTAAGCTGGGGACTCTAATTTTCCCTGTTTTACATAAAATGAGCCAGGCTCAGATAGATTCATTGACTTGCCCAAGGTCACACAGCAAGGAAGCAAAGGATCTGTGCACTCTGCCTCCTTGAACCACCCCCGCTGCGGCCCCACCCACCCCAGCATTTGGAGCTCGGGAGGTGGCACTCCACGCTTCACACACGCACACTCACTGAACCCTGAAAAGAAACGCTCGAAGTGGCTATTAATCCATTACACCTGCTGCCGTCGCTGCCGCCACCACTATGACCCCCCTCGCCGACGCACAGCAGGTGGTAGACCCTAGCCCACGGGCGCTCTGTGTCTCTTCTCATCTTTGCAATCTCCCAGCGTAAGAGCTATTCCTCTTAACATTAGCTAACATAAGGGTAGGCTGAAGAGAAAAATGGTGGCCCGTCTTTCCAAAGGCCACCTGGCTGGTAAGCAGCACAGCAGAACCCGGAGTCGAGAGCTATGTGTCTGACCAGTGGAGTGCTCAAGGGGGCCCCTGATTGGCCTGAGAGACACACCTGCTAAATGACCAGGAATTTTGCACACCAGTTGTTAAACGCGGCCACTACTAAAAACTAAATTATATAAACTCACAATTAAATAAATTACATTCGTAAAAGGTAAAAAAAAAAATACTTAAAAGTCATCGCTTCCTAATTATATTGTCTATTGTCTACGCATTCCAGGTTATCCACATCTGCTGTATTTAGGGTACGATGGTGTGATTCCACCCATCTCTTCCCAGCAATTTATTCAATGGCATTAAATGAGTAGTTTGAGATTGGCCACAGCGAGAGTATTTCCACCACGGAAGGGGCAAGCATTATAAACCAGAGCTTGTCACCAGAAACCACATACAGGATCTATGTCCGCCTCACCTTATCTTGCAGGCTTACTCATCATGAAATTCCAATCAGTGGTCCCCCAGCCTCCAGCCCAAGGACATGGGGCACCACCTGAGAGGGTGCAGATGGGCCCCCCCACACGGCCCTGGCTTTCTTGAGGACCGTAAGTGCAGGCCAGGCAAGGCCTGCTTTGGAGAGTCCCTTCCTCCTGCGTCCACAAGCTTCCCTCCAAGCTGGATCCTGCATTCAGAGGGATTCAGCTCATTCCCAGAGCAATTGTAAATTCTAGAAATTTCCAATCAACATCCATTTGGAATTGCCCCCCCCCCCCACCAAATAGAATATCAGCCATATAAATGGTAACAGCAAGGCAATAAACCAAATAAGGGGGGAAAGCTGAGCAGCCCTGGCCGGCGGGGTGGGGGGTGTCTCTGTGACTGCCCAGCTCACAGGCCCATGACACCAGGTCTGGAGGGGTGCACCTCCTCCGAGGTGTGAGGGCAGGAGGGATCGATGGCGCACAATGGAAAGGTGGAGGGGTGGCAGGAATGAAGGTGAGAAGGAGCCTCTCTCCCCCGCTAGGGAGACGTTACACACATGCTGTGAGGAAAGGGATGGGGGCAGAAGAAAAGCAAATAGACACTGAAAGATGAAACAGGGGACTTATGAAAAGCAACCAATTAGCCATGAATCCTCTTTCCTGGAAATGTGCAAACTCGCTGCGAGGACAGATGTAGCAAGTGGGAGCGGGAGCACCTTGGAGAGCCATGCAGCGTTTGACGACACACCATGGCGTGCCCCTCGGCTGCCAGCCTCCCCGCACGACTGTTATTTCTGGGGTCCCTGGCTGTTCTCTAAAATCAAAGCTTCACTCATAACCCTGTTTAGCATCGAACAAGCGTTTGGTATTTCCCGAGGATTTCACAAGCCCTAATTAGTTCATAATCCAACAGAGTTGGAAAAAAGGGCACAAACCACAGATCTGCAAGAACCAGGTGCCTTTCCTGTTCGTGGTGTAGGGAAAGGGTCCTTACTCCAGGACCAGAGGTGAGTCCTGGAACCTTATGCATGTGCGTACACACAAGTATGTAAGCGTACACACATGTACATGTGCACACCGGGGCTCTGTGCACATGCACGTGGATGCATGTGAAAATACCTTCCTCAGGTCCTCCTAGTAATACTGTGGCCAAAAGGAGGAAAAAGCCAGAGCATTAAGGAAAGAGCTTAAGATAAAGACAGGCCACACAGGTGAGAAGCCCAGTCCAGACAGCTGCTGGCTGTCCCCCCTTGTACCGATCAGCTTACTGCCGGGAGTTTTCTCCTCTGCAAAATGGGAAGAAGACCTGTCTCCCAAGGTTGTGAGGACTGCCTGAAATCCCTCTAAGAGCAGCTCCTGCCACAACACCAGAATAGATCCGTGTGTCAAGCCCCTGTCTCCCATTTTCTCACTCATCCCATGGTTACTTTTTCAGGGTTACTGTGTGGCAGACGCCGTCCTGGACCCTGGGGGACCCGCGTGCAGAGAAGGAAGCCCCTGTCGTGTTGCCATCCCCATCCGTGTAGGTGAAGGCAACTGTACACCAATAAACAAGGGCACACGTGATGTCAGAGGGCAGTAAGCACAAGAAAGACAAAGCAGGTTGGGGGGGAGGGAGGGATTCGGGGTATAGGGAGGTTTCTATTTTACATGGGAGAGGATGGTCTAGGGGGGCATCTCCGAGCATTTTTGAGGAAAGACTTGGGGAGGTGAAGAGGCGATCCTGTGAAATCTGGGAGAAGGTCGCTCTTGGTGGAGGGGGAGCAGAAGCAGAAGCCCCGAGGTAAGAGCACGCTTGGCACTTGGGGACACAGCAAAGATCTTTTGGATGCTCTCACCTGACAAGACACGAGAGCCTCTTGGGTGACGGAGTCACACACTGCCCTCACCGGTGGGTTCAAGACCCGTCTCCCCCCAGTGCTGGATGAGGGAACGAAGTCAGGGCTCTGTGCACACACATCCAGCCTCTAGCTTTGCCTGAACCATCGCTGGAAAAGTGGGTGAGCTAAACATTCAGGAGTTGTTACTGAAAGGCACCGAAGTGGCTGAGAACCGGACCCTGGTCCTCAAGGAATCGCAAGGCAAGCAAACAAGTGCTCTTGCCCCAGTAGACTTTGTGGCAGCTGGAGACCACTCAGCCCACTGCTGCCCAACTTGGCGGTGGCCCATGGGGGGGGAAAACTGAGCATGAAGGCATACGTCCCAGTAGTGAACAGTCTTCAATAACCAAAACTGAGTCATGCTACCCACGGTGCCAACCGACGGAACCTTCAGGTGAACTGGACGCTGTCACTGAAGAAGACGGTGGCAACGTGGGAAGGGTAGACACGTCCCCCAGCATGGGGGTGGCAGGAACTACCAAAGCAGATGCAGAGATCACAAGCGAAAGCAAGGTCCATATGAAACTCCGAGCTTGCTCCATGTCATGGGAGGAGAAAGAAGAAGAAGAGGAAAGAAACCTGCAGGCAGTGACAGACTATGATGAGAATGGCTTGTTGGAAACAGAGAGGCTGACTCCAGACGCAAGGAAAGTGGGGGGAGCTGATAACACGAAAACAAATGTTGCTGGTTTGCACACCGGAACTTACGACCGTTACAGCACATGGGGTAAACATCGCAGATGTTCCCGGGGCTGTGAGCCATGAGAAGCAATGGCGGCTTTCATCAGCTGAGCACACGTGTGCAGACATCCATCATTCAAGACGGTGTGAAGAAAACGACAACCATTTGCACCCCCCTTATCTCGCACCACCCCCGCACCTCCCCCCACCCATGTTCAGTTCCCCGCACAGGTGTGCTGGGTGATAAAGAAAAATCACTGGGACTCTGGCAGAGGAGGGATGCTCATAGGTACCTTCTTATTTCCTTGCCCTGCATCCAAACTATCATCCCAATGACAGACTGGAACCATACGGGACACCTCACCAAGTAACAAGCAGAGCACAGAATCCACCCTAATGACTGCTTCCGATTTTAAACAATTTACCCAGAGGTGTGACCATTGGTCCCATTCACCGTGATGTACAATTTCCCTAATAAAGGAACTTGCACGTTTATGCATTCAATTGTAAAATTGTCTGTCACCAAAAAAATAAAATAAAGATCGTGCGTCCCTCAGAGGACCTTACGGACGGTCTCCTGCTTTGTATTTCGTGTCTCAGTGCACGGTGCTGTCACATCCCTCGCTACCGAGGAGACCGTGTGTCTTTAACGAAGTCTGCTGTCGTTCCTTCTGCCAATCAGTCTTCATGAGGATCCTTCACAGACTGTTAGTCTGAGTGGCACATTCACAACCTTGACCACATGGGAAGCGAGAGAGCCAGACTTCAAAGTGAGACCCTCCCCACCCCACCCCGTATCCCCTGTCCTGTCCTGGACACCACCCGTAATCTTCGTGATTGGCCTCGAGCCCAACAAGCGGGAAAGACCCTGTAATAAGGATGGGTGGGCAAGTGGACCCTATGTCTGGCCTTCCTCGTCACCACACCCCTCTGCCTGGGAACGACCAGGCTCTGAGAACAGAGAGTGGACTCCCTCTGTGTGGGCCTGACTGAACCCACTCACACCAGGGAAGGGTTTTAAGAGGTAGACACATTGGGAAACACTTTACACATCAAAGTAACACTGGCAGTTGGGCGAAGGGTTGATAACAGCGATCAATGACCAACGGTAGGCAGTTCAGCTAAGAATACAAAATTCTGAATTCAAAATTAGGCATGAACTTGAATATTTTTTTAGAGTAAGAAAATAAATCCCCCAAATGACATTAAAAAAAAGTGACAGATAACACTAACATCACAAAATCCTGGACAAGAACATCATGCTTGTATTAATTAGCACACAAATGTGACTCTGTAAAAATCCTTCCTACCTTTAGTTGGCTGCGTATTCTTTGATCTCTTCTCTGTGCATTGGTGAGCTTGTAATACCATTTTCTAGAGAGAGGACAGAAAGGGAATGCAGACATCCTGAATTATTCTCATTCTGGAATGAGGAAGGGAGGCTTGTTTCTTTCAACATCACAGATTCATTCTCGGAAATGCCACCTAAATTGTTAGGATTATTGATACATTTGAGAAATCTTTTATCAAATTTATTGCATGTATGAGCTGAGAGACTTTAGGGGATTTCCAATATTTTCTTATGTAATAAGGAAACTTAAGGACTGTATGGATTGACCACATTCACAAAGCAGGGCCTTGGAAGGACCCCACGAGTGTGAGAGGCCCCGAATTTACACGTCACGATTTTCTCAGCAAATGCTCATCTGATTGGCTTCCAAGGTCATGGGGTGCCCCTTCCAACTCATAGTCAGTCTATCATGTCTCCCTTGTCCACTCTCTTTCTCACTCCCTCATTCTCTCTTCTCTGCTCTACCTTCCTGATTTTCACCTCCTGTGCACGCTTTCTGCAGGTTGCCTACCCTTTGCATGTGCTGGGCCCCCTGCCTGGAGCTCCCTTCCTACTACAGGACCCTTCATTTTGCTAATTCCAGATCTTCCTTTAGCTTTGGTCATCATTTCCTTCTGGACACCTTCCCTCACTGCATCAAACCCCTACCAGAAGCTTTCTCAGTACCACGCACCTCTCTCTCAAAACACCAGGCGCAAGTGTAGGTGCTGTTCTAGGGTAACCTCACTGATCTCTCTCTCTTCCTCTCTCTCCCCCCCAGGGGGGGCGCCAGAAGGGTGGGGACCCCATCTGGTTTCATTCCCTCACTGTATCCCCAGCGCAGTACACAGTCTGGTTCCTGGGAGGGGTTCAAGAAATAATTACCGATTGAGTCTGGGGAACAAAGGGAGAAGAGATGTAAATTGAAAGTGATCAGGGACCCCCTCTCCCCTGCAAGGAAAAAAAATCAAGAAAACAATGTTTGGTTTCCCTTTGGCTCTGTGTCACCTGAGTCAACTGTCTGTCAGTGACTCACAGGTGCCTAGCCAGCCTCTAGAATATCTTCATCCTAAAACGGGCTTTTTGCACCTTGAGGAACCACAGGTGTTGCCATAAATACCAGAGGGAGTCCAAATTTGAAGTCTGAGGTGAAAAGAAATATGAATGAAATGATTAATAAAAGACTTCAGGAAAGGGTACAGATATAGCTTTGGGGAGAAGTTGAAGTTGGGCAGCTGTATTTTCCCCAAAACTCAAATAGCCCTTGTCCCACCTTGAGCTGCTGGCCCAAACCACATCAGAGCGTCTCTTGTGGATGGGTTTTCACTTGTCTATGTGATGAGAACAATGGCTTCGGCAAAGCTTATCCCCTCTGGTCTATTAGTTCATGTTTCCACCATTAGAGTTGCATTTCATTGGATTAGGCACTGCACCTGTAAGAGTTTTAGAGCCTGCCTTCTCCAGCTCCAAGCAACTCCCTCGCTGAGGCCTGGCCCTTTCTGACTCAGTCCTTCCCGGTCCTGAACAATGCTGATAAGAAAAGACACCCTCAGCCCACCAAAGAGTACAATCTGAAATTATACATGCTACCCATAGATTTCAAATTGCAAGAGATCCAGATACTCATATGCCCCCTAAGACTAGTTCCCTCTTCTAATAAAGGATGGTTAGTGGGTTTCAAATCACATTCCGACTTTGTGGCATGTTGGGGGCAGTAGTGAGAAGGACTCCAAGTTGAGGCCAGGCTCACTGAGGAACCATGCCATGTTTGATTAGCAAGGTCTGCTATGATCAAGAGAGAGGATGGTAATGGCATGAATTCCACATAGTTGGTTTCCTTGCCCTAATTCCTAACATTTGGCCCAAGACTTATGATTGGGTTATAGGCCAACTTTAACTTAAATTTCTCCAGAGTCTGAGGGTCTGAATTCAATTGGCATGCTATCGTATAATATTCCACAAGTGCTGCCCTGACCCAATTCTGGAATCGTGGCTAACAACTCTCATTTCCCCTTCATGGGCAGTTTGCTAAGCCCCTGCACCAACCACGTCCCCAATTTGGGTCCTGCTCTCCAGGGCCAGGTGCCAAGCAAACAGCTAAGCCCAGGGCCCTAAGCCCAGAAGCCCACGTAATTATTCAAATTAGCCAGTACCCAGGAAGCCTTCGGACCCACTCCTCTTGCTGTCCCCAAGTCACTCTCTACCCCCCCCCAACTGGCTAAGATCCTGTCCCCAGGCACAACCCCCGTGTGTCCTATGTGGCAGCCTTCTCTTCTTCTTCCAGTTGGAGACACAAGGAAAAAGAGTTCTGTCTTTCGAGCCTCTGTCAGGGCGCCGTGTCCCACCACACACAGAATCTTTAGATGTCAGGGACTACATGTGTCTGAAGGCCTCACCCTGCCTCGTCACCGTCATCCCCAAAGAACTGGGCCCTCCCTCCCAAAATACAAGGAACATCTGAGCATTTGCTTCATATCACAAAACTCTTGTTTCCTGGGCTGGTTTCTCGAGCTTCCTATTCTGCCTCTCAGAAGCCATCTCAGCTAAAACTCCGGCTCTGGGGATCGTCACTTCTACCTCTGGCACATGGGAATATTGCTTGGGATTTGGGGCCCGTGGAGGCCCTGAGGCATCGCACTTTGTGTTTGAGGCACCCCCTCCTTCCTCTGAGAGCTCTCGTTCACACACAGCTGTGGAGCCCACCAAGGAGGCCACTTTCAAAGCATCCACAAGAGAGACTGCAGCAAAGATGAGGAGACTCCATTCCACATTTTCATATTTGTCAATGTTCTCCTTCCCTCACATTCACTGCCTCTCAGGTTTGCTTATGACACAAGAAGGGGATCATGCCATACTTTCCTTTTATTCTCCTCAGGACAGACTTTCTCCTCAGACTAAGCAGTAGAAACACTTTTACAAACACAAAATGATCAATTTCAAGAAAATACCTGGCATTCTGTAACAGCAGATGCTCTTGCTGGGATCCCCGGGATAGATCTGTGTCACAGGGAAGGCAGACAGACGCCATGAGAAGGGACTGGTGGAAAGTTGAAAGTTGGTGGAAGTTCCCCCAATCCGCCTGGGTAAAGGCCAGATCTGTGGGGCAGAAACACAAAATGGGGGAATTCCATGGAAATTCCTAATAAGAAAAGCTTATCAGTGACATTTGAAACTGAGTTTTCTGGCAGACATGTCTGTCATACTGGGAGGGTAGTTTCTATTTCTTAGAGCCATCATTAAAGAGAGATTTATAACCCAAGATGAAGAGCACCTGGGACCCATATCCTGTGAGAACTTCCAGAGGACTCTGAGTCTGAAAAAGGGATGGTTTGTGCTCAGAAAGGGAGGAACTAGAGCAGCCTCGCCAAGAGAGGACAATCAAAGGCACCTGGGTGGCTCAGTCAGTTAAGCGTCTGCCTTCAGCTCAGGTCATAATCCCAGGGTCCTGGGATCGAGTCCCACACCAGGCTCCCTGCTCAGTGCGGAGTTTACATGAGATTCTCTCTCCCTTTCCCTCTGTCCCTCCCCTAGCTTATGTTCTCTCTCTCTCTATCAGATAAATAAATAAAATTTTTTTTAAATAAATAAAATATTTTAAAAGAGAGAGAGAGAGAGAGAGGACGGTCAGAGCTAACATTCACAGAAAGCATGCAGGCACCGGGCACGTCGAGTGAATACACCTCAGGGGCTGGGTACCATCATTATGCTTCTTGAACAGAGGAGGAAGCCCAGGCTCTGAGATATGAATGGCTTTCCCAGGTGACACCGCCACATCTGCCAGAACAAGAAGGATTCAAACCCAAGGACTGGCACCAAAATCGAGTCTCTCAGACACTGCCCAAGCTCTCAGTGAACACGTGTCTCTCATGGTGCCAAACTTCAGCGGGATCCACAGTCTGCCCTCTGGTGAGGTCTCTTCCAGTGTGACTGCCCACGCTTCAGCTCCTTTCATCCCTGCCAGCAAGGCTCCGGCATCGGAGGAGCCTCCATAATGGCTGCCATGTTGATCTCCAGAATAATGGAATGATCAAACTCCAGGATATATTTTTATGTGAAAAGCAAGGTGGAGAAAAGTGTGTGTCTTTATTTGGGTGACCCCAGAAGCAGATCAGGAGAGAGAGATTTGGGTACAGTAGTTTATTTGAGAGGTGACCCCAGAAAACTGGTAAGGCTAGGAGAGAGTCAGATGGGGGAGAGAGGTAGAAGCAGCCAGTAAGTGTGTATTCTCCAGCAAGTTTCCATGGTGGGTAACTGGGGCTTAATACTGCTGTGAGGTCTCTGGGGGTCAGTATAGACGGTGAGTGTATACCATGCAGTTTTGTAGATTTGACCTGCAATGTGTACACATATGAGGTAATTATAAAATAATTTTTTAACTAATTGTAAAGATGAATGCATATTATTTATATATTAAGTAGTCACTTTAAAATCACAGTGTTAAAGGGCAATCCCTATAAAATTAAACTAAAATTAAATAAATGAATAAATCCATGTCTTGAGCAGGTGGTACAATTCCACAGACAGACAGAACTATGTCAGGTGATCTTAAAATACAGTAATCTGGGGCACCTGGCTGGCTTAGTCAGAAGAGCATGTGTCTCTTGATTTGGGGTCATGAGTTTGAGCCCCACTGGGGGTGTAGAGACTATTTAAATAAATAAAACTTTTAAAAATAATAAATAAATGAATTAATGAATAAATAAATAAGATACAGTCATCTGACTGTTCATCCTCTGGGGATATACCCAGCCTATTTCAATTTAATGAAGAAAAAAAAAATAAAAACTTAAGCTGTTTTCAGTAATCATAGCTGAAATGGGTGGTCCAGGGTTAGTGTTACCCTGACACAGCTGAGTGACGACAGTGGCATAAAACAAATGTGGTTCCTTTGGGAAATAGAGTGTTATTTGATGGGAAAAATAGGAAATACAGATGGAAGATCAAAGAGGTAGTAAAAATGATACCAGTTTTAATCAGAAGTTTCAATATGAAGAGGTGTTTTCTCTTTAAAACAAAATATGTATGTCCTGCCTGTATCCACCTAAAAGCCCTAGAAACCATGGCCAACCCAGTAGCAACGAGCACCCCAAAACCAAAGTTGTGGGTGTCTAAATGCCATGTGCCCCTGAAAGAAACAAGGGCTGAGCCTAGGCTCGGAAGAGAAAATGTACAAGATGAGTCTGGAACATATCGCCAAACCAGACAGCGAGAAGATACCAAAAACCACGTGGTCAAGTCGAAAGGACTCAGGACTCCAACCAAAGAGTCCCCCACAGGCCAGACGCAAGGGAACTTGGGTATCAAGGGAACAACTGCCAGGCACTGACACCGAGCGAATACTTTACGTCCGTGAGCGCAAAATGATGGCAAGACCAAAACAAGCTCACGGATGTCCTACATCGAGCACTACAGAGCCAACTCCTCGTGAACCCTAGGAAACAAGGCAAAGAAATCAAGCGTTAATTTTTCTTTCCCCTATAAACTGTATCTTGGGATCACAGAGAAGCTCTTCTTTAAAAAGTGATTCAGGTATTGAGGGACAAAGAAATGATGGGCTTAAAATGATCATTGATCAAAATGACCATCCATGGTTGCTACCAAGAGAAGAGAGTCAACCAGACTTCCTAACAGGACTACGCAGTATCCTGAAGGATGAAGGACAGCTGACCTTGAACAACACAGGAGGGCGGGGGTCGGGGGTGAGGGGAGGGCAGTTACGGACGCTGACCCTGTGGAGTCCAAAACCCTCACGCAACTTTTGACTCCCCAAACACTTAACTACTAGTAGCCTACTGTAGACCTTACCAATAACATAAACAGTCAATGAACACGTATTTTGTATGTTACATGTATTATATGCTGTCTTCTTACAATAAAGCAAGCTAGAGAAAGGAAACTTATTAAGAAAACCAGAAGGAAGAGAAAATGCGTTCTGGTACCACACTGTATTTATTTTTAGAAATCTGCATCTACATGGACCCCTGCCGTTTAAATCCTTGTTGTTCAGAGGTCAGCTGGATTCTTGCCAAACAACTAAACCTGAATCTGATCAAAACTCTAGATCTAACTACTGATTTACAGGAAATACCAGGGGCGAAGGAACATGTTAAACCACACCATTGAAATGCAATCAGCAAAATGCAGACTGCAGGGGATTCTTTCAGAAAAACAACCCGGTTTTTCAACAAGTATATCCTAAGGGTGAAAAGTAGATGAAAAGAGACAGAAAAGACGCATGAATCAATTTCAATATATGGATGGTATTTGCATCTTCATGCAAATACATGATTTTCTAAAATTATGTAATAAAATTGGGAAATCTGAACAGATTGGATAAATAAATAATAATTATTAATATTTTGGGGTATGATCAAAGGATTTTGATTGTTTTTTTGAAAAATAATCTCTCTCTCTCTCTCTCTCTAAATATATATACACACACACCGGGGTGCTTAGAGATGAAATGATATTTGGGGTTTCTTTAAAAAATAACATAAGGCAGGGGCATGTGTGGAGGATACAGGAAAACAAGACTGGTCCCCAGGTAATAATTTTTTGTGCTGGGCCAAAGGTGCTTGAAGACCTGTTATGCAATCCTGCTGACCTGATTTCTGCGTGGTATTTTTCATAAAGAAAGTTCAATTTCAACACACACGTACACATTGGAAATTACTATCAGTGGCCAGTGTTGCTCCAGAGATGAAGGGAGCGGTGCGACAGAGTAGAGGTGGGGCTGAAACAAGCAGCCAGGTCTCAGCGCCCTTCCCCTCTGCAGAAGGGGCGGGTTCGGTGCCTCCCGGACTGGGAGACTTGAGTATGGGCCTTGGCCCGAGGTGGTTCCCCAGTGGTGCTCCAGTGTCCCCGTCCGATGGACGGGGGTCACGGTGGTAGCCACCTCATCCATGCCAGAGCGGATCTGGTGAGCAAAGCTCGCAGCTCCTAATACACAATTGAAAAATGGTAACTATTCTTCCATTAGCATATGTTTGTATTATTTTTGTATTATTCTCCACCTTCCCTGTGAGCTACCCTGGCCCCAGCAGAGAGGCTTATGGGCGCTGTGACTCAGAGGAACCACACTGGGTGGCCCCAGACCCCACACCTGTCTCTACCTCTCACTGGTCCTCCGTGGCCCCTTCAAGGTACATCTGCCAACTGGAAAACGGAATGGGGCTTTCATCTCAAACCTCGACGACCCAGGGCCTCCCTCTCCCTCACTCCCTCCTCTCTCCCTTTCTGTCTCTCCTCCCTCCTTCCTTCTCTCTTTCTTCCCTCAAAGTGGTACTTTCCACCATGACAAGTGAAGCGATCTTCTAAGCAATAATTTAACTCCTTGCTTCCTACTTAAAAATCCCCCTAATTACCGGGTAATGGGTCCACAGAGGCGCTCGGGCCGGGGGAGCTCTGCCCTGCAGGCACGGCTATAGTTCATCTGTCTGCTCCCTAATAGCGCTCTAAAGTTCACCCTTATAAACATGTCACCGAGCCCGTAATTGAGTGACTGGTCATTAGGTTCCACGCGCGGTACCTGTGGGTCACCGATCACTCAGGGGTGATGGATCTTTCTCCGATACCTCGGCTGGGCAGGCCACAGAGCTCTCTATCACCTCTGAGCAGAACATCACTCTCTGGGAAGACCACAGCGAGCCCTGATGGGCCGTCGTAACCGTGGAGCTCCGTTGGGAAGGGGCCAGGCGGACGAGAGGTTAGGGCAGGAACACGCATCCCCCTGCTCCACTCACGGACCTTCCCAGAAGCCTGTCCTGGAAGGGTCTTCTAGGAGGCGCTGAAGCTAAGACCCTGCAAAGCCATAGAGATTTGGTGCAAGAATAATTGCACGGTGGGGTGGGAGTCGATTTGAGAGTAGAGGCGCTGTCGTAAGACAAGGAAAAAGGATTGGAGTTTCGTTTACTAGACTTGGCTCAACGCACCAGAAACATCTGTCGTCCCTGCGCTGTGTTCCCTTGAGTGAGTCACTAGACCTCTCTGTTCCTCAATTTCCTCATTCATGAAATAGACATGATAGTGCCTGCTTCCCTCCCAGGCTCACGCTGAAGACTCACTGAATTAATGCACATTGAACTGTCTAATAAGTGTCCAGCACCCATTAGGTAATCAACAAATGTTAGTTCATTCTAAATAGACCTACCATGTCCCTCTGCTTTCATCAGAAATGCTTTTTCGGTGTTTTGATGATGATGGAGACAGAATAATATAGGAGCTAAGGGCACAGGCTTTGATGTTAGGCTGATTAGAACCAAATTCCAACTGCACCCCTAATGCCTGTGTGGCCCTGGGCAAGTTACTCAAC
>CM052811.1:103627969-103683524 GCA_028533885.1 Nasua narica | reverse complement strand
TATCATTATTCCTATTTTGCAGATGGGAAAACTGAGGATCAGAGAGGAATCAAACCTAACAAGTGACAGAGACAGATTTTGAAGCCAGGCCTTTGATTCCAAAACCTGAACTCTTAACCACTAAGTTATATGTAATTACATCCTGATTTCTTATTATTGAGATGTGCATATCACAAAATATGGTATTTTTGTTAAGCTGTATACATACTATATAAGGCTATATGAGCTATCTATGAGTAGTAGCTTTGTGCTTTTCTTACTGAAATTTTACGGAAAGCATGTGTTACTTTAAAGTTAATTAATTTGGCTTTTTAATTATGAAATGTTCCAAATATTTACATGTAAGTACAAGGACTAATACCATAAAAGTACATACTCACCACTCACATCTAACAAATGTCATTTCAGGGGCACCTGGGTGGCTCAGTCGATTAAGTGTCTGCCTTCAGCTCAGGTCATGATCCCAGGGTCCTGGGATCAAGTCCCATGTCGGGCTCCTTGCCCAGTGAGGAGTCTGCTTCTCCCTCTCACTGTCCCTCTGTGCTCTCTATCTCAAATAAATAAATAAAATCTTTAAAAAATATACTATTTCATTGTATTGGCTTCAAAAAAAATTGTTTTTAAAGATTTTATTTATTTCTTTGTCAGAGAGAGAGAGAGAACACAAGCAGGCAGAGTGGCAGGCAGAGGCAGAGGGAGAAGCAGGCTTCCTGCCGAGCAAGGAGCCCGATGTGGGACTCGATCCCAGGACCCTGGGATCATGACCTGAGCTGAAGGCAGCCGCTTAACCAACTGAGCTACCCAGGCACCCCTGGATTCAAAATTTTTTTAAGAAAGAAGACATTCTGGATAGAAATGAGAAACTCCCCCCTCCACCCCCCCACATCCTGTCCTTATGCCTCCAGCCTCCCCAGTATTCTGAGGTTGGAATGCCACCTTCTTAACCATGTTTTTAGACCTTTACACGTTTGTATTCTTACCAGGAAAAAGCATACTACATATGTTTCTAGAAATAACATTTAGAAATCCTGCTGGCTTTTTATATGTACTTTCCTTTCACAGACATCTGCAATTGGCTTGTCTTCATCCTGCTAAGCTACTCACTGAATCTCCATCCACAATTTGTCAACCTTGTATGGTTGGAGGCAGGTGTCAACTTGCCTCTTTGATTCATGTGAGATAGAGTTTGTATTTCTGTTTATCGTTTTCCCTGTTGTTCAGGGCTACTTTCAAAAGGAGGAGGGGAGTATGAAACCACATCTCTCTGATTCTGTCCTGCATCTATTTTAATGAGCTCATAGTTTTGGTTCTTTGGTCTGACAATCTTATGAAATGCATGAATAGATTTTCCCCATGTTAAACCATCCCTGAATTCCTAGGGTTAGCTCTACGTGTTCATGATGTGGTTTTATTGTTCTTGTTTTGTTGCATTGCCTGGTTGATATTTAAGTTTTTCTCATTTATATCCATAAGTGAGACTGACCTATAATTCTGCTATTTAGCTGTCTTTTTCCATTTTGATATGAAGGTTAATTGGTATCATTAAGTAAAACAGAGAACTTTCCACCCTTCTGTACTCTGTGAAATAACTGTTAATTGAAGGTTTGGGAAAAGACGTTCATAAAACCATCTGTGCCTAATGCTCTTGTGGGGAGATTACTTGTATTACTGATACAATTTATTTAATGAACATGGGCTTATTCATATTCTCTATTTCTTATGGAGATAATCTGGGTCATTAATCATTTTTGAGAAAAGTGCTCATTTTATCTACATTTTCAAATTTTCTCGTTCATGATCCTCGTTTAGCTGTAGCTCTCTACCCCTCTCATTTCCAATCTTTTTAGGTCCACCTTCTTTCTTTTCCTCTTGCCCAGTCTTGCCAGAGGACTGCCTAGGTTGCTAGTCTAGAAGAACAGAGAAACAAAACTTTCTCTTACCCCAGTGTGTTTTTACATACATACACGCCTACATAAATTGCTTTTCCAAATAAAAATGGCAGAACAGAGGCTAATTCCGCTTCTAGAAAGACCCTATTCTCACCAGCGTGAGGGAGTAAATCAGAGCCCCCACATCAAGGCAGCACACCTGGCTCAAGGCACCATCCAAGCTCCCGATCCAGGAGGAGAGGCGCCTGTGTTCCGATGCCTCCCCTCCCTACGTGGGTGGCCTTGAACAAATGCGAATAAAGATGCCCATCTCAAAGGCTAGGGCAAGGATTACCTGGAAGAAAGGAGGCTAAAGACTCAGGATGGGTGAGGGAGGGAGGGAGAGTATGAGAGCCAAAGCCAAGGAGGCCTGGGTTCAAATCCCAGCTCCACCGCTTGCCGGCTGTGGCCCCAGGCACCCTGCTAGTTTGTGAAAATGAGATTAAAAAAACTACTTGAGTTGTCATGGAAATTAAATCGCAAGTCTGTCTGGCACAGTGCTTAACACGGAGAGAGCAAATATTCAAGAATCCTTGCTGTGGCTCCCACTACCATTACTGTGAGTGCTGTTTAGGTGAAGGCCTCAGCCCAAGGCCATTCAGAGGGCAGGCCTGGAGTCCCTTTTCCTTCATTCCTCTCTTGGCGGAGGCCAGGCATCACGAGGACAGGGCAGTCCTGGCCAGTCTAAATGTGGCTCAGCTCTGATCCCTAAAGTTAGCACATTCCCCCAAAAAGCTGCCCCCAGCAAAGCAAGGAAGCCTCTCCTTTCTAACGGGTAGGAAGTGTGGGTTTGAAAATACAGAATTCCATAACCAGCAATTCCCTAGACTTTCTACTAAAACTCTCAAGAGTACCCAAGGCTGGTAAAATTATACCTTGTGTCTGCTTGTATGACTTAGTGGTTTTTAAATCAAGTTCCCCAAAGTTGTAGGGATTCCATAAACCAGCCTTCCCTCCGCCTCGACCATGTGCTAATGTAAACAGAACACATTACCCTCCTCCCCCCTTGCTTCCCCCAGAATTTCCAATCACGGGCATTAGGATGAATCTTCACTTAAAGAAAGAGTCCACAGCTTAACACACCCACCCCCCCAGGGGTGTGAAGCACCGACATCATCCAAAGCCAGGACTCTCCATCTCCCTTTGGCCTCCTATCAATGACGTTTAATAGAAGAAAATACCACGAACCCCTTTGGGTCTGTTTCTAGATCAATAAAATAAGAATGATGATAACCGGCGGGCAGCACCGCGTGAGGCAGAAAGGGAGAAATCGACATGAGGTGGTTGCACACGCCGTGCAGTCGTGTCCATGTGGTCGAAGTTCTTTCCCACGTACACGTGCACACCAGCTTCCTCGCTTCTTTCTAGCCTACTACTTTCCTCTACTAGAAACACGGACGTTACCTCGAGAGCGCACGACACGGTGAGGAAGGCTGAAGGAGGTGAAGAACAAGCATCCAACAAGCCCAAGGGGGGACCTGGCCAAGTCATGGGAGAAGCAGAAGGAAGCCTCAGGGGCGGATGTCGAAATGCCCGGGCTGGAGCGACGGTCCAGGGTCCAGGGACTCCAGGGGAGATGGCAAAGAGGGGCCTGGGGGCAGCTGCTGTGCAGAGCGGCTGTGAGGCAGAGCAGACCTCACCGGGGCAGCAGGGCTAGCAGGTGTCAGATGAGCCAGAAGGCAGGACGGCTGGCCCTGCTGAGGTCCTCGGTCCATGTGAGCCGGGCACAGACTTCCGGGACAACGACGGCCAATTGGTGTCAGCTTACGGACACGTCCAGCTGACCGGCAGTGGCTGCCCAGAACACCGTGCTGCTCAGTGGCCCCGTGACAGCCTGGTGATGTTACAGGCCAAAGAGGAAGCCGCAGAGTATCCGTGTCACCTGCCTGCACCCTTCCACTAGATAGAAGTAAGTCTCCTTCTCCCTTCTTCCGTGTATCATCTCCGAAGACAATGGTTCAGATACGGCTACCGTCGGGTCCCAAATGCCACGGCAAACGCTTCAATTGTTTTAGCTTCTTTAATCTGTCACAAACGCGGGTGGGCTGATTATGGTTATGGTTTTTGTTGTTGTTGGGTTTTTTAAGCTCCATTCTTCTAGAAATACATATGAAATATGAAAGGGCAACAACACGGTGTTTCTGAATCTGAGATTTGCTTCATAATAATCCAGGAGGAATAGCAGGGTATCGTTGGAATATGAGTGACCATAGGTATGAGCTACATTTGTAATTTTTGCAGCTGGGCAATTGGTACATGGAAATTCATCATGCTAAGCTCATTACTTTTGTCTAAGTTCTGTAAACGTTTGAAATTTTCCATTAAAAATGTTTTCTTAAAAAACACTGTTAGATATTTATGATATTAGCTCCATTTCCAAACATGAAAACTGGGGCTCTGAGGTTAATTCCATTCCTAAGGTCGAAGTTACTAAGCCGGCTGCAGTAGAGGCCAAGTTGTGCTGCCCGGAAGCCCATCAGGTGAGCCACTCACTGCCCATCTGCGGCCAAGGCGCAGACTCCAGCAGTCAGCCCCTTCAGGGCCTGTCTCCGTGGCATGGGGCCACCACATCCGAGCCCACATCCTTCCTGGGGATGCCATGAGGGACATAAGGGACATGGGGACATCCCACGAGGGAGCGAAGGAAGGTTATAAAGGCTCAGCCATTTCAACTTAACCTAGGACAATTCCAGGCGGCAATGCTTATCCCAGAGCTTTCTTCTGGGTCAGCCCAGCCGATGCTGGACCCACAGCCCGGGTCCTGCTGGCCCTCCTGCCTTTTACGGGCATTGATTGCAAACAAACATCTTGCCTCCTGACCTGCATCTCATCATCTCCTTGTAGGGAGCCCAACCTAAGACACAGGGGACCCGAGGTCTGGACCACACAATCTGTCTCAATGTGACGCATGAGTGAATCTGCCAGAAACGGGGCGGGAGCAGCTGCCCCCCATTGAGCCCCTCAGTGCTCAGGGCTTGGTGCCCAATCCGCTTCCCCAGCCCGGTGCCGAGGAGGCTGCACAGATCAGAGCCCGTGCGCATCAGGAGACAGAATGTGAGAGCAATCCCGTGGCTAGGACTTTCTGAGCAGCGGGAGGGCGCTGCTGCTAAGTTCAGAGAAGACCTTCCTGGCAACAGTTCTCGGCAGGCCCAGCTGGGTGCAGCTGCAACAGAGCTTTGAAGGCAGCAGCTCATGCCCCGGCCCGGGAAGCCCACCCGGGCCTCCCAGCGGCCTGACCTCGGAGGCCAGGCCTCCTCCCCAGCACCTCCACAAGGAAGCAACTCTGCCAGCCGGCCTAGCCAGCAGGTGGCTCTGGAAATGCCCCATGTAATTAGAAATCTCATTTCCATTCCTGGTCCCTGGTTTGCATGGCAAAGAGAGTAGTTTTTCTGGAATGAATTATCCCCTCCCTGCAGATGTCTTCAAAGGCTCATAATCCAAAACGGGCTCTCCAAGACCCAGCCTCCCCAGGGCCGCCCAGGCACACAGGAAGTCACTCCTCTGTGGGCACAGATGGGCTTTTGAAAATGTACGGACAGTGCTGATGTGGCAGAAAAATGCTGGCCCATGAGGGCAGGAGTCAGTGTCCCTGGTGCCCGGATCTCAGGGGAGCTCCGAGGCCTTTACCCTCACTACCACTCGGGTTTCCCCAGGATGGTCCCCGCGGCAGCACTGCGTTTCCTGCGTCCCAGAAGCCCCTTCATCCTTCGTGCTGGGCACACTTGCCGCTTACCCACTCTGCCTTCGCTCCCAATTTGCCAAGGTCAAAAAGGAGAGCAGCTAAGGTCAGTCATCTCCAGTGAGTAGAGGCCCTCCTAAGTCAAACTGAAAATTATATATATCCACATGCATACACACACACACACACACACAATATTATTATATATTATGTATTCTATATTTTTTATTTTTTATATTTGCATACTATATTATTACTTTACATATATTTATATGTAATCTACATATATTTGGTATATATAGTATTATAAACACAAATTAATAACATGCATTATATTATATACATTATATAATGCATGTATAATATACATTATAATATAATGTGGTACAAATAATACGATATATATAGGGTGCCTGGGTGGCTCAGTTAAGCATCTGCCTTTGACTCAGGTCATGATCCCAGGGTCCTGGGATGGAGCTCCGCATCGGGCTCCCTGCTCGGGGGGAAGCCGGCTTCTCCCTCTCTCACTCATTATGTCTCATAATGCCATGTATGTCATACGCGTCAGCTCCGTAGTTAATCATGCATCCATCCATTTATTTCTAGCAAAGAGATATGAAGTTCCTACTGTCTGTCACGGCCAAAACATAACAGAGATTAAGGAGTTCCAGTCTGACGAAGGGGTTCTTTACCTGCAGGGTCCATAGGTGGCTCCCTGGCAGTTGGAAGTCTGTAAACTCTCTAAAATTACTGCAAAACTCTCTGGTAAGGCATCCATAATCTAGAGAAGTTTAAAATTCTCTGGATGACACGATTAACCTCTACATGGTTAGTGACAACATAGCACTGTGTCTCCGGGTGTGCTCTCTGGACCACAAGCACCGAAATCTTCTGGCCTCCTGGTTCTCAGAGCGCTGCACAAACCAGCACCAGCACACAAGAGCTTGCTAGGGATGCAGATTCTCTGGCCCCACCCTGGACCTACTGACTCCGAACCTTCCCTCTCCCTTGACCCCCAGTAACTCCTGGGCACATGGCAGTTTGAGGGGCACTGGTTCTGTAGCGCCTGCAGTGGGCCACACCCCCCAGAGGAGGTGATGCAAGGCCGGGCCCAGGCCTCAGCAAGGCAGAGCAGGTTCTGCTTTCACATTCCAAGAGCTTTGGGATGACAGGGAGAGAGAAAGGCCCAGCTGTCCCAGCATCCGGGCCGAACCAGCCCCAACCAACCTGCTAAATGTGTCTGCATGAATGACCACCACCAAGATCTCCCTGGCCAAGTACGGGCCAGGTTGCAGAATTGCCCGAAAAAAGTGAGACGGGTACCGGAAAGAGAAATGGCTGTAAAACCACCCCCAGAACGTCATGGTTTGATACAATAATATGCATTTGCAGGATCTCTCTCTCCCTGCGTGGTCTCTCTGCTCTGTTTCTCCAGAGGGTAACGAGGCTTCTTATGTACTTTGGGGCTCCCAAGCATGCCAAAGAGAGAGCTGCCAGGACTTTTTAAGGCATAAGCGCAATGCCACTTCCACTGTATTCTACCAACTGAAGGAAGTCACAGCCCAGTCTAGATCTAAGAGAAGGGCGTGAATACTGAGAGGGATCGTTCATGGAGGGCAATCAGCATCTAGACCACTGGAGTTCTCAAACAAGCTGCACATTGCGATGACCTGGAGAGACTTAGAAAGTGCTGATACCTAGGCTCCCTCCCCAGAGACTGATTTAACTGGTCTGGGATGTGGAATGTTTTCAAGTTCCCTGGAAAGTTCTAATGTTCAGCAAAGTGTGATAGCCACCAACCTAGAATGCTTGCTAAAAAGTGCAAATTCCTGGGTCTCACCCAGGAATCCAAGACTTTACAAGCAGGCCCAGGAAAGGCCACCTCCTAGAATGGCTCCCAGGGACACCTGCCTTCTGGAACTCATATTTCTGTATCCCCCTTTGTCCAATAGCCCACAAGGAGTTGAGTCCTGCCATCAACCACATGAATAAGCTTGGGAGCAGATTATTCCCCAGTCACATTTTCAGATGAGACCTCCGCCCTGGCTAGCCCCTTGGCTATAATCTCACGAGAGATCCAGAGGGGGGATCCAACACGGGATCCAGAGGAGCCACGACTGGCTCCCAGGCCCACAGAAGATCTGAGATTATAAATGTGCCTTGCTTGAAGCTACTAAGTATTGGTTAATTTGTTAAGCAGCAATAGATGACTAACACAGGGTCTGAGCAAAATCTTAACCATCTCTCCAGACAGTTCTTATGTATATTAAAATTTCAGAATTACTCCAATGCGTGGTAGAAATAAAGACTAAATGGGGCATCCAAGGAAGACTTTAGAGAACAGATAATGTTGGTTGATTATTTCACTTAGGAGGCTTTTCTATTTACCACAGGCCCATGCAAGTGACATGTTAGGTGCCCCAAGAGCCCCTGCCCTATACCCCTGAAAGCAATGCCCAAGTCAAAGGCTTGCAAGTAGGTAGTTTATTTTGGAGAGTGATCCCAAGGAGCAACAGCAGAATACTGGGAAGAAAGAAACAAGAGGGCAGTAAAGCCAAGACGTTATAGAGCTGTGGATAGCTGGGACTCATACTGCAGGGGATCCTCTATGAGTTATAGGGAGTGCTTTTCAGAATTTCTACCCAAAGTACAAAAGTGGGGGCTCCTGCCTTCCATTGGCCAAAAGTGCTTCATGGGTTAACTCCTTTGTTCTTCCAGAAATCCCCATGCTTCCAAATTGAGTGGGTTCACACAGGACCCCCTCCCCATGCATCAAAGGCAAGACAGAGCCGTGGCGGATGGCAAGGGGCTCAGCTGAGATGAGAAGCTGCCATGTGAACCTGAGCAGAGCAGGTAACGGAGCGGTGGATGGAGTCAAGGGTGCGAGGGTTGAGGAGGGACAAAAAGACACGGTGTTAGGCACAAACCGATCTGACATATTCCTACTGACAGTTTTATAACTGACCCTCCAGTGATTTTCTTTCTTACTAGACTGGACACTCTGGGAAGGAAGAATCTCGTTTCTTAACATACCCTCATTTCCCCTAGCACTGGGCCTGGCACATAACAGAGTGCAACAAATGTTTCGTTAATCAATTAATCTTAGGGTGGAGCAAGATGGAAGAGTAATGGAGAACTAAATATAATCGGGTCCCAGGAGTTCAGCTAGATAGTTATCAAACCATTCTGAACACCTACAAACTCAACAGGAGATCGAAGAGAAGAGCGGCAATTCTAGGAACAGAAAAGCGACCACTTTCTGGAAGGTAGGACGTGCAGAGAAGCGAATCCAAGGTGATATACGGGAAGAGAGGCCACGGGGGAGGGGTCGGCCCCCGGCAAGCTGCGGAGCAGCGGAGCACAGAATCAGAACTTTCAGAAGTCTGCTCCACTGAGGGATGACACTACAGAGGCTAAGCGGCGGGGGGAGCTAGCCCTCACGGGGACAGTGTGGTCTCAGGACCCGCGGGGTCACAGAAAGACCGGGAGTGTCTGAGTGCAGCAGAGCTCCCAGGTATCAGAGTCGGGAGCCCTCTGTAGAGACGGAGCCGAGGTGTGGGCTCTCAGCTCAGGCTTACGTTAAACCACATTCCCAGCACAGTCAGGTCACTACTCTGTGAGCAGGGAATCCACAAGAGGCAGATCCAGAGAGACTCACCTTCCACCTCCAGGAGGAGCGGTGCGGGAGCAGCTGCAGGAATCTGCTGGGTTTGGAGACTCCAAACGGGGCCGTGCTTCCAAGACAGAAACTCTCTGTCACAGGCCGGCTGAGCTCAGGGCGCAGCCAGAGACCAGGGAGACGGGAGGGACTCACTGCTCTTCTCCGAGGGCGCACTGAGGAGCGGGGCCCCGAGCTCTCAGCTCCTCCGGGACGGAGGCCAGAGGGAAGCCACCATCTTTATTCCCGGCCGCCATCTTCATTCCCGGCCTCCAAAGCGGTACGGAAAGCGTTCAGGGAACAAAAGCTCCCAAGCGCGAACTAGAGCAGATGACTCAGCCCTGCCCCTGGCAAGGGCGGTGCAATCCCACCTGGGGCAAAGACATTTGAGAATCATGGCAACGGGGTCCTCCCCCAGAAAATCAGCAAGAACGTCCAGCCAAGACCAAGTTCACTGATCAATGAGAACTGCAAAACTTCAGAGCTAGGGGAAAGCAATACAGAATTCAGGGCTTTTTCCCCATGATCCTTTAGTCTTTCAAAGTTAATTATTTTATTTTATTTTTTCTTATTCTATTTTTTCAATTTTTCCTCTTTCCCATTTTAACCTTTTTAAACTATTTTATTTTATCAATACCTTTTTAAAAATCTTTTAAAATCTTCATTGTTATAGTCATATTCTATCCCTTCATTGTATTTAACCTTATTTTTGGTATACATATAACTTTTTCTTTCTTTAAAATTTTGGGATACAGTTTCTTCTAACAGATCAAAATATACCCTAAATCTAATGCTCTAGTCTCCAGCCTGATCACATTCTCTCCTTTTTTTTTAACCAACTTCTTATCTTATCGATTCCTTTTTCAGAATCTTTTTTAAGTTTCATCTTTACACTCATATTCCATCTCTTCATCATGTTTACCCTAATTTTTGTATATATATGTTTTTCTTTCTTTAAAATTTTGTGAGGCAGTTTCTTCTAACAGACCAAAATACACCCAAAATCAAGTGTGTGGTTCTGTTCTATTCACCAGTCTAGCCTATATATATGCGTGTATATATATATATACGCATATATATTTTTTTTCCCTCCTTCTCCCCCTGGTTTCAGGTCTCTTCTGATTTGGTTACTATATATTTTTCTGGGGTCGTTACTACCCTTTTAGTATTTTCTTCCCTCATTCCTATATTCTTATCTGGATAAAATGACAAGGTGGAAAAACTCACCTCAAAAAAAAGAACAAGGGGCAGTACCAATGGCTAGGCACCTAATCAATATGAACATTAGTAAGCTGTCAGAACTAGAGTAAAGAAAAATGATTTTCAAGATGCTAGCTGGGCTTGAAAAAAGTATAAAAGATACTAGAGAATCCCTTTCTGGAAAAATAAAATCCCTCTCTGGGGAAATTAAAGAAGTCAAATCTAACCAAGTTGAAATTTAAAAAAAAGCTATTAATGAGGTATAATTAAAAAATGGAGCCTCTTACTGCTAGGATAAATGAGGCAGAGGAGAGAATTGATGATATAGAAGAGAAAATGATGGAGAATAAAGAAGGTGAGAAAAAGAGAGATAAACAAATACTGGACCACGAGGGGAAAATTCAAGAGATAAGTGATATCATAAGATGGAACAATATTAGAATAATTGGGATCCCAGAAAAAGAAAAAAGAGAGAGAGGGGCAGAAGGTATACTGGAGCAATTTATAGCAGAGAACTTCCTTAATTTGGGGAGGGGAACAAGGATCAAAATCAAGGAGGCACAGAGAACCCCTCTCAAAATCAATAAAAATAGGTCAACACTCCTTCATCTAATAGTAAAACTTATAAGTCTCAGTGACAAAGAGAAAATCCTGAAAGCAGCTTGGGACAAGAGGTCTGTAACATACAACAGCAGAAATATTATATTGGCAGCAGACCAATCCACAGAGAACTGGCAGGCCAGAAAGGAATGGCATGATATGTTCAGAGCACTAAACAAGAAAAAATATGCAGACAAGAATACTATATCCAGCTAGGCTGTCATTGAAAATGGAGAGATAAAAAGCTTCCAGGACAAACAAACTAAAATAATTTCAAACACCAAACCAGCCCTATAGGAAATATTGAAAGGGGTCCTCTAAGCAAAGAGAGAGCCTAAAAATAACATAGACCAGAAAGGAACAGAGACAATATACAGTAACAGTCACCTTACAGGCAATGCAATGGCACTAAATTCATATCTTTCAGTAGTTACCCTGAATGTAAATGGGCTAAATGCCCCATTCAAAAGACACAGGGTATCAGAATGGATTAAAAAAAACAAGACCCATTGATATGCTGTCTGCAAGAAACTAATTTTAGACCCAAAGATACCTCCATATTTAATGTGAGGGGGTGGAAAACAATTTACCATGCTAATGGACATCAAAAGAAAGCTGGGTGGCAATCCTTATATCAGATAAATTGGATTTTAAGCCAAAGACTACAATAAGAGACGACGAAGGACACTGTATCATACTTAAAGGGTTTGTCCAACAAGAAGATCTAACAATTTTAAATATCTATGCCCCTAACATGGGAGCAGCCAATTATATAAACCAATTAATAATAAAATCAAAGAAACACATCAACAACAATACAATAATAGTAGGGGACTTTAACATCCCCATCACTGAAATGGAAAGATCATCTAAGCAAAAAATCAAGGAAATAAAGGCCTTTAAATGACACACTGGACCAGATGGACATCACAGACATATTCAGACCATTCCAAAGCAACAGAATACACATTCTTCTCTAGTGTACATGGAACATTCTCCAGAGAGATCATATCCTGGGTCACAAATCAGGTCTCAACCAGTACCAAAAGATTGGGATCATCCCCTCCATATTTTCAGACCACAATGCTTTGAAACTAGAACTCAACCACAAGAGGAAAGTTGGAAAGAACTCAAATACATGGAGACTAAAGAGCATCCTACTATAGAATGAATGGGTCTACCAGGAAATTAAAGAAGAATTTAAAAAATTCATGGAAACAAATGAAAATGAAAACAAAACTGCTCAAAATCTTTAGATTACAGCAAAGGCAGTCCTAAAAGGAAAGAATAGCAATACAAGCCTTTCTCAAGAAACAAGAAAGGTCTCAAATACACAACCTAACCCTACACCTAAAGAAGGTGGAAAAAGAACAGCAAATAAAGCCTAAACCCATCAGGAGAAGAGAAAAAATAAAGATCAGAGCAGATTTTGCTGAAAGGGCCTCAAGGTAGAGAAAAGGAAGAAATGGGATTCTTGTCCATTTGGGGCAACCCCAGAAGAAGCCCAAAGAATCAGAACCTCCAACTTCTTGGTTTCCTACCAATTGGGTTAGAGGGATGCAAAATGAGCCTATATGTATGTATATATATGTATGGGGGGAGCAGGGAGCTCCCTGCCATGAGTGGGGGCCACAGGCTGCTCCTTGAACCCATACAGCCCCTCACCACATATCCCAGAAATGGAGGAAGTCAAAGCATATATCTATTAGAGACTGGCAAAAATTTCTGCAAAGGGCTGAATAGTAAATATTTTAGACCCTGTGGGCCACCTAGTCTCCGTTTCAATGGTTCAACACTGTTGATGTAAAACAAAAGCAGCCATAGACAACATAAAATGAATGTAAATGGCTGTGTTCCAATAAAACTTTATTTACAAAAACAGGCAGTGGGCCAAATTTGACCCATGAACACTAGCTCTTTGGCCCCGGGTGTAGTGCATGGGCTCTCGGGTCAGGAGAACTGACTTTAGGTGCCAGCTCTCCCTCTTATTCTCTGTGTGCCTCAGAGCAATTTACTTAAATTCTGAACCTCCTCTTCCTTGCTCATAAAATAGAAACAGCAGCAGCAGCTAGCGCCAGGGACCAAATATCCACATGGTCCTCCACATTGCCTAGCCTCCCTTGCGGTTGGGTTGGGCCATGAAACTGCATTCTGGTTAATGGGATGTGAATGGAATCGATGTCAGCCACTTCTAAGCCCGACTCTTTGGCACAGCCTATGAAAGTGTCGAGTCCTCCCTTCCTCCACTGTGGGGACCCGGAGGCCATGTGTTCCAGAGGGTGGACTGCAACACGGGGGGTCACCCAACCCCCCGGGGTACTGAGCAAGAGCGAGAAAGAAAACCTTAGGGGGTTTTCTGTGTTAAACCACTGAGATGTGGGAGTCTGTATGGTGGGACAGCCAGAGCCATGACTTTAACAGGAGCACCTGCACCCTGGGGTCTTTGTAAGGATGAAAGGGGACAGGATGCCAAGCACCAAGCCCAGGGCCTGACACAGAGGAGGCGCTCGATACTATTAGCTGTCATGACTAATTGACTATAAAATGCATTACGAGTGCTTTATAAGGTTTTTCTCTTTTTTTTTTTTTAAAGGAAAATTGGGAAATATCACTGGAAATAAGTTACCTAACTTTTCCAAAAGATATCAAACCCATTGAGTTTTTTTAATGTTGAAAACACTTTGATAAGGAAAATGCTGATTCTATGTGTTATACCTCAAAAAAAAAAAAAAAAAAAAAGGCATCACTTATTAACTCTCTTTAAAAGAAGGAAGGAAGGAGGGAAAAAAACCCTTCTGATTTTTGCATCCTCATTCATGATTTTCTCCACTCAGCACGAGTTTCCTGAGCAGGTTCACTCTCTGCAGGCCTCGAGCAGGCTGCTGACTCAGCCATTGTCCTGCTGCCCAGTGGTCAGAGCCGGGGGGCGGGGGGGTCTGGGCTTAGCTGAGTGTGATCAGTCCACAGAGCAGGGCATTCCCTGCCATGAGCAGGGGGCTCAGGCTGCTCCTTGAACCCCCTCACCCCGTGTCCCAGAAATAGGAGAGGTCAAAGCCCAACTGGATATCCATGCAGCTTCCACCATGAGGGGTCAAGTTCAAACTAGCCGAGGGAAGAGAAAGCCCAGCGAATGCCTAAGTCAAGGGAGAGCTGATATGTTTCTGGGCTGAAGGCAGATTCTGAGAAGGGAATTTTGAAGGAGGAAAAAAATGGGGAAGACGCGATGAAGCAAACAGTGCTACAGATGTTTCCGAGAGAAATCAAGAGAGAAGAGGGAATCTTTGATCCCATGGATGAGAGATGTGTTGTCAAAAATGCACACGGAGAGAACCAACAGGCCGGCTCACGGTTCATGCACCACAAGCTGCGAAACAAGGTCTGCTCAGACTGGGGCCAAGTCCAAATCCAGTCTCGGCGGCGCCCCTTCTCCACGTAGCTGGTGTTTAATGAACACTCAGCAGGCCACACAGCATGCAGAGCGCTCTGCCTAAATTACCTTTGTAAACTCCAGCTCCCCACAGCCCTGAGAATTAGGAGCATTATGACCCACCATTGTCCATGGATTACTGATGAGAACATGAGTCCCGGAGAACATACTCTTCTGGGTCTTACAGGATTTGAACACCCGTGTCCTCGTCAGCTCGAGCTGCTATAACAAGATGGCACAGAATGGCTGGCCCGACGTGGCGGACAGCAGAGAGGGAGGAAGCGAGCTGTCTTGTGTCTCCTTTCAAAGGGCTACATCCCTGGGGTGCCTGGGTGACTCAGTGGGTTAAAGCCTCTGACTTCGGCTCAGGTCATGATCTCAGGGTCCTGGGATCGAGCCCCACATCGTGCTCTCTGCTGAGCTGGGAGCCTGCTTCCCCCTCTCTCCCTGCCTGCTTCTCTGCCTGCTTGAGATCTCTTGGACTAAGCATGGCCCTTGAGTAGCAATCCTTAAGCATGGACCTCAATGTCTTTAGACAAGTTACTTCATGCATCTCCGCCTCATTTGATCATGGGAAAGTAGAGATGTGGGAATGTCAATGATAAGACTATATATACAATAATAGCAAATGTTTTGTCTTTACTGT
This sequence comes from Nasua narica, assembly GCA_028533885.1. Classification (NCBI taxonomy): domain Eukaryota; kingdom Metazoa; phylum Chordata; class Mammalia; order Carnivora; family Procyonidae; genus Nasua; species Nasua narica. Next base: position 103,668,386 of record CM052811.1, on the reverse strand, counting down.
AGGTATTGTTTCTGTCCTCTTTTCTTCTTAGCATGATAGAATAAGGTTCCTGAAGCCCCTTGATCATCTTCCTGGCTATGGAATTTACTAATTCCCATGGAGTCTCTGACCCTCATCAAGGTAAGGAAATATAAAAGGCCATTGGTAAGAAGAAGGAAAAAGAATCAGCCAGCGTAACCACCAGAGTCAATGTAAGAAAAAAATTTTTCTGTGTCTTATAAGTGCGTCATTCCAAAGCTGGACCTGATGGGGTCATTTCCTTCATACCACCAGAGCCTAAAAGACCCCATATCCACATCCCAACCCTTCTCCAAGCTCCTTATCATTGAAATAAAATGAATGAGACTTAGTGTCTGGAAGTGAGTGGAAATGGGGGAAGAGATGAAGGGATGATAGAAAAGACAAAAGGAGGGAAAGCAAAGAAAATGAACTTTCATTCCCATCCAGCACAATGTCAGACACATGCATCAAAGACTCAGCTGAAAAAGCAAAATGTTGCTTTGCACCATTCTCTGACCTCCATGTAATGTCAGTGATTGAAAAATAAGAATTTCTTTCTGCTATGGACTATACCTTCCTAACACCCCACCCAACATTAATGTAGTCATTAAAGACTACCTTAATAATGGAGCCACTTCCATTATAGAAGCCATAAAATTCCCAAAGCATCCCAAACGCTCTTGGGTTTTAAAGTACTATACTAATCTGATTGGTCCACAGGGCAACAAGATCTTTCTGACATCATTTCTATCTTTTGTGAGCATAAGGGACCTAGAGAGTACAAAAAAGGAGTCTCTAACCCAGGCTTGGAAGGTCAAAGAAGCTCTCCTGGAAAGGGTAAAATCTGAGCAGAATTCTAGAGGACTAACAGGTGTTGATAAAATAAAATCTGGTAACCGCATGTGCAAAGGCCCGGTGGCAGGAATCTCCCAGCATGTTGAGGAGCTCTAGTAATTCAGTTTGGATGGAGAATAGAGAACAAGAGCTACAACAGATAAATGTGAGGCTGGAGGTACATGCAGGACCCAAGTCCTAAAAGATCTTCTATAACCCCTTAGCTAAGGGGTAGACACACTATCCAGAAGCACTAGGGAGCCATTCCAGAGTCTTAAACAAGAGAGTATTCGGAGATTACATATGCCCTTTAGAAAAATGTATCGGCCTGCTCTGTGAGAATGGCTAGTAGGGGAGCAAAAATCAGACAACGGGGATAACAGGTGGCTGCTGACACCGGTTCAGGAAAGGAGGATGGCGGCCAAGCCCGAGGCAACAGTATCTGGAAAAGAGAGAGGCAGGAGTTTGAAGAAAAAATCTGCCAGTCGAGCCACTGGCTGGATGCCTTCCAATATCCAGATACAACTTTGGCACTGGATAGAAAGGTTTGCCATTCTTTCCCTAGTGAGCTAGGGAACATAGGAGGAGGGATGGGTCATGAGAGGAAGGACTGTGAGTCCAATTTAGGGCATGCAATGTTGGAAATGACTGAAGGACATCCGAATTCACATGTGCAGAAGTAATTTGGAGATTTTCTCCAGCAGGTGTGGAAGATTTGGGCACCATATGTAAATTGAAGCCCTGAACGTGGTTAAAATAAGCTAAGGAAACCAACTCTGTGGGTTGAGCTCTGGACACCAGTCTCCAAAAAGGAGGGTGCTCTGAGTGGCATGTGAGTCACCACCAATGCACTGAAACAATTTAAGTTGGAAAATGTAAGACAGAAGGTGTACACGCTGGGTGCATTCCAAAAGCAAAAGAACTACCTTCTAGGAAAACGAATCAGGTCCACGGATGGGAGGTACAGAACAGTGAAGGTCTTTCACCTCCAAGACTTCCAGCAATAGCCCGCCTAGCTTGGGAGGGAGGGTGCTCAGTCCCAGGAGAGTCCAGGCAAAGGCCAGGGCCGTCTGGAAGGGAGAGGAGATACTAATCCAAGAACTGAGCACGGCATCAAAAATGACTGTGGCTGGGTCACTTCTCAAGCTGCGATTTTAAGACCTTCTGCTCTGCAAACAGATTTTTCAGCTGATGGATCGTAAAATACAAAAAGATACACTGGACACACTAAAGATGAATCCCCTCTCCAGTTTTCCAAAAACTGTGTTCCCTGGACTGCCCATCCCCCGCTCCAAGGTGCTATAAAGGGAGCCCACAAGAATTCCAGGGTGGAACACTTTGGGTTTATTGAGATAAATGTGCTTCTGTGACGCAGGACTTTAATATGGCCATATGCCCAGCAAATCTCAAAAAAAAAAAAAAAAAAAAAAAAAGGTAGGGATAGAACCTGTCATTTTCCCCGAGTTCATCTCATCATGGAATCCTTCGGACCACACCCCTGCCTTAGCATTGAGTAGAACTATAGTGTCTCCAACTAGAACTTGGAAGGTGCTACTAGCAAAGGGAGAAGAACATCATAATCTGAGGAATTAGCCCCTGGAATAAAACTACTGGGCTCCGATCTGAGCACACATGTACACTATTACTATGTCAAATTACTTCTCTGGGCCTCAGTGTTCTTCCACAGAAGGGAATAATAGTAATACTCCCCCTCACGCCCCCCCCACAAACTGTCATTGTATTAAATAAGATAATGCAAATGAGGAACCAGGCACACTGACCCACATGTGGGACTCAGTAAATGTCAGATATTCTCATTATTATCATTAATTCCCCCTGGGTTCCATCCGTATAGAGAAAGGGTCTGTTTCCCTTGTGCCTCTTTGCCCTTTTATCCATTCCCTCCACATGCAGTGGAAGAAGATCTGGTGGTCCAACGTGTCTTGGACCAGCATCTCCGTCAGAGTCTAAACAAGAAACAGAAAGCATTGAGCATTTCAAACAGAGAGAGGCACTTTACTGCCAGGAATTTGTCACATGGGTAACGGAGGGGCTGAGAAGCCAAGCAGAGGCCAGTGAGTCAACCCAGAGGCAAGGAGGGGGCCAGAGGGGGCCCCATGCCTAGGCTGGGGTCTGCAGGCGGCCTAGGTTTGGGGTGGGGTGAGATGACCGGAGGCAAGGGTCATCTGTGGAAGCCAGAACCATGGGGGTGTGTATCCACAGTGGGGCTCAGCTCCTCCTGGAGACCCCATCTGAGTCAGAGAAGCGTCTCCCCCTTCTCCTTCTCTCTCTTGCCCCGCAGTCCCCACGGTGCTTCCCACTGGCAAACCCAACCGAACCCAGCCGACCTGGGAGCCTGTGGGGCCAGCCCCCTGCCAACAACCCAGGTTGGCGAAGGGGGAAAAGGAACATGAAGGTAAATGAGTCGTGGGCCAACAAGGACACACATTTGCTCCCTGGGGGCGGGCAGCAGACTCCCCCTGTGAGAGCAGAGCCCCTGGTTCAGTCGGCCAAGCTGATCGCCGACATGAAAGGAGAGAGTCAACATCCAGCCTCTCACTCCTTTCTGGAGGACGGGGGTCACCCCAGCCTTGCCCAGCCGTCCAGCTGGGCAGCCGCGGGAGGGTGGGCACCCGTCGGCCCGCTGCAGAGAGCCTCGCGTGCAGGGCATCTCAGGTCTCCCGCTCCACCCCTGCTGCCAGGAGCCGCTCCTGGGCCCCAAGGCGGAGCGAGGACAGGCTCTGCCCATCTCAGAGCTCCTCCAGCATTTGCTGCCCTGGAGTTATTTTTATATCTCATTTCCTCGCATTATGGCAATTTACATACTTCAGCAGAGCACATTAGTGTCCAAAACACAAACCAGGAACAATAACACATCACTGGGAGCTTCGCAGAAACCCCAACCCAGAGGAGGTTTCGGAAAGCAGTTGCTAAAACAAGTGGTTCCCTCATCCCGAGTGGGAGAACTCTCAGCAACACTTGACAACAAGCGGACGTGATGAGGGCCACACGGCGCCATAATCCCGGCGGGATTGCACATTGAAAGCTGCATTCAGTGCTCGGAGCCCATCAGAGCGGGCATTGTTGCGATGAATACCGAAGGGATTGCACAGTGAATTGCTACTTCATTGCCAAGTGCTTCCGATTCTCTCCTCCTGCCATCTGTGTCCTCCGGAAGATACAGAGAAGCAAAGGTCCGAATGGGGGCTGGGGGGAAGGAGGGCCCTGCAGGCAGGGGGAGCCCCAAGGAAGGGGATAGGAGCATCCGTGGGGTCAGAGATGGCAAGAAAATTCTGTTATCCCCACATAGCCAAGTTCCAGGCTTACAAAGACCGAAACACACCATCAGATGGAGGACCACCACCCACCTGCATGTGGACGCAGGAACATCCATGCCCTCACTCTCAGGAAGAAACAGCCCGAATCTGCACTCGCACACGGACCCGCACACGCTCATACATATTCATACAGTCATTCAACAAACCGCGAGTGCCTATCCCACACCAGCAACTGTGCTAAGCACGGGGCCCCTACCTTCTCGGAGTTTATCTTTACACACACATACACATGTTCGTAGACGCACGCAGACACACACACACACAGACAAGTCACCCATAAACGTGCTGACAAACCCCGAAGCCCCTGCTTTCACTCGGTGCCGCTCACCCACGTGCACACCCCTTATGCAATGTCACAACTAAAAGGCAACACCAGCCAGAAGGAGGAGGATGAACAAATCAATGGTCTAGTTCTGTTCTCATTTTGAAAATACGCTGTTTTTGCTCAGCTCGAGTTCTCAGCCCAAGACTGGGGTTCTTCCCAAGAGCTTGGCTCGTCTTGGGTTCTTCTATTCGATAGTTCTCTATTTAACCCTTTGGATTGCTAATATCCTCGATCTGGGTTTAAAATACAGCACTGATAGCCCACCTTGGGATGGTGATGCGGCAAGAAGGCAGATTTCTCCCGTGACATGTCAGGCAGGACAGCAGAAAGACGCTCACTCTCCCTGAGATCATCCAAGCTCAACTCACCCAGGCTCTCTCTTCAAGTTCTAGCTAACAACAGCAGCAGAAGCAGCAATAATGAGAGCTAACGGTTATTGACCACTTACTGTATGCAAGGCAGTATGCGAAACACTTTTTACACGGACCATTTCATTCCATTCTGTTAACAATCCTGGGAAGAGAGTGTTGGTATTGGGCCCATTTTACAGATGATAAAACTGAAGCTCAGCGAGCTCAGGGATGTGTCCCATGACACCCGGCTAACTGGTGGTAGAGCTAGTATTTAAATCCAGTCAAACTAACCTTTAATTTTGTCAACCTCGGCCAAGAAGGAAATACTGGGTTTTGGCAGACCTGGGTTCAGAGCACACACAGGGTTTAATGCTATTCGCCATGCTTTTCTACATCCTATCATTATTTCATCATCACAGTTAATTCTGTCCTCCTCCTCTTTCTGTGTATGTGTAGCTTGTGAGATTGCTTTGGTTGAATTCATTCAGAATTAGTACATTTAAAGCCCTAAAAAAAATAGGCAAATAAATAAATAAATCCAGGCGAGCTGACCAGAGAGAACTTGGCTGCTCTCTGTATCGGTTAGTTACTGGTGCAAAACAAGTCAGCCAACGTTACCATCATGCATGTTTCTTCCAAGTTGACTGGGACCAGCTAGGCAGTGCCTAGGGAAGGTCTCACACAGGCCAGGACTAGGGTGAGACCAACAGGTCACTCCTCGTGGGCACAAATCTTAAGAGGAGGGGTGCCAAAAATTTAGTAATCGAGGTACCTAATATTTTAAGGAGTGCCTTTTAAAAAATCAAAATCAATACCAAAAGAATCCATGATGAAGAAAATATCAAATTTTCAATAAAGACAGGATCATCATTCCTGGGTGTTTTGGGGGTAGAGGGGCACTTTGAGTTCCAATATGGCTCAGTCCAGCTCTGCTACTGATTCCCCATGGGGCTCCTGCTAGCCCTGACCCTCTCTTATGCGGTTGGAAACATCCGAAGCCTCACTCATTTGCATCTGGTGGCTCAAACAGCTGGGGGCTGGGACAGTTTGGGCTCCTTGGGCACCTGGCCCCCGTCTCTTTGTGCTTTCTCCACACGGTGTCTCCAGACGGCACCTTCGGGATGGTTGGACTTCTGATGGAGAGGTTCAAGGCTACAAGGGCCCATGTCCCAAGGGAGAGCCACGAAAAAGCTCCATGTCCCTTATGAGCTTCAGAAATCACACAGCTGCAACACCAGCCCGCAGTGGAGGGGCAGGACAAAGACCCCACGTCCTGATTTGACACCTGTCCTACAACCGCCACCGTCTCAAGCCGCAGCCCTGGTAGTTTCTGTCTCTGTGCCGCAGCCCGCAGCAAGCCGTTGCCCTCCGGGTGTTCTGAATACAGCGGCCGGGCAGGTCACGTGTCACGGAGGCGTCCAAGTTCACCCACGAGAGTTTGCCTTACATGTGAGTGTCTGGCCTGCGGAATAACAGCCGAGTTTCCGAGCGTGGAAGGAAAGACCTTTCAGGGATGTCCACACCCCCAGCAGTGGCCCTGCCCCCTTCTTCACCACAAGGTCACTTAGGGGAGGTGCCGGCATGTTACTTTCTGCCAATCTCATTAGTCGTCGGCTATGTGCTTCAGCTAACAAGAGACGCAGGAACTGAACATTGTGAATGACAGTGAAGAGGAAGGTCTTCCCCGATGTGGGGGGATGTGGATGTGGACGATGTGGCCTTAATGTGGACAGGCCTCATTGGAATCTCCTCCACGTCACTTCTAGTAAGAACCTGGAGCAGTCACCGCTCTGGAACCGTCCTTGAGCATCTCACCGTTTACATCCATGTAAGATGGGCACAGCAACACCAGTGTTGTTTTATATTGTAAAGAGGAAATGAGCAAGTTTGAAATGAGGTGTGGAGCGGAGAGAGGGTACGCAGCAGGTGACTCACAATTGATAGAGTCTTTTTTTCCTCAGTCACCTTGATCCCATTTACCCACCCACCCCCAGGGCCGGCCAGTTTGTGTGTCTAGCACAAAGCCCTCAGCAGTGGAACTGAAAGGTTATCAGAGCTAGGAATGACACCGTGGTGTTGAAGGTGTTGAGGGAATTAGATCTGGAGTTTCTACTGTGTTATTCAAGCTTCACATTTTCCCCTGGCGCAGAGGCTGTTGTTATCCCCATAGAAGACAAGGGAACTGAGGGTCAGAGAGGTTGAGGGCCTCGTTCGAGGTCCCAGAATGAAGACAAATGAAGCTGAGATCCCACACCCGGTGATCCAACTCCAGAGAGCACGCTCGCGGCAGTCCTGCTCAGAACCACATTACGTGCTTTGGAATCAGGCAAAGTGCCCTGAATCCCAGACCTCTCCCTTCACTCTGTGTTCTTACATTCTGTCTCCTTACCTATAGGACGGGGACAATAATCACTGCCCCTACAGGGCTCTTGTGAGTATGGAGATCAGCCACAGGGAGTAAGCACTCCGAGATGTGTTGTTAATTTCCTCATTGCTCCTCCTGGATTCGTCCGTGAAAACCCCAGATCCTGTCCGAGAGAGAGAGAGGATTCAGGCTGTGGAAACCCCATGAGCTGGGAGTGTAAAGTCAAAGGCAGCTCTGGAGAGAACCCGCCCGGCATTGACCCTAGACCTCCAGCGTGTCCGTGGCAGACATTGTCGGGGCACCTTGCACATCCTCCGGGCATCCCCCACTCCAGATCCTGGCGCCGTGCTAGACAGTTCCCATACACCAGGAAGGCTCCGGCCTCGGGCACCTGTATCCTTCCGCCTGAGGAAACACGCTCTGCCAGGGTGGGGGACAGCCCAGGAATGCCAGAGATACTGACGAACCAAGACGGGGCAGGAACTAGTGGTAAATGTCCCTGCTTCTTTGCCTCCTGGTGAAGGATTCTGAGGAGTGACACACACGGCTCTCAGAGCACCCCCAGCAGGGCTGAGTCCTGGTTGCCCACGGCGACACCCATCAATTACCTGTCACCCATGACTCTGCTCCCTTCTCTGTCTCCCATTCCTTCTCTCTCGCTCACTGTGCTTTCTGGGGTCACTACCCGATATATTGCCTGCACCCGAATCCTTCTCTCAAGGATTTCTCAGAAACAACCGAAATGTTGTTCTCCACCTGCAGGCGCCCCTCAGTTCCCGACTCCACACCTGTCTCTGAGATAAGGAGGGGTGAGAAGCTACACGACCCAATCATCAGTTTATCCAACCTTTCAGTGGAGAAACACCGGCAGCTCGCATAGATGCTGAGAGCCGGCCCTACAGGCTGCATGTCTGCCCACCCCCTCTCTCCTCCCCACCGCCCAGATGTTCTCGAAGACTCTACATCTTGAGACTCGTTCTCCGTGAGGTCAGAGGCACACTCTGGCTCCTCCCCCCGCAACAAAAGGGAAAGATTGGACGTGCACACAGAGCTAGGTGGGATCCCCTGCAGAGTCAGGCTTCCGTCCCTGCAAATTATTTTTTGCTAATCAATATGTTTAATAAATAATATTCCAGTTGATTTCATTACTGGCAATACACAAATCAATAGAAGGTTATTGCATGATAACTTCCCATTGATATTGTAATCCTCCTGATTTAATAAATGTTGCTTTTCTGAGCACTGCTGTTTGCATTAGGAATTGAAGGAAGGAGGACAGAAAAAATACTAACTCCGTTACGAAACTGAGGCTGGAGCTTAATAAAAAAAAGTGCAAGGAGAGTGAGTGGGGCTTCTTGAGCTCCGTCTACAGTAGCCTGTGCAGCAGCCCAATACTGCCCAGCTCCGGGTTAGCCTCCTTTGTGGGATTCCAGAGCGAAAAGTAGGAAAAGTCTTGGCTGGGAGGTTTTCCAAACATGCCTGAGCAGGGGCTTGACCTTTTGTTTCCTTTGCAAATCCTGACCAGAAACTCCCCCGTGAACGAGAACCCCAAACAGGAAGGAGACGGATGGTGGAAAATCGTAAGCCTGGGGTTTATGATCTGTTCTCAAATCCCGGAGGTTCAAAGCCACAAGGGGCCTCGGAAGCTGTCTAGTGCAGAGTCCCAGTTACCTGGCCACAAGCAAGGGCATCAGAGTCATCAGGGAAGCTGGTGACAACACCCTGGAGTCCCAGGGGCTCCAGGAGGCAATGACCCAGGAGGGCTGCCGTGGAGCTTGGCAAAATGCATTTTGCATTTTTTTTTTTTTTTGAAGCAGAGCATCTTATTAAAGAGTAAACTTTAAAAAGACAATATAATCACAGCTCTCATACAAAGACAAAGTGAAGATCCGTGGAAGATTTTATTTCCCTCCTTCCTTAGTTAGGGAACCAGGAAGATGTGACGATGGATTCAAAGGAGAACTCAGACAACCACACTCTTTTAGGTGAGCCCGTTCCAGCTGGAGCGAATTCATGAATTCGGTGGGAGAGGGACCTCTTGTCTCTCCATCCCCAGATAGAACTTTTCTGTCCACAGACAAGCATCATTGGCATTCCTATCAGTTACCTACGACCGACCGAGGGAGGCATGAAAGCGCTCACGACAATGAGAGGCACTAAGATCAGATCACCCAGACGTGTGTCCCAGGGCAGCTCTGGCCCTCCGTGGAGCTGGGTCAGACTTCACAGGGGAAGGAAGGGCACCGCGGCCCAAAGGCGGTCCTCACTCCAGACACCAGCCGCCAGCTCGGGTGACAGATTACAGCTGCCTCAGTGGCTCAGCCTCCTATCACAAGGTGTTAAGGATTAGGGGGCTTAAACAATACATATTCATTTCTCCCAGCGACCTTGGTGCATAGGCTGGGAAGTCCAGGATCAACGTGCTGATAGAGTCCGAGTCCAGTGGGAGCCCTCTTCCTGGCCTAAATGCCAAATTCTCTCTGTGTCTTCACGCAGTAGAGAGAGGGGAAGTAGCTCTCTCGCCTCTCTTCTTATGAAGGGCACTAATGTGATCCATTAGATCCCTGGAGGGCTCCACCCTCATGATCTCATCACCACCCAAAGGCTCCACCTCCGAATACCGGGTAGAATTCGGATTCTAATGTAGGAATTTTAGGGGACATCAACATTTGTCCATAACAACAGTTTTATTATAAAGGAAACAAATCAGAATGAGCCAAAAGAAGATGATTTCATGGAGAGCTCCAAACTTTTGGGTCCTTAGGCCGCATCACCTGCCTGGCTTAGGGACTCCCTTTCAGGAACCAGGGGCGAACACCACCCAATTCTTCACGACACAACAGTTGTGTTAAAGACCTTGATTTCCACTCAAGATCCAGTGATCTTGTGGTTCGTTTCAAAGTATTTCATAAGTTCTCCTCAAAATACACACAGAAAACCATGCAAATCATGAGAGAATACTAACATGAATTTTCACAAAAGGAGCAAATGCATACAACCAACGTTCAGGGCAAGAAATAGAACTTGGTCGGCGCCCCCAGAGAACCCCTCTTGTCACTATACCCCCTACTGCCAAGGGTAACCACCTGATTTTTCTTTTTTTTTTTTAAGATTTTATTTATTTATTTGAGAGAGAGGGTCAGTGAAAGAGAGCGAGAGAGGAAAGCAAGTGGGGGAGGGTCAGAGGGAAGGGGAGAAGCAGGCTCTCCACAGGACCGGGAGCTCGATGTGGGGCTCAATTCCAGGACCCTGGGATCATGACCTGAGCTGAAGGCAGACGCTTAACCAATTGAGCCCCCCAGGCACCCCCACATGATTTCTAACACCATAGAGTCATCGTGCCTGTTTCTTACCTCCATATAAATATAATCATTCAGGATGAATTCTGGTGTCTAAGCATCTTTTGCTTGGTGTCATGTTTATAGGTATGGCCTCATACCTAGAATAGCTCATCACTTTGCTGTATAGTATTCTGTAGTGTGGAAAATGCACACTCTGTAGGAAAAAAAAACCAGGTTGGATAACCTGACTTCGTTCAGTGACACACCTCTCCCCAGTTTACAGATGATAAAACCAGAGTCCCATAGAGGCGAAGTGGTTGTCCAGGAGAGAAGCCTTGTTCCAAGGACCATCAAAGCCCCTCATGGGCAGGTGCCAAGCCAGGGGCATCCTGGGATGCAAGCAAGGGGCAGAAGGAAGACAGCAAGATGAAAGAAAGGGGGAAAAAAGAACACAGGTGATAAACAAAGGATGGAAGACAGGAGGGAGAAAGGGAGCCCTGGAGAGGAATGGGAGGAAGACGAGAGTGAGGGGGAGGCATGGACAGACAGAGTGACCAGGAGGGGCTGGATGTAAGGGAGTGGAAGCAGGAGGGAGGCACCTTCTCACCCTAAGGAGAGGGTCTTTACCACCCAGCCCTGTGACAGTTGGAGCTGCTGGCCCTCTGGAGCTTTCTTCAGCTCCCTGTCTTCCCCGGACTCCCTGCATCCAGCCCATGGAACCTGAGGGCGGTGTTCCTCTCCTGCATTTCCCTGGGAGAGCCAGAATTGTGCATACTTTCACTGCTGCCATGCAGGGTTCAAACTGCCTTCCAGGAGCCCTCACTGAAATGTGCCGCGTGAACCCGGGTAGAAAGCCCAGGACAAAGCTCCGATGCTTCCCTCCCTCCTCCTGCGGGAAGGGAGGTGCCTGACCCTCCAGCAGATCTGAAAACAGTGGGAGAAGCAAGGTGCCTACCAACGACCAAGCAGCTACTCCATTGTCTTGCCTGACCGCCCCCCACCCGGATGAATTAGGAATTCCCGAGCCCACTTTTCAGATGAGGAGATGGTGCCTAAGACAGTTTGAGACATCTGTTCAAGCAGAATAAGAATAAAAGGGATTGGGCTCCGGAGTTGTATGGCTCCAGGAAGCCTTTTCCCCGTGTGTGGGAGTAGTGTGTTTTTCATATAGCATGGCACGCTTGGGGCTCACTGGCTCAGCTGGAATTCTGACTTCAGTACTAACTAGCCAAATGAACTTGGAAGAACCTATTGACCTCTCTGGATCACAGATTCCTCATCTGTAATATGAGGATAACAACAGTACTTGGGGCACCTGGGTGGCTCAGTCGGTTACGCGTCCAGCTCCTGGTTTGCGCTCAGGTCATGAGCTCGGGATCGTGGGATCGACCCCTGCATCAGGCTCTGCACCCAGCAAAGAGTCTCCTTGAGATTCCCTCTCCATCTCCCTCCGCCCCTCTCCCTGCTCGCACTCTAAATAAATAAATAAAATCTTTTTAAAAAGTAATAGTACTTACTTCATGCAGCTAGTGCAAGAATTATCTACTAATATTCAGGAAAGGTGCTTAAGAGTGTTCTTGGCACATGACAAGTCCTTGCTGTGAGCGGTCATCCCTGGATCTCTCTTCATATCATCAACATCATCTCGATCATCACCGTCTTCAGGACCACTAACGACGTTGGCACTCTTATACTATAATGGTCCAAGCAACTCTGGGCATTCTCTCAGCACCTGTCAGTCAGTGTGCGAAGACATTCCTTGGGGCTCCCCAAAGCCCATGTCAATGGTAGCAAAACCCCAGCAAAACCAAAGCGGGGGTGCTGGGTAGAGGTGGCGCCTTTGTGCAGACCCCAAGTCCAACCGTGTTCGCCTCTCCCCCTCGCTCGTCTCACTGTCTATGGCCCAGGGCAGCCACCCCAGCTTGCTTCGTGGACCTTTAGTTCAGCTCCCACCTAACTCAGTTCCATAACTCAGTTTTGCACGTCTTCACTGTGAAGAAAGGAATCCGGGGGGGGGGGGGTCCAACTCCCTGTCCAGCTCACCTGGACAGGACACAGAGGGCTAGCTGACCAAGCTGTGCGTGAACTGCCTCAAGTTCACGAGTCTAGTTTGGGTCCAACGGAACCATGACTAGAATCTGACCAAACAGAGAAGAGATGCAGAGAAGAGAAGCCAAGAGCGACTGTGAACCTCGATACAAGCGACTCCTCAGGTCCTCCGAGTCCTGTAAAAGCCCGCATGCGCTTTCGTTTCTCCTCAGTTGTGTGTATGTGCTCCCTGTCACCTTACGTAGCTAATGCTATAGGTGTGACACCAGGGTCCCCCGGATCAGGCCGGTGCGTCCATCCTCCAGCCGCTCTGCATGAGGCCGGCCTCCTTGCCTCACAGTGACACCAATTCCATGGTACCACTCACGCCAGGGCACCCCCCTGGGATCAGGCTGGAGCTAGTCTCCACCTGGAAATCACACCCTTGCTTTTTTCCTTCCCCCGCCCTGTCCTGCTTTCCTTTTCCTTTCTCCCTTTCTCTGCCTGAGAGCACTCCTTCATTACATTATTTTCTCAAGAATCCCTGTCTCAGGCTCTGCGTCCAGGAACCTGAACTTAGACACTTTATTGTGTCTGTTCCCACTTCAGCCACTCTGAGGGGATTCCTACCCCGGGCAACTCAGAGCTCTGGGACACTTCTTTAACTAGTTAACATTATGTAAGCTTTCCTTCTAAGTCACTATTTCATGATGACGTCTCTTCTATCCACTATATAGTTAGACCGACATTTACTTTACTATTTGCCTGTCCTTGAACGTGTGGGTGTTTACAATATTTTGTTATATCCAGTACTGTGATGAAGATCGTTAAACTTCAAAAAAACAAAGCACATATGTAAATAAAGTCTCTTTCCTTGAGCACATTTGGTCAAGGTAAAATTCAAATCCCCTCTTGGGGCTCTTTGCCACCTTCTGTATCCCCATTTTAAAGAAATAGCATATTAATAGAAAAGTGGAAGTACAGTAAAGGCAATAGGTCAGGAGACAGACAATCGTCATTGAAGAGAGTGTGTTACAGTTTCCAAGAGGAGGAGGCTTGCTACACTATGGGGGCTGAGGGACACACACACACAGAAGCCCCAGGGCTCGTCCAGAGGCAGAGGAACTATGGACAGGAGCCTCTACTGCGGTTTCTATAGGAAGGAGTGGATAAGGCAAGGCAAGCAGTTTTAGGATTGGCTGATTTAAATCACTTCACTGGTCTCTGGGGCCTGGGGGCTGCCCCTAGTCGTCTGGTACCCAATCTTAGGGCCATTAAGGCAGGTGGATAGCAGCCTGAAGTGCGAAAGCCCAGTAAAGAAGAATGGAGGGTATGGGCTCTGGATTGATTGGTTTGTATTTTAAAAGTGCATCCCTAGGGCACTTTTAGGGATCATCATCATCAGGTCATGATCCCGGGGTCCTGGGATGGAGGCCAGCATTGGGTTCCCTGCTCAGCGTGGCATCTCCTTCTCCCTCTGCCCTCCCCCCACCTGTTTGCACCCTCTCTCTCTCTCTCCCTCTCAGTCTGAAATAAATAAAATCTTAAAAAAAAAAAAAAGTGCATCCCTGCGAGAATGGCTCTCTGAAAGAGCGGGTGGGCGGGCGACAAGGAAGGCAGGAGGCCGAGGCCAGGTGGCTCGGGCGGGAGGTTGGGTCGTCAGAACAAGGCTTGTCTGGCTTATGCATTCAGTGCAGACGTGGAAGGGCCAAGTTTACAGCGACTGGGAACATGTTTAAAACACCCCGTGGCTCCTGCTCCTTCCCAAAGGACAGATGGAGACTCACATCATTACAATGGGACATGGGTCTCCGTCTCATCCCTGGGCATCATGCTGACATCCACCAGGGTGTGCCTGGGCCCACCTGCTTCTCTGGGGGCTTCCCATTGGTACCCGCTGCTGAGGTCTGTAGCCACAGCCTCTGGTCCTGAGGCCCTGTATGCTGCAGGCCCTCTACCCTGACTCAGACCCTCATATCCAGATGTGCCCTAGATACAGGAGCATCCCCACTGGGGCACTGCAGAATCTCTCGGTGGTCATAGAGCTGGAGGTGGCTATCCTGGCTATAGCCCCCTGAATTCTCTTTCGGGTTTCTGATCTATCCACTCTGTCATGCCTCCAATACCTTAGTGAACTGCAGACTTCTCTAAGGGGTTTGGACAGTCCCCCCATAACACGAAAATCATTAAAGAACAAATAAATCCTGGAGTTCCCCTAGAAATTTCTAGTTGTTTCTCACACATCCTGGGTTTCTATGCTCACTTTTTGGACATCTTTATTCTTAACTGAATCTTTTTTATTTTCTTGGGAAGCTTCATAGCTTAGCCTTCACGGCAGAAGTTCCAAGGGAAGAAATTGATAAAGAAATAAGATAGAAAATATAGGTATAGCTTCCCAAATATAGGTTGGAAAACATTTTTAGAAAATTAAACCTCAAAAATTAAACCAATAGTGGCATCATTAGGATGACTCTATTAACTGTCACCATGTATGGATCACCCATGAAATGTTCACCATGGACATACAGTATCTCAAGTCCTCTGCCGGATTGAAGATTATTATTTGTATTTTGCAAATAAGGAAAGTGAGGCTCCGGGTGGTTACCCTGCTCGACATCATGTAACCGTTGGAAAGAAGGCAGTGCTGGAATCAAATCCAGCCCTCACCCTGGAACACTCCTGCCCCCGGTTCACTGTGCTTTGTGGGCTGAGTGGCTTATTATTACTCGGAGTTTTGATGTTTGATGGGAAAATGCAGCCTTATCTCAGACACCCGACATGGGGACTGGGCCCCCAAAGAAGGCTGCCTTGGCCCCCAGATTTCCCATCTCTGCTACCCTGGCCTCCGGATGAGCAGTTTCTCCTTCTCTCCAGTGCGCGATCTCCCAGCCAAAAGGGTCGTTTTACCATTCATCCTGGCTCAGAGTCAGGGGGTCCTCTGGTGTGAATTCCCGACCTGGGATCAATGTCATAAAACCCTTCAGAGACACCCACAAGGCAAACCCCGTTGGAAGGAAATGGGAGGACTCCGGGGGAACATCCCCAGGGGGCATCAATAGGGTAACGACTGGTCATCCAAGCTGGGACTTTTTTTGAGAGTCAAAGGGGAAGTATTAACAATTGCCCTGAGACAAACCATATAAACTGGGACTGTGGACCCAGACACCGGGTCACCCCAGCCCTAGATAGAGCCAGTGGGAAACAAGCAGCGAGATCCCCCTGCAGCATTTTAAATCCCAGCAGAACATCCTGCCAGGGGGCTTCCCCCTCCAACTATTAGCATTATTAGTGCCCGTTAAATATGTCATAGTCAAAGATTTGCTTCATTCTTCAGTGTGATTGCCATTGATTTTTGAAACCCACATCTTCTTCCCCAGGGACACACATCTTCAGCGAAATGATAGAAGGAAATGGAAAAGAAGGATTAGATTTATAGGCATTCATTTTACAGGCATCGCTTTGGGGGTAGAGTCACAGTCTTAAAGCAGCGGTCCTCCGAGGACGGTCCAGGAACCACCTGCAGCAGAATCACCAGGGCAGTTGGAAACATGCTGATCCCTGTGTCCCGTCAATGACTTCCGGCAAAACGGATCTCCGGGGATGGGGCTGGGAAACGTGTGTGTGGTTTTTTGGTAAAGATTTATTTTATTTCTTATTTTAGAGAGAGAGAGAGTAGGGGGAGGGGCAGAGGGCGAGAGAGAACCTGAAGCAGACTCCACACTGAGAACAGAGCCTCATGCAGGGCTCGATCCCAGGACCTTGAGATCACAACCCGAGCCAAAATCAAACGTTGGACGCTTAACCAACTGAGCCACCCAGGCGCCGCAGGAAGTGTGTGTTTTTAACAAGTCTCCTGGAGGTTCTTATGTATACTGAAGCACACGGAAGGCCTTCATACCAGGAATCCAGGTAGCGGGTGGGCAGGCACTGATTTTGCTCCTTGAGCCTCAGGCTGCGGGACCTCAGGTCTGAGATGCACCAGCAAGGGCTACGAACCCTCCCATCCCTTCAGAAAAAAGTTCAGGGCAATCCCCAGGCAGGATGTCGGAGAGAACGCCCAGATTCCCGGTGGATACACCAGACCTGGTTTACAGCGTGCAGAGGTGGCTGGGTCTCCAGAGCGGAATGGGCAGGTTCTTGGCGGTGGCATCTGCCAGGAGGAGCGGGTAATGGGCCTGATTTATGACACTCAGCATGGGACCTGGCTGCTGAGCTCAATCACTGTGGCTCCCCATGGTGGGGTTCATGCGCTGTAACGGTCCCGGAAATTGGAGAGGAATTTACCTCCTGCTGCCGAACATTACATAACAATCACGGCAAACAAGCAGAGGCAGGAGGGGGCCTCCTCCTCAGCTGGCACTGGCAGCCTGGCACAGCAAAGGAGGTAAGCCCGGGAGCTGTCTGCTGGGGTCACATGCCCTCGGCAGCACTCCTCTGGGAGTGGGTGCCCGGGGGGGCCCAGCCAGAGCTGGCATCGGGGCCCACCAAGGTACAAGCCTCAGCCCAGGGACTCCTGGAAGAGATGGGAGAAGAGGCAAGCTCCAAGTGGGAAACGACTGCTATCTGAACCCATGTCACAGACCTTCACAGCATTTATGGACGGCGCATCCGTCAATAACCTCCCTGATTTGCCACCGGGAATAATTCAGATCGGACCTGAAATTGACATCTGCAACATGAGAGCGAGCGGAACAGAATGTAGACTGGTGGGGAGACGAACCAGATCAGCATAGCCCTCCAGGGTCCTAGTGAGGAGTTGGGATTTGCTTTCAAGGGCCCTGAAAAATCCCTCAAGGGCCTCTTTCCTCTCACCCAGCTGCCCCCCTAGACATCACCACTCAGATGGAGGCGCACGGGTCCAGTATTCATCAGAGAGCAGTCCTCCATCCTGACACAATGGCTGGGCCACGGAGACACCCTCCCATCCTGAGTGAGCCACTGAGACAGGTTCCCGGCTTCCACTCTTCTTCGCTGCCTCTATCACCAACAAAACGTGCCAGCCCAGAAACTGGCCAGTTATTTTATTGAAAAATAAAAGAACTCTAGGCTCCAATGAAATCTTACATAGAGGCCCAGTGTATTTACCACTACCGGAATTAGCAAATCTTCCTTGGTTGCCTGTCATCCTGATGAGACGGGCAGCCCTTGAGGGCAGGGAGCACGTCTGTCTCCCTCCTAGGGGCACCGCCGGGACCCAGAAGAGGATCTGGCTCACAGTGGGCATGGAAAATATCTGGAAAAGGAAGGGATTAGGTCAGATGCCGTTCCAGTGAGGCATCAAATATTAAGTGAAAACCACTGCATGCCAAGCTTTGCAGTCAGCATTTAGGATATAACGGTGAGCAAACCCATCATAGGCTTGCCTCTATTTCATTCATGGTCTCATAGAAGGAAATGAACGTTAATAGATGTAACTTTACAAGTGGGTGTGTGCTAGCAAGGGTAGATAGGGCTAGGGATCTATAGCAGGAGGGACTCATCTGGTTTGATGAAGGCCAGGGGAGGCTTCCTGGAGGAGGTGTTATTTCAGCTGGACTCAAAGGAAAAATAATACTTAACTTGGTAAGTGGGACAGAGGAGAATCGAACTGCATTCCGTCAGAAGGAGCAGCAGGTACAGAGCCCCCCAGCAGAAGGGCTATGCCCTCCTGACCCCATCTTTCAAACCTAGCATCTTCACACTGGTGTGTTGTACATATTGAGCTTTCGAGATAACATTCTTTAGAAGAAAGTGTTTAGCAGCTAAAACAAATGCTGGAAGTCCGCATAACAAAATAACCTCAAAGGGCCCTACAAGCTCTTAACAATTCTCTAGGTACCGACTTGGAGTGAATCATGGCTTGCCTGCAGAGGTCAGGGCCAGAAGTCAGAGGTCAGAGGTGATGGAACACACCCACAGCCCTGACTGGTGAGCTGTGGATAATGAAAACACAATGTTCATTTGTTTGGGTTTTTTTTTTTCTTTTGCATTCTAGACACACATATCATGATTCTGGTCATTTCTAAATGGGTTCAACATTTTAAAGTGGATTCCCAGAAGCAGGCATCTATTTGCCCTTATAAGATGCAATGAGTTAATTTCATCTCATCCACCCATCAAATATTTGGTGGTAATATGCTTTAAGACACATCCTTGGTGAGACGCAGTATGGAGATAAACAGGACATGGGCTCAGCCCTCACAGAGATCCAAACTGTACGAACTTAATAGAGCTCTACCATAATAACGTTTCCCTGGAATGTCTGCCATCCACAGGCATTGTACTAGGCACTTATGCATCTTCTCCTGCAATACTCACAACAGATCAATGAGATAAACACTGGCCCCATTTCAGATCTGAAAAAGCAGTTTCCGAGACATTAAGTAACTTGTTCAGGATCACACAGCTAGTAAGAAGGGGAACTGGGCTCCAAATTCAAGTCCATCTAACTCCAGTCTGATGTCAACTAAAAAAATAAATTGAAGAAGTAAAATCACAAATAATTAGAAGAAGCTATAGGTATATGTTTACCCGGCCTCGTTATGAGGATTTTCAAAGTGTAACAGAAGGAAAAAAAAAAACCAGAAAAGAGAAGATTAATAGCAATGACCATAAAAAACTTCAGAATTCCTACTTGTCAAAAACACCATAGAAACATTTGAAAGCTAAATGATAAATGGAGAGAAAAAAAAAGAGAGAAATCTCCAACATGTATGACAAAGCTTTAATCCCCTCAGTAAGAAAACTTGTCATAAATCGGTAAGTAGAAAATGAACTCTCCAATAGAAATACAGGCAAAAGATACAAATCTCAAAAGGGAGGAAATAAAGAGTAACCAACAGGTACACCCAAAATTATCATGAAAGTATTAGGAACCAAAAAAGTGAAAAATTTAAGAAACATTGGTATATCCTGCTTTTTTACTACAAAATTGGCAAAGATTTAAAACAATCAAAATAATCTCAGTGTTGATAAATGTGCTATGAAACGAACACGCGTAGACACTATATCAGTGTCTGATGAGCATTTGACAATATGAATTAAGAGTCTTTTAAAAGATTATAACCTTTAACTCAATAATTTTACTTTAGAAATTTATCAGAGGTACAGACACAGATACGCACAGCAAGATGTTCACTACAGTATTATTTATAGTACGGAGACGCTATAAATCAAGTCAGAGTCCAGCAATAGGTGGACAGCGAAATCAATTTTGGTGCATTCAGATGATAAGGTAATATGCAACCATTAAGAATCGTATTTTTGAAGAAATTTGAGTCGCGTGATTCCGTTTATTTATCTACCTAGAAGGATACATGTATGAGCTATTACAAAGACAAATCGTGGTGGAGGGACTGAAGACGGTTTATATTTTCTCTATGGGACCGGTCTCTGATGTTTCTGCAATCTGCCTGCCTTACTTTGCAATAACAAGTATGCACGTATTTCTTTTACTTTTTAAATGAGCGTGCACAAAACTCAGCTCCCTGTTTCCTCTGCCCAAACCTGCTTCTCTGCTTTAACTTCCCCCTGCGGGTGACCAAAAAACCCTGAGTCCCCTCTGACGGCTCTCCTCTTGTGTAATGTGTCTCCAGCTGGCCATTTCTACCATTCCACCACTCCATTTCAGGTTCCCATTGCCTTAAGCCTACACTCCACACTAGCCCCTCACCGGATGCCCTGGTTTCTAGCCTCCAATCCCATCCCTGAACTCTTCTCAAATCCATTCTACGTCCTGCTGCCAGATGAAGCCTCCTGAAGCAAAGAGAATAAGTACCCTATTATCGCCTTGCTCCAAAACCTTCTCCCAAACTCTCCAGTTCTTAAGACTAAAACCCCAAACCGAAGGAGAAGCTTTGATTTATAATTCTCATGGTTCCGATTTTATACGCAAAGTTGTGTGGCTAAACGAGAACCACCTTGATTTTTTTTTTTTTAATGATGTGAAATTGCTTTGTTCCTGGACCTCATCTTCCCTTCCGCTCTCAGGGCCCAGCCCGTAATCCAGCCACGCTCCCCCTTCTCCATGATTCTCACATGCCCACACCACACACAGTAGGTGCAGTTCAGGATGGTGGGGGGCTGGTGTTCTCAAACCTGGAGTCAAGCCTCTACCCCTGACCCTGACCTCACAGAGTCTCTCTTTCACAATAACTTTGTGATACTCTCTTACTTAAAGGATGGTGAAGGGGCTGTGACCTGAAGGGAAGAAGAAAAAAAAAATCAATGACTCTCCGCTAATAAAGGTTCTTATGCGGTAAATGTGCTCTTGGGAAGCCAGATCCTGCCCTTCTCCACAGCGTTGGCCTGATGCCCCGGAGTGATTTACTCTGCGGTAACATGATGGAGCCTCCACCATGGAAGGGAATTAAATAAAAATGCAATAAAAGAGGACAAAATCAATCTGCTTACAGTTTTGTTTAATAAAAATTCATGAAGGATGGGCAGGCAGGCCCAGAAGCGATGTACCAGTCCTGCCAGAGGCTGGCTGGGGGAACTCACTCGGGCCGCAGGCACGGGGTGGGGGGCTCAGAGGCACGCGGGCGGAGGGAGCCCCCCAGCCTGCAAACACCACGGGCAGGGACCTGCTGGCAGGCAGTAAGGCCGGGCTCGCCTCCCTGAAAGAGGGCGAGCCAGCTAAGGCCACGCTCATGGAAGAATTCTGCAAAGCTAAAGAAAGCTAAGAGACCTTTTCACATGGGATTCATCTCCCTACAACCCAAGAAGCTCCCGTGTTCTGGAATGACAATGACTATCAAGCCTGGCCAAATATTTCCTTTCTTTCTCGTGTGCTAAGAACACTTCACCGTATTCTTCTAGAAAGAACATCTCCCCACTTACCAGGAATGGAAGCGTGTAATACAGAATCCATAGGCATAGCAATGAAGAAATCTCTAGAACCCATTTACCTCCCATAACTGAAACTCTGCACCCACTGGCTAGCAATCTCAGCGTCTCCCTCCCCTCAGGTCCTGACAATCACCATTCTACGCTATGAATTGACTCTTTCTGATACCTCTTGCAAATACACTCACGCAGTTTTTGTCCTTCTGCGACTGGCTTCATTCATTTAGCAAAATGTCCTCGAGGCTTACCCATGTTATCACACATGGTAGGGATTCCTTTCTTTTCTGGAGTTGAATTATCTTCTATTCCACAGATATGCCACATTTTCTTTATCCATTTATCTGTGGATGGACACTTAGGTTGCTTCCATGTTCTTGGCTTTTATGAATAATGCTGCAATAAGCATGGAACTACAGATATATCTTCGAGATCCTGATTTAAATCTTTTGGATACTCGGAAGTAGGATGGCTTAATCATACAGTAATTCCACTTTTAATTTTTTGCAGACCCACAATACTGTTTTCCATAGCGACTATACCATTTTGCATTCCCATTAACAAACAGTGTGTAAGCGTGCCAATTTCTCCACATCCTCACCAACACTTAGCTTTGGTTTTTTGGTAAGAGCCATCCTGATAGGTATGAAGTGATAGCTTGTTGTGATTTGAATTTGCATTTCCCTGATGATTCATGATGCTGAATGTCTTTTCTTATGCCCGCTGGCCACTTGTATGTCTTCTTTGGAGAAATGTCTATTCAGGTCCTTTGCCCTACTTTTTAATCAGCTTATTTAGGGGGTGTTGTTGGTTGGTGGGGGGTGTTTTTGCTACCGAGTTGTAAGAATTCTTTATATATTTTGGATATTAATCACTTAGGAGATATATATTTTGAGAACACTTTCTCCCGTTTAAAACTTTGTGATACTGGCAAAAAAAAAAAAATAAAAAATAAAAAAACCAGACACGTAGACCAATGGAACAGAATAGAGAGCCCATAAATAAGTCCACACATATATGAACAACTGATCTTTCCCTAGGGTGCCAAGAATACACAATAAGGAAAAGGCAGTCTCTTGAACAAATAATGTTGGGAAAATAGAATATCTACATGCAAAAGAATGAAATTAGACTCTTATCTCACACCATATGTAAAAGTCAACTCAAAGTGGATTAAAGATTTAAACATAAGACCCAGAACTGCAATCCTGCCAGAAGGAAACAAAGAGGAAAATCTGCGTAACATTGAACGTGGCAATGATTTTTCAGATATGATACCCAAAGCATAGTTAGACAAGTGGGACTACATCAAACTAACTGACGCACTTCTGCATGGCAAAGGAGACAACTAACACAGTGAAAAGGCACCCTGCAGGATTACTGACCAAGTAAGTATTGCTTGTGGTAGAAACTGCTTCTGTCCCTAAAGGGTTCCTTCAAAACAGGGAGTTCCATGCAAAAGATTCCATATCTTTAGGTGCAAGTACCAGATCAAAGATCCAGTGCTCTGTAACAGGGCTAGTCGGCCACATCTGCTCTGTAGGCCAAATCTGGCCCGTCTGTTTTAAATAAAGTTTTATTGGAACCCAGCCATGCACATTTGTTTATGCACAGTCTATGGCTGCTTTTGCCCTACAGTGACAGAGCTGAGTAGAAAACTACAGGGCCTACAAAGCCTAAATATTTACTGTCCGGCCCTTTACAGAAAGGGAGGGCAGATCTCTGACCTATCCCTGAGGATTCCCACTCACCTCCCATAAAAACTCGCTTTTCCGTTCAACCAAAACTATACAAGCCCTCACATGCCAGGCACTATCCTTGGACTTCACAGATAATAGATACTTATTTGAGACAAATAAGATCGAAGCCCCTGCCTTTAAGGGATTGTATTGCTTTTACCAAAAATTTACCAAATTACCACAGACTCGGTGGTTGAAAACAAGGCCCATTTTTTATTTCACAGACATAGGGATCAGAAGTCCAAGCAGGCTCATTTGGTTCTCTACTCGAGATCTCTCATGGCAGAAATCAAACTGTTACCAAGGCTGACCGCTTGTCTGGAGGCTGGGAGAAGACGTGGATTCCAAGCTCATTCAGGTTGTGGGTAAGATCCAGTTCTTTGCAGCTACTATCGACCTGAGGTCCTGGTTTCCTTGCTGACTGTCAGCCAGGGATGAGACTCTGCTGCTAGAGGCCACCCACACCCCCTGGCGGTGGGCCCCTGCATCTGCCAACCAGCCACACCGAGCTGAGTCTTTCTCTTGCTTCGACTTTCTGGCTTCCCCTACTGCTAACTGCCGAGGAAAGTTCACCACTTCTAAGGGCCCATTTAATTATACTGAATCTACTTGGATAACCCAGGATAATCTCCCCATTTTATTTTTATTTTATTTTTAAAATCAATTTTATTTGTTTGTTTGCTTAGTAAGATTTTATTTCTTTGGCAGAGAGGAAAGAGATGACATTTAGGTAGAGAGGCAGGCAGAGAGAGAGGGAGGGAAGTAGGCTCCCTGCTGAGCAGAGAGTCCAATGCAGGGTTCGATCCCAGGACCCTGAGATCTTGACCTGAGCTGAAGGCAGAGGCTTTAACCCACTGAGCCACCCAGGCGCCCCAATCTCCCCATTTTAAGGTCAACTTGCTATATAACATAATGGGAGTACTATTTCATCACACTCTCTCACAAGTTTCGGGTATTACAGTGGGGCATCTTTGGTGGATTATTTTAGAAATTGTACCTACCATGGGAAATAAGTAATCTATTTGGTAGGACAAGCTAACGAGCTGTAACAGACCCCCAAATTTCAGTAGCTTAAGAAGCAAAGATATATTCATTCCCACAGAACTGTTCAGGGTAAATGTTCCAGGTCAGTGGAATTCTGCTCCACATAGTCACTTGGGTATCCAGGCTGGTTGTGACCTTGTCATCTGCAACATATGGCTTCTGAGAACCCCTGACTGGATGCCATCAAACCCAGCCCAAAAGGGAATGAACATAGAAGAGCACACGTAGGAGATTTTATGGGCTAGGCCTGGAAATGCTTCAAAGCACTTCTGTTCATCTCCTGCCCAAAATAAATGAGTCACATTATCCCACCTAACTCCAAGGGGAAAAAGGAGATTAAGTCTAGCCGGGTAAGCATGTACCCAGCACTTCTATGACAAAGGAGAAAAGAGAGGCTGGGTTCTGATGGCCAGCAGGCTGTCTCCTGCCCAAGTAGGAAGAAAGGCAGTGGTAGCTATGAATGGACATCTAATTATAGCGGTGGCCACTGAAACCAGACAAATTGATATGTTCTAGTTTTTACTGCTTTTAAAAATATCCAAGTTGCTTCTACTTAAGAAATTAAGAAGAAAGAGAAGGCATATACCAAAACAGCTAGAAAAAAAAAAGTAATAGATAACAAAGAGAGAGAGAGAGAGAGAGAGAGACATGGGTGAGATATCATGGAAATTGTAAAAAGTAACCATAAAATCACTCGTGCTTGAATTCGTCCAGGAAACCATCTTTACTGTGGGCCACTCTCACTCTGCTGGGCGCTCACTTAATAAGCCAGAATGTCACCCAGAGGGGCACCTGGGTGGCTCAGTTGGTTAACTGTCTGACTCTTGATTTCGGCTCAGGTCACGATCTCAGGTCCTGGGATCGAGCCGTATATTGGGCTTCCTGCTCAGAGGACAGTCTTCTTATCCCCCTCTCCCTCTGCTTGCTCTCTCTATCTCTGTCTCTCTCAAATAAATAAATAATCTTTTAAAAAAAAAAAAGAATGTCACTCAGATCTTTCTGGCTCCATAATGCATGCCCCACCCTCATGTGACCCTCCCCAACAAAAGGACTCAAGGAGAAGCTGGCATTTGTGTTAGGGGACTGCTAAGTAGTCACGTGATCCTGCCCGAACAATGGAAAGACGACCTTGGCCGCAGGTGTCAGGTGCATGGGATAGCAAGCCACCAATGGGGGAAGACCTCTGTGGGGCAAGTGTATGGGGAAATGAGGGGCCAGACCGCCGAAAGGGCAGCTAGGAAAGGAAAGGAGAAGATATGGCAGAGAAATTCTGGAGATGCCAATCAGATTTTTGGAAGAGATGGAAACAGAGGCAGGAAAGAAACCTTGGTGACTTTCATTTTCAAGTCTAGTTGGAACTATTTTCAACAGAAAGAGGGAAGCTGGAAGCTACAGCTGGTGTAAGCAGGAAGACACAGGGTTTACTTTGGGCATGTGCTGGGTTTGATGGACTGGCAGGGATCACATTTAGAAACAGCCCCAGGAATGAGGCTCTCAGGAAGCAGGGAGTGGAATCTGCGAACCATGTGCAGAGGTGACGGGGGGCGGGTCCTGAAGAGCTCAGGAGAAATAGGAGAGAGGTCAAGAAGCCCAGAAGGGCATCCTTGGAAGGTGTCCACGTGAAAGTAGAGGAGGGGCGGGAGAGGGGGCAGAGGCAGGAGAGCGGTGCCTCATGGCATCAGAGGTCCCAAGACCCAGAGAAGACGGCATTTGCATTTCCCCGTTCTTAGGAGCGAGAAGATAGTTGTGACCTCGGAGAAGGAAATTTATGTGATATTTATGTTAAACGTTAAAGAAGACCGCCAAGGAATGTGAAAGCAAACACAAGCTTCACAGAAGTCTCCGGCTGACGAAGCACAAGTTTCTAACATAACTGCAACTAGCCAGAGCCCCATTCACGGCCTGCCTGAAAAACTCCCTCTCCCAGGAGCTCCACTTCCGTTTGCAGTATCGGTCTCTTTTAGCCATCCGTCTGCTCTTCGTTATACCGAAGAGGATGTAGAACTGGGGTGTTATCCACTTTTGAGCCAGAAACCAGTGAGAGCTGGCACATCCTCAGTATGGAGCCAAGAGAAACAAGTCTGATAAGTCTCCAAGGGCCCCAGGATGGAGGCGCGCGGTCCAGCCGCCCCGCACCCCCTCCAGGAGCTGGCCTTGCAGGGGGCAGGCTCTCTGTTAGGGACTGAGAGGCCCAGACTGTTGTTTGGGGCGGTGCGATGAGTTGCAGCCCCGGAACGACCCGCTGCAGCAGCGGGCCCCCAGTTGTTAGCAGGTGCCGGCAAGGCCGGTCTAGGGGCCCGTGGGGCTGAACCAGGAAGGGCTTTCTTTCACTCCCTCCACTTTGTACAACATGGACAGCAGTGGATGTCGGATCAAGGAAACTCGTTTACAGAGAGAGAGCTGGCCTTGCTCTAAGATGCTCCCAGGTGGGAAGACAGAAGACGAAGACACTCGGGAAGTCCCCTACCTCCAGAAAGTCACCTTCTGGAAAAGAGAGGAATGTGGAAGAGGAGTGGCCCCAGTTGAGCCCCAGGAACAAGTAAAGCCGCATTCTGGATGGCCAGCTGAAGCCAGAATCCCAGAAGGCTTCCAGGATGAAGAGAAAGTACAAGAGCCCCTCAAGAGCAGGAGGGCAAGGCAGACCGAGGTTTTCCTGGGGGGTTGGGGGGAGACTGCTCCTTGCAGGCCAGAACGTGGAGGTGGTGAAGCCCAAGGTAAGCCTGTGCAGCGGGGGACGGGATTGCAGCCTGAGAGGGTCCCCTGGGAGAGGCAGAAGGCTTCCTGTCAGGTGCTGATTAGGGTAGCCGGGGGCCCCGAACATTCTCTTCCTCCCCGGCCACACTCCGTGGCTCGTTCGCTTTCTCCATCAGTGTCTCGCTGACTTGTCTTTGGCAGGAGGAGCGGGCTCCGGAGGGACCCGCGTGTCGAGAGCCTATCAAACGCCCGTTTTATTTTCTCCAGCACTGGCTCCGGGCGGGATGTCTCCTCCAGTCCTTGGCTTGCTGTCTTCACAACTGTACTTCGACTGCCCTGTTTCTCCCAAGGGCTTTGGTCTCTACAGTCTGTTTCATCTGAAGGACTGCTGAGGCCTGAGGTCCGGGCAGCGTCTGTGTGGCAGGGAGACCCCCCTGCTGCTTGGCCAGCGCTCCGGGAGCCAGGCCCCCAGGTGAGGACAGGCACGGCGCTTCCAGGCCCTCCCCGTACTTTGCCTGAGCCTGGCACACAAGGGGGTGAATGAAGATGGAAATGCAGCCTCTGCTCCACCTACCAGCAGCTTCCAGCCAGAGGAAGGGGCACCTCTGTCTGACTCACAGGGGGTGCCGCGTGAGTGAGCAAGCAGCAGCCCCGGTTCCTCCCCTCAGCCCAGGACTGAGAGGGAAAGCAGTTCACGGGTCAAGGGACCCCCCACTGACTCCCACAGAGGTCCCCCCCACTGACTCCCACTCTTTTCCCCCAGATCCCACAGCCAGTCCCTCTCAGAGAACAGCTGTGTTCTGGTCTTGAGAACAATGTTTCCCAAACCTTAGTGTGCCTTAGAGTGATCTGGAATACTCATTAAACCCCAGTGCCTGCATCCTGCCTTCTGATGCAGTAGGGCTTGGAATTTGCAAGGATTCGTGTTTTATCACATGTTCCCAGATGCCCCTGGGGCTGCTGGTCTGGGGCCACACTTGGAGAAACGCTCTCGTGGCTCGGCCTCCCGGCTCAGCGCGAGGATGAAGCCACCTCAAGGGCAGCCTCAGGGCCCCACGTGGCCTGGGTGTTCAATCAATACATATCGATTTCAGTGAATGGGAGCAGTGAAGGGTAGATTGTTGATTGACTCTGGGATCCCATGAACAACTGGCTCCTTTATGTCCAGCCCTATTAAGTTAATGGGAAACTCAAGGGCAAGGCAGCGTAAAATGCACGGGGAAGCAAGGCCTGACAGTTGGCAGGGTTGAACTCTGGAGAACCTCCTTCCAAACCGTCAGAAAGAATAAAATAATCATGGTAGCCACCATTTATTAGGCCTCTGCTCTGTGCCAGGCCCTGAGACGAGCTCCCCGTGCAACCAGCCAACAGGGTTGCGAAGGGGGACAGCGTGCACCCCCACGTTACGCGGGAAGGTGAACGGATCTCGGTCCAAGGTCTCATGAGCCACGGGACCCCCTGGGGCTCCCGGCCCACGTGCACCCTTGCCGATCCCGAGAGCGTCACCACGCTGCCACCCTGCCTCCCCAGGGACCCAGGGAAAGCTGGAGCTCCCAAGAGCCACACTCCTGAGAAGGGTAGGCCCTGCCCGGAGAGAGAGAATCAGGTGTATGGGATCAAACAGCCTGATTCTGAAAGCTCAGCCTGCTATCGACCCCGTCCATGAACTCGGGCGATGCCTTCGCCCCAGCGCCTCGGCTCTCTGAACTGTGAAATGGGAATAGCGGCAGCCCCGGGATGCTCTGGGATTCGAGAACAGACACCAGATCGCTGGTATGGCGTCTTGCTCTTCCTCGGGACTCGGGAACGTTATTCCCTCTTGAAATGGGCGCCTTCCTGTTCAAGCATGGATTTTGGAGTGACAACTCGGAGGCACATTTCGAAACATCCAGCAACCTCGGAGAGGGAGGGAATGCAGAGGCAGGTCCTGAGGCCAATAAGGAGGCTGGTGCTATGAGTCTAAGCTCAGCAGGGTGGCTGAGAAGACAGGCTAACAGAACCCAAGAACCCACAGTCACAAACAGAATGCACTCAAGGACCCAGTGCGAGCCTCCATGGCACTAGCCATGCAAAAGGGTGGTGGTTCTAGAAACCTGCATCCAGGGAGTGGCCATGCCTAGTTCGGACACCCACAGGCAGGAGTTGAGGCTATAGGATGCCACACTTAAGTCACTGACTCCAATATGCGTGGGTCTCCCCAGATGGCCCAGGGGAGAAGAACCTGGGAGGCCCCCAGATGGCCTGATAGATAAGCCAATACAGTGGGCATTCGGGGGGCACAGTCCTGCGTCGAGAAGCACAGCTCTGGCACTGGCCAGCAATAACCTTGACTTCTGTGAGTCTCAGTTTTCTTATCTATAAAATGGGAATGATAGAAATGAAGCCTATCTTCAAGGTTGCTGGAGAGATGTATGTTGAGCTCTTAGCCACAGGGGCTTGCCACAGAGCAAACTCCTATAAATACCAGCAGCTATTATCCCTGGTGATAGGTTTATACCTACAAGATCTTAGAGAAGGCTACAAAAGCAGAGTCTCGGCTTTTTCATTTCTAAATGAGTATGTTAACAGAATTTAACCCCATAAAATGGTTTCAAAAATGAAATGAGATCATGTGTGTCATGCTCTTAGCATACAGTAAGCACTCAGTAGGAACACTTCTAACTGGAAGCATGGAGAGCCCCATAGCAAAGGTAATCAGCTGTCCCTGTTTGCTGGGGACTGTCCCGTCTCAGCACTGAGAGCTTCATATCTTGCAAATCCCTCTGTCTTCAAGTGAACTAGGACAATTGGTCACCTTCCAGCAGCCTGCTGGGCTGAGGCCTTTCCTGCTCTCCTAGGCAGCAGATGGGGCCCATGTCAACCTATCTCAGAGTGAGGCCGGGCTCTGGGCTGCCCCTGGAGTCTAGAAAGGGCTCCAGGATTCTAGGGCCAGTGTTCTGGGGACAAAGCGTCTTCACAAGGCTCAGAGAGGGCCAGAGACAGAGTCTGGGCCCACATTCAGACTCCCAGGGTGACAGACCCCGGGCCAGATCACAGACCGAGGGACAGAGCCCAGGGACAATGGAGAGGATCTCGGAGGGTCCCGCTGGACCCTGGTCCCGGAGAAGGGAGAGAGCTGTGTTCTCCACCATGAATAATGCAGGAGAGGAAGCCCAGGGCGGGAGGAGCTGCCGGCAGTGCCCAGCCTCTTCCTAGCCAGGCTGCTGAGCACGAGGCCTCCCGGCTGAGCCCGGGAAGCAGTTATCACTGGTGGGTGATTAAGTTACTAATCCTTCAGGGAGAAGACATTTAGAGGCCCATATTAAAGCAGTGCGCGGCAAAATTACATTCCGTTTCAATTTAGTTTAGCAATTCCCGTGATTTAGTTAAATGAAAAGCAATTGTTCCAATTAATAGTATTGAATGTTATTCGTCAAAAGTGTCAAAACAGCTCTGTGGCTGCATTAGTAACCCATTCTCTTGTCAGAGATACGGGTAATTCCCCAGGATAGGCTGGGAGAATGGTAGGGTGTGGAGGCTTTGGGGAAAAGGTCAAAGTCAGAGGCGGCGTTGATGTGCACATGCACCCGGCTCACGGGCCTGTGACCTCTAGGCCTGGATGAGTGTACACGTGGGCACTTGTGTTCTACGTCTACAGATCCAAACTGCCCCAAGTGTGCACATTCATATATACTTATGTGCCTAGATGCCAGTGTGCCTGGGCGAGCAACTGGGCACACGAGTGTGCACCTGTGTGTGGTCAAGCATGCATGCAAACCTATGCAAATATGTGCAAGTGCCTCGTTGCCCACGGATGTGCGCATGTGAGAATGTGTGTGCATGTGTGCACAAGTATTTAGACAGCTATGCATTCAAGTGTGAATGGGTACACGCGCTGTGACTCTGGCCGTGTTGGTGTCCGAGGGAAGGCATTGTGAGCATGCACAGGTATGCACGTTTTGGGCTATGTCTGTATATACTGTAACCGTCTGCCTGTATCAGGGCGGGAGGTGAGGGGTGCTTGCTGCCCTAAGAGCTGAAGGGAAGACCCATCTATTCCCATCCTTACGCCTCACACCACAAGTAGTGATTTGGCTTCTCTCTGGGACGCTGCCATTCAAATGCCGTTTCCCATGAGGCCAGAGGCCTTCTTTGTCACGGTCACAGCTGTAGTCTCAGGACCTAGAAGGGGACCTGGTATACGACATATATTGAGTGAGCAGATTCATGGATGGAGGGGGAATGGATAGATGAATGGATGGACAGAGGGATGGGCGGACAGGACAGATAGCCACAGGCCCTGGCTCTTTCAGGCCTCCCACTTGTGTCTGGGCTCCAGTCCTCTCTCCTCTCCTCTCTCCTCTCTCCAAGCCCCAGCCCACTAGCGCCTCTTTGGAAAGCTCCACGCTAGGCAGGTGGCTAGCTCAGAGGGCTCACAAACTGCCAGAATCAGCCAGGGCTAAGAACAAGGAGGGCAGAGACTTCTTTGGAGAAACTGGGAAAAAAGCGAAGCAGGCTTAGGCCAGGCCGGCCTAAGAAGACACAACCAAGAAAGGCCCTTCGGGGCTTCTACAGCCTCCAGCCACAGTGCCCCCATTTGTTTCGGGTTTCGTGTCTCGTGCCTGAAGCTGCCGGCTGCTGACTCTGACCCAGATCTGTCCTTCCCTGTCTCTGATTTTCTCCCTGCCCTTGACCCCCTCCACAGCATGGGGAAGCCACTTCCCATCTCTGTCCAGACGCTGGTGCAGCCCACCAGCATTCCTTTGCTGCAGACAGGGAAGATAAAGGCAATCTACCAATGGTATCCTATCTCCAGGGTCCTCACCTCCCAGACTTCCCTGGGCCTTGGCTCTCTCTGGAGCTGACAAGACCCAGAGCGGGCCACTTTGTGTGGCTGTCCTTCCAGTCCTTTTGAGTTTTGATGGGGGTGAGCCTGGTCCAGCTGCTATCAGGGCCTGCCCCCTAGTGGCTGCCTCTGGCCCGCGCACCGCCCCCACCCCATGGCACCAACTCAGAGCCGGATGTGCCCCCCAGTTAGCCTCAGCCAGAAAGAATCTCCACAATGGCCTGCGAAAAATAATAAAGGGAGATGCCATTTAAGCAGACTAGGAGGGCGAAGAGGGGAGGTGAGAAGGGGCAGCCACTCCACTCCTTGTCAATTACAGGAAGAATGATCAGTTACAGACCCCAAGGGAAGAGTCTCAGCAGGAAAGAATCCTCAAGGACAGGCCCTTGCCAGGGAAAGGTGTAAGTGCATCCCTACAGGAAATCGCCCGCCCCTGCAACTCAGCCGGCCAGAAACCATCATCACCCTGAACTGCTTTTCTCCAATGGACTTTCTCCTTCAAACCACCCCTCCCGACTTCCTCCTTCTTCTCCATAAAATAATGTTCCTCTCCTTTGTCGGACTTGCCTATGGTTTTTGCCACAGCTTGCACATCTCCAGTTGTATTTCTCTGCTATTGCCCAATAAACCCCTTTCTGCTGGTAAAATGACTTCCATTTTCTTAAAGTTAACAGGCCCCATTTGCCCCTTTTCAGATGCAGTCGCAGCCGTGCCGGCTCCCTCCAGACGCACATGACGGAGGCCTGGTTGCCCAGAGTTTGCATTGCCCTCAACACCCCCCGGGCTCTCTGTGCGAGCGGCTATCCATCAGGATAGTGATTAAGCATGAAGAGGAAGTGTTAGGATATGATCCCTGAACCCACTAGGCTCATAAAGACAATAGCTGGGACGGTGTCGAGAGGCACCAGGCGTCCTGTCTATTTTGGGGAGGCCCCAAGCATGGCTGCCCAAAACCAAGGGCATCCTGGGGCTCATTAATCTGTGTGGGAGTGACAGAGACAGGATAGAGGGTCCAGGAGGCCTTCCGCCAGTCGTTTCCTCCCAGCCCGCCAGCCCTGCTCCATACGCTGTGCACAGAGCCCCCGGCCCTGGTCCCTGGAGACCTGGGCTTGCCAGCTCTCTGTGGCAGACCTAGCCACCTTCCCCTCCTTTCAAAGGCTTTCACTGAGAGATTAGAGGTCCCAGCCTTTCTGGGATCCACTCTTTGTTTTCTCCCTGAGGGAGGCGAAGGAAGAAGTTACAACACCATCAGCTCCATCCAGGCTGAGGCAATGGAGAATACCTCGAAATATCCTTCTGGTGCTCTGTTCCCACGGCCTGGCCCCCTTTGAGCCCACAAGTAGCAAAAGGTTAATTGCTGGGACCTTGGGCTCCACAATGGGCTGGAGCCGGAGAGCCAGGGATTAAATATGCAATTGTTAAATATCCCTCTCCCCCCTCCTCCTGCTCTCCAGGAGGTAGCTGAAATTGACCAGGGTATAATACCCCAGAAATTGGCAAACCCTACTAAACATACAGGAGCAGCATGGCCCCCTTTTTCCCAGTCCCTGGCTGGAAGTCAACACACCCAGATGACTGGGTTGGAAAGCATTGCTGTGTCAGCTTTAGGGCACAGAGACTTGGGAGCGCGCACCAGGCGTATGGTTCCCAGCACCCGAACTCCACTCCGTCCATCCCGGCAGGGACAGGAGATCAGTCCTAAGCATCAGCAGGCCTGGACCTACGGACGTTGCTCGGGTCACATCACCGCGCTGATCCCTCATTTCTCAGCAGGAAAACCGGAGCCGTGATAGCCCGTTCTTGGACTAGAACTTGATAGGCTCCCAGTGAAAACTGAACAGATGATTGCTCGTGAAACATCGAGCACACTGAGGCCATCGTGGGACAGGCTGAGAGGAAGTGTTTGGGAAACCAGCTGTTGTCACCGTTGATGGTAGTATTTTTACTTCCTTGTAAGGTATTTTAAAGCTCAAATGAAAGACTAGCTGTAAGAACATTTGTACCAGTTTTTTCTTTAGAATGTTTCCAATGATGTGAGCCCAAAGGGGCCTGGGCCCTTCGTCCGTGGAGCAGGTGCCCAGGTCCCAGCACAGGGCCTGCCCCAGAGTAAGAGGCCGAGGGCTGGCAAGCACAACTTAGCAACTTCTGTGGAATGTGGCATTTTCTAACGTAATAGAAAAGTTCGGGGGCTCTCCCTTTTCGCTTGGGATAGTATCTCAGGGCTAAGTTCTTGTAGACCCAATTTACCTGATCTTAGGAACTTAGCGCCCAGGGCAGACCTGACATTAGGGCACCACTCCGATCGCCCGACAAAGGAAGACCTGACCGGCTGCTCGGCTGGAATCACACCAAAAGCAAACATCAAGGTGAGAAAAGATGAGTTGTGTTTTCTCCAGGAAGGACGGTCGCTGGCCCATGGGTGAACAGAGTACCTCCTCTTTGTTCTTCAGCCCTCAAGGGAATGCCTGGCGGGAGGTCAGAGGCACCAAGAACCTCGGGCAACTCTGCCATCCTCTCCCACCTGCTCCAGCCTCCCTTGTGTTCGGTGGGGCTGGCAGGGCAGGGGTGCTTTGCTGAGGAGGGGCAGAGATCAAATCCTGCAAGAGACGGATCTGGGCTCAAGCCTGCCTCTGGGGGCCTGGCACAAACACTGGCATTCGTTGGAGCTCCTAGGTCGGTGTCTGCGAACCAAGGATAATAATGCTGACCTCACTATTCTGGTCAAAAGAGTATGTGTCAACGTGGGCAAAATCCCTACAGCATGATTGGTGTTTAGGACGGATTTGCTAGTGTTCTTCCTTAGCACGGTGCAGTTTTTGCCGGGGGGAGGGGGCGGCAAACGTGGTGTCACCTCGGTCCGCTACCGCTGACTGCCCGAGCTGAGCCCTGGCTCCAGGAGGTATAAGTCCACCTCTGACCACCCGTGCAGGCCTGTCGCTGTGCTGTGTGTAGGACCTCTGTTCTCCGGACCTTTCACGAGCCCACATAGCCAGGAGCCTAACTAGGAGGTGCATTACTTAATGGTAGCTGATCCGCCTGTACAAGGCAAGGCGCTGTGAGCAAGAGGGGGAAGCCTCAGAACCTCAACTCTTTGCACAAGGCCAAAATGATAAAAGCATGACATCATCACTACAGAGGAACCCCTGCCCCCTGGCAGCCTGGGGGTGAGTGCCTGCGCATGCGTGTGCGTATCCCCATGCGTGTACCAGGGCACTGATGGATGCACGTTTCCTCCTTCAGGCTTCCTATGTGAGTGCACATGGGCTGTGTATCCATACTTCCCGGGCACGCGCGCACAGGAAAGGGTCCACGTATACACACATGCGTGCGCACACTTACACATAGACATGAGGTTGTGTGCTTGCATTCACGCACACCAGTGTGAGGTTGTGTTTATGAGTAAGTAAACGCGGTGGCCACACGGTGCTGCGGGCACCCCTCTGGCTGCCGACAAGTCGCACATGGCTGCAGGTGGACGGGGGTGCAAATGTGCATATATGTCCTCACGTGTATTTTCGGAAGGGTACAAATAAACAGCATAAACAAGATGGTTGGGAGGAGGGGTTTTAAATACTTAGGAAGACAAACAACCCCCACAAGGACTTTGGAAAGCACTCATTAGGTACAAATAATGTATATGCTAATTACAAATTACTCTTTTCTGCTCATTAAAGCAGAACTGCTGCTCTTTATTAGTTCAGTTCTGGGTACTCTGCACGCTAGAAAATAATAAAAATGACTTTGGGGTCAGGAAGATGCCTGCATGGGGCTCAGGGAGCAATCTCAGGCTATGCGCATGGTCACCCAGACCAGTGGCCAGGCCAGGGATGTTGGCTTCCATTTGTCCCCACACCTACATTCAATCAGTCCCCAAATTCAGTCGAGCCTACCTTTCTCCCTCTGTCTCCACTGACTCTGCCCTGATGTGGGCCCCCATCCCTCCTCTGACAGCCCTGTGGCAGCTGCCCAGACTGTCCCCCCACAACTGGTCCATCTGGTTGAGCAGGTCCTTCTTTCTGCCCCAGTCCCACTGGCTGGCTCTACACGGTGGGCTTTCGCTCCGTCTTGCAAACCCCGGCCCCCACTGCCTCTCCTTGTCTCCCTCTGCACTTTGCACCCAAGCTTGTTTATTGGTTTGCTGCCTCTCTCTCCAACTGACCGTTCTGGGCATCGCCCAGCACCTAGAACAATTTCTGACACATAGCAGACCTTCAGTTAATATGTGCTGAGTGACAACTTAGTGTCCTTCCTATGCTGCTTGACCCTCCCTATAATTACTGTAGCTGACAGGACCTGCTTCACCCCCCTGGGATTAAGGGTTTTTCTTATGATTATACACTAGCTTGAGTTCTGTGTCCTGTATTCTGAGGATGTCCTTCTCCTCTCCCAGGACCACGGCTTTTTGGTAACTCCCAGTTCTTTTTTTTTTTTTTTTTTTAATATTTTATTTGACAGAAAGATAGAGAGAAAGAACAAGTAGGCAGAGCAGCTGGCAGAGAGAGAAGGAGGCTCCCTGCTGAGCAGGGAGCTGGCACAGGGCTCGATCCCAGGGCCCAGGAATCATGCCCGGAGCCGAAGGCAGTCACTTAACGGACTGAGTGACCCACACGCCCGGATAACTCCCAGTTCTATTCATCAATCCTGCTCTTCTCTGCGTGGAGCAGCGTGAACTCAGGTGCACCACCTAGGGACTGAAAGGTGAAACAACTCTCAGAATCAGAAGGCACCAGAAGCAGCCTCCTTCCTTGGAGGCCAGCAGGATGCCATCACCGCAGTCATCGTGCCCAACACACGTCCATCTGAGGATGATGGGTCAGAAGAGGCTCTCAGTCTCCGCTTTGGTGATATGTCCAGAATCAGTCCTTGTCACACATTCTAGGTCCCGGTCAAAAGTCCAGGCTCTGCTCCCTATCACTGTCCTACTTTTGTTTTCCCTTTGTGTCCTTTCTACCCAACTGACATCTGCCTGTTCATCTTATTCAATCACAGTTCTCATGTGGGACCTGGAAAGTTAAATCACTCCATTCCTTCTGATGCTCCACAGCCCTATGTATTTGTCCATCCCCTACCTCATAGCTTTCTAATTCCAGATACTCAAAACTATAGATTTAGTGAAACCACAATTTTCTGCCTGCCACCTTTTCCAAAGCCACTGGTTGTGCCCTCACTTGAAATCTTCCTAACAAAAGGGTACAGTCTTGTCCCTCTTCCCAGAGATATTCTTCACAATAACTTTATATCCCTCTCTATTACACAGAAGCAGTGCTCAACTTTTAGGAGGAAATGTCTTTCAGCAACACCCAAAGAGTTCACTTATCTGGAAATGATATAATTATTTGTTTGTAGGTTAGCCTCCTTCAAGGCATGCCAAGATTTTTTGAAGGCAAGTTTTAATCCATCAATTTCTCTATCCTAACCTCCAACCCAGGCTTTTTCCTGAAAATCTGGAACATCTAGAGAGAAGAGGATTCTACCTTTCCACTTCTTCCCAGCTCAGGAGTCTAAGAGTTCTTGGAGTTTCCTAAAGATCTAAAATCCGAATGTGAAGTTATCAAAGAACACATGAGAAGGAAAAGCAGTTGTCAAAACAGTGTAAAGAAAATGGGAGTGTTGCTAAATGGACCCAAAGTTGAGGGTTTTGCAAGGTCATGGGCATAAGTGAATAGCAGAGACATTCTCCATAAGGGAGTGCAGCTGAAGCCTGTCCAAATATGACAAAAAGAAGATCCGAACAAATGGAGAGATATACCATGTTCATAGATGGGGAGATAATAATCTGAAGATGGCAATTCTCTCCAAAAGCAATCGATCTCTAAATTCAGTGAAAAATCTGCCAACACAAATAATGACATATGACAAGTTGATCCCAAATTCATAAAGATAAGTAGAGAGCAAAGAACAGCCATAATAATTTTGAAGAACAAGGAGAAAAAAAGGAAGAGAATGAGGGTAGAAGGAATAATTTCCCCTACTAGATATAAATAGTAATTATTCTTACAACTCAATAATAAAAAGACTCAGCTTTAAAATGGGCAAAGGATTTGAATCCAGATTTCTCTGAAGAAACACAATAGACAATAAACCCATGAAAAAATACTCAACCTCATTAGTCATTACAGAACTGTCAAACCACAGTGAGAGATCACATCTTACCTACTAGGATGGCTATAATCAAGAAAAGGAAAATTCACGGGCACTGATGAGGATGTGGAAAAGTTGAAAACCTCATATGTTACTGGTGGGAAT
This sequence comes from Nasua narica, assembly GCA_028533885.1. Taxonomy (NCBI): domain Eukaryota; kingdom Metazoa; phylum Chordata; class Mammalia; order Carnivora; family Procyonidae; genus Nasua; species Nasua narica. The sequence continues at coordinate 103,630,491 of CM052811.1, read as the reverse complement.
GTAAAATGCCAATTTAAAAAATAATGTTGTAGTTCCTCCAAAAGTTAAACATAGAATACCATATGACCCAGCAATTCCACTCTTAGGTATATAGTCAAGAGTATTTAAAACATGCATTGTTTCAAAAACATAGACAGTTCACAAACATTTATAATAGCATTATCCATAATAGTCAAAAGGTAAAAAAACCTAAATGCCCTTCAACTAATAAATGGATAAACAAATTGTGCTTTATCCATACCATAGGATGTTATTCAGCCACGAAAAGCAGTGGATGAATCTTGAAAACATTACATCATATGTATGAAATATCCAAAATAGGTAAATCTATAAACAGAGAGTAGATTAGTGGTGGCTGACGGCTGGGTGGGAAGGGAGCTGGATGGGATGAGGAGTGTGGAGGTGATAACTTGCAGAGTAGAAGGTTTCTTTCCAGGGTGATTTAAAAAAAAAAAAAAAAAAAAGCCCTAAAACTGATTGTTGGTGGTTGTACAAATCTGTGAATATACAAAGATATCAAATGGTACACTTTGAAGAGATGAACTTTATGATGTGTTCATTATAATCTCAATCTATAAAAACAGTAATTACAAAGCCATAGCAACTAGAATGTGCAGTGCTGGTGGAAAGATAAACAAACTGAAGATAAAGCCCTGAAGCTTACCCCCAAATAAAGGAACTGGGTATGGGACAGCAATGACATCACCGATCAGGGGAGAAATGCTCTAACCCGTAACGCAGCTCTGTACAACTGGCTATCTATATGAAAAGGAAAATAAAATTTAATCCCACAGCATGCCACTTACAGACATGAATTTCAAATAAATTGAAGAACTTAAGTGTAAAAAAAAAACCTGTCAAACTTTCAGAAGAAAGTATAGCAAAAAATAAAACTTTATAACACCGCGAGAGTGAGATTTTTCAGACCAGACAAAAAAGCACAAACCAAAATAAGAAAAATAGAGAGTGTTCCATGTTAAAATGTAAATCTTTGGAAAAACATACAACACCATAAATAAAGTAAAAGGGAAGCACATAGCCAACAACGGATTGGTTTCTGGAATGTTTAAGAACTCCTAAAATTAATTTGAAAAGTCAATCAAACAATACAAACAATGTAAAAACGTGCAAGGATAAGAACCAGCAATTTACAGAAAACACCAATGACAAATGCGAAAAATTCTCAAAATCACTAGCAATCAGGGAAATACAAATTAAAACAATGAGGCACTGCTTCTCACTCTTCATATTTTAAGTATTTATGAGTTTGCAGTGAGGATGTGAGGAAATGAAAATTCTGATAAAGTCTTAGAGGAAGTATAAGTTGATATAACCATTGTGAAAAAAATCTGCCAGTATCTGGTAAAGATGCTAACACCAGAAGGCTCAGTTATTCCCATTGTAGATCCGCACCTTGCAGAGGGGAGAAAACACAACATTCAAGGACCCAATACAGACACTCTTCGCAGCACTTTTTATAATAGTGAAACCCTGGACACAACCAAATTCAGGGAAATGGATAAGGAAAGGAGAGAACATAGCTACAATTCAGCGAAGAAGGTTTCACTTACTTGTGGAACATAAGGATTAGCATGGAGGACATTAAGAGAAGTGGGGGGGAATGAAGGGGGAGGAATCGGAGTGGGAGATGAACCATGAGAGACTATGGACTCTGGGAATCAAACTGAGGGTTTTAGAGGGGAGGGGGTTTGGGGGATGGGTGAGCTCGGTGATGGATATTAAGGAGGGCACAGATTGCATGGAGCACTGGGTGTTATATGCCAACAATGAATCATGGAATACTGAATCAAAAACTAATGATATTTTAATCAGGAATGGATGCTGAATTTTGTCAAATGCTTTTTCTGCATCTATTGACAGGACCATGTGGTTCTTCTCTCTTCTCTTGTTGATTTGTTCTATCACATGGATTGATTTGCGAATGTTGAACCACCCTTGTATCCCAGGGATAAATCCCACCTGGTCATGATGAATAATCTTTTTTTTTTTTTAAAGATTTAGTTTATTTATTTGAAAGAAAGATTGAGAGAGCGCATGAGGAGAGAAGGTCAGAGAGAGAAGCAGACTCCCCAGGGAGCTGGGAGCCTGATGTGGGACTCGATCCCTGGACTCCGGGATCATGACCTGAGCCAAAGGCAGTCGCTTAACCAACCGAGCCACCCAGGCGCCCTGAATAATCTTTTTAATGTGCTGTTGGATCCTATTAGCTAGGATCTTGTTGAGAATCTTGGCATCCATATTCATCAGGGATATTGGTCTGAAATTCTCCTTTTTGATGGGGTCTTTGCCTGGTTTGGGGATCAGGGTAATGCTGGCTTCACAGGAAGAGTCTGGAAGTTTTCCTTCTGTTTCTATTTTTTGGAACATAGGCAATAACTTCTTCGACATCAGCCACAGCAACTTCTTTCAGGACATGTCTCCAAAGGCAAAGGAAATAAAAGCAAAAATGAACTTTTGGGACTTCATCAAGATAAAAAGCTTCTGCACAGCAAAGGAAACAG
>CM052811.1:103591015-103627469 GCA_028533885.1 Nasua narica | reverse complement strand
GCTTACGTGTGAAGTATAAAGAAAATCATGGAGGGCATCGTGAGAGGGAAGGGAAGGGTGAATGGGGAGAAATCGGAGGGGATGATGAACCAGGAGAGACTGTGGACTCTGAGCAACAAACTGAGGGTTTTGGAGGGGAGGGGGTGGGGGGTGGGCGAGCCTGGTGGTGGGTATCGAGAGGGGCACGTGCTGCATGGAGCACTGGGTGTGGTGCATGAACAATCAATCTTGTAACACTGAAAAGTTAAAATAAACTTATTTGGGAAAAAAAAACTAATGATATACTGTATGGTGACTAATATAACATAATAAAAAATTTTAAAAAGAAGAGCAAATGAATGACTTAGACCTCTGCATATCAACATGGATACGTCTCAGGAGGCTGGTATAAAGTGGACAGAGTTGAGGAGGTTGTGGGGCAATTTAGCAGGTAAGATTGAGAGAGACCAAAGAGTGGTTAAATAATATGGGGAAGAGAGAGAGAGACCAAAATGCCGTGTGAGTTTCAGCCAGGGCAGGAACCACTGGGATGGGAGCCATTGATTGAGTGGGGAAGGAGGAAGGGAGAGATAGGCTTGGGCAAAATAATCAGGTAAGTGAGAGATATGTCTATTTCAAAACATCAGGCCAACAGACTAGACTTTGTCTGTGATCAGAACCAAGACTTGGTGGCTCTTGGGATCTAGTTGGGACAATGCGTAGGGTGGATATATATTTGGGGCATCCCCAAAGTGGAAGGTCTTGGGCCGAGAGAGAATAAGCCTAAAAATGTGACCGAGAAGAGACCCGAAAGGTAAAAGGAGAACAGAGTGTGGGGCCCTAAGAACCAAGAAAAATGGGAGTTTCCAAAATGGCACTCAGAGGTCAATGCCAGCTGGCACTCTGCCAGGTGAAATCAAGTCCCAAAATTTCCAGTGTATGTAACAAAACAGAGGTCACAGCTGACCTGGGAGAAGGGACCAAATTGTGAAGGAGTCACTGCAGGGGCAGGAACCGCATTAGCAAGTGTAGATGTTTACTCCGAAGTAAGTCTGAGACGAGATCCCACAGTACTGTGTGCCTCTGGACACATTACCCAATTCTTCTCTGCTTTAATTCGCTGTCAACTCACCCAGTATTAATGTATCCTGTGGTTATTGCGAGGATTACCAGTACTAGGCAAGTTAGCACATTCACTATGTATTGTCACTCTTCTGACAAGAGTCCCTGCAGGCACGGCACAATTATTAGGAAATATGGTTGACGTGGGGAAAGGGACAGGGTAGGAGCTAGAAGCGGCATTGGACAGAGTGATGGTGGATGGCTGAAAGATGCTGAATATGTTTAGGAGCTGATGGAAAATCAGTAGGGAAAACATTTGGAGATCCAGGGACAAGTTGATGGAGAGGGTTGCCTGGGAAACCTGGGGCTGGAGTGCAGAGCATAAGTGGGAGGCTCAGTCTCATGTTGGAGGCAGTTACCCGCTTCTACTAGGGCAGGAAGACACGTGGCTGCAGGCAGAGCTATGCTCACAGGCGGGCAGGCAGGGCGAAGAACAGGAGGTTCAGAGCATACCCTTCCTCTGACTGCTTCTAGTTTTTCAGTGACCCAGTATATGAGGTTGCCTATTCATGGTGAAGAGATTGGACATCTGAAGACATCAGATACGAAGGGCATGGACACTTGGGAGAAAAGGAGAGAGCCAAAGAGAGAAGCAGGTTTCTGGGCAGCACGGAGAGCCTGGGACAGGCTGGAGACCAGGAACTTGCAAGGCATCCAGTCCAAGCATCCAAGCAAACACTGGGTCTCCGGTGGTCTACCCAGAATTTTCTGCCATTGGGTAAGTGAGGAGATATAGGAGCCGGCTAGACTCCGATGACCAGGTAAGTGCCAGGTGGCACCAAGGAGGTCAGACGGGCCCGGACACATAGCTGGCAGCCAGTGGCAGGAAGGACACGGCTGCTGGGCAGGTGAGCCAGACCTGGAACCAAGGCACAAGGCCAGCGCACAGTCCTCGCAAGGCTGACTTGACTCTGAGTCCCAGAGCGATGGGCTGGGGAAGCTTAATGGTCTATCGTGCTCCACGTCAGGGCTAACCCAAAAGCGCTCATTTACCTGCCTTAGAATCTACCAGAGGGCTGGTTAAACATACAAATTTCCCCTCCTGATGCTTAAAGATTCCAGACCAATAGATTAAAGATGGGAAACCTGCATTCAGACTCACACCAAAGTTTGAAAATCACTACTCCACGGGGTCAAGCTTCTCCTGCTGGTGGTTGTCCAAAGACTCAGGCGGGCAGAAGCTGGGTCCCAGACGGGGCTTGCTGGATAGCACCCCATTCCAAAGTCCTGGAGGACTCCGGGGGCTGGTCGACCCACAGCATCCTCCAAGACACAAAGGGGTTAAGAAAAGTGCTGGGAACCTGCATACTTTTATTACATTATAGGGATGTTATTGCATTATAAATAATGCCACAGGATGCATTATTTATACATTTAATATCGGGCTTGCTTATAAGTCAGATCTCTTCACTTTTAGATAAATACTGTGTCTGCAACCCACCTCCAGCAGCCAGGCGCAGACGGAGAGGAGAGTGCGCTTGTGCTCCCGCAGACAGCGGAGGGAGGGCAGACACATGTCAGAGACAGCAAAAGCCCTGTGATGGGAAGCAGATAATGTCTTTATGAAAACTAACAGATGGCTCTTTTGAAAGCCCTTTCAGTTCTCCTCTGTTCTGATAAGAGCGGGTAAGCAAGATGCACTGAAGGGAGCTTTATGGGTTTGTACTTATTGTCCTAAGAGCCCCGAGAGTAGGAGACAGAGAGGCCAAGAGCCGCGGGCGGGGTGGGGGGAGAAGGCGGGAAGGATGCCTGGCTCCCTCGGCCTGCTTGCTGCTGGCATGCAGCAGGGCGCTGAACTGGCCTGTTAGCTCGATTGCAAAATCGAAGCAGGGTTAGCTGCTCTTTCTCGTTCATTCGAATGTCTGTTCATATTCCCCGTGGCAGCTTTCCATGTGCTTTCTGCTGTCCTGTTGGGAGAAAAGCATTCACCTCTAACTCTGAGGCTTTCTCCCTAATTTTCTCTCCATCCCAGAAGTTCTTGTGTATTTGGATGGAGGAGGCTAGTTTGGAGACAGTGTTTCCTAAACTGTTCTGTCTTACACCTTCCAAAACTTACAGTCATTAATTTGGAACTACGCACACACATACACACACACGGGCGTGTCAGCTGGGGGAATGCAAATAAGGAAGGCAGCGTAGTTGACAGTAACATCCCAATGTCAGTTTCCTGGTTTCGAGGGGTCGCTGTGCTATAGCTCCGTGAGACACTGTCATTGGGAAAGAGGCACGAGAACAGGGTCTACCTCAAAGAGGCTCCCGTTCGGCATCGACCTTTGTCACAGACGTTTGGTGTCTCCCCAGCAGCCAGCCCCATCATGGGGAAGGTGTACAGACAGGGAGGAGTGAGGAAAAGAGAACAAGAGGGGAGAGAAAGAGAGAAGGAAATTGGAAGGAAAGAAAAGACAGATGGACAGAAGGAAGGATGTAGTTTGTCATGGGAAGGGGAAAGGAGATGAAAAGCAAAACCATGGGCTACAGGACGAGCAGGTTTCTAAGGCTGGAAGATTCCAGCTCATCTGAAATGGACAACAGCAGGATGGCTGTGAAGGAAGCAGCCGCCATGGGAGCGAGAGCACCAGGCCTTGAGGATCTGGGCCACCGGAGCACCTCTGAGAGGGTGGTCCCCAAGTGCGCCCCAGCAGGGGAGGCCTGGGGATAGGCCATCACCAGCGACAACAGAAGCCCATTTCTGGTGGTACCTCCTTTACAGAGCCACTCCAGTGACCTAGGCTGACCCAGAGAACTGACCTTGCTTGAATCCCGGTATGGGCTGAACTCTGTTTGCTCAAAATTCCTATGTCGAAATCCTCATCCCCAATTCATCAGAGTGTGACCATCTCTGGTGAGAGGGTCTTTAAAGATGTGATTAAGGATAAATGAGGTAATTAGTCCTAATCCCATAAAACAGTGTCCTCATAAGAACGGGAGGCTAGGACAGATACACACAGAGGGAGGAGCACGTGAAGATACAAAGAGAGGGTGAATACCTGCATCCAAGGAGAGAGACCCCAGAAGAAACCAACCAGGCCGACACCTTGATCTGGGACTTCCAGCCTCCAGAGCTGTGAGAAAATGAGTTTCTGTGTTTGAAGCTCCCCGTTCTGTGGTGCTTGCTTCTGCTCTAGCAGATAAACCTGAATCCCAGCCAGCTGGCCAAGTGTGCAGTTGAGAGGATCCCAGAGGAAGGGGTCTGGGACACGCAAAGCCCGGGCCCAAAGGAACAGTTACTGGAGAAGAAGGGATCCACATGCATGAGCTTGCCACTCCTCTGGCCCCCGGAAATGGGGCAAGGGGAAGAGAGGAGGTGGTGTGGCATCAGAGACAGGAACACACACTCTGCAATCAGACAGAGCGGCCTTGAGTCCCAGCTCCACCACTGACCTGCTCTGTGGCTTTAGACAAGTCGCCTCACCACACCTGCAAAATGAAGGCAGTAATAATATCCACGCAGGAACGTCATGAGGATTCAAAGGGCTTAATGGCTAGAAATCTCTTAGCTCGGTGCTTAGTGAGTTAGTGGGTGGTGGCGGTGGTGCTATCACCACATGCTGTTTTGTTTTTTGATGCTCAAGAGAGAAAGACAGAGCCAAGAGCACTCATTCAGATTTTTATAGAAAAATGAGCCCATGACCCCTGGGGCCACCCCTATGGCCCACTCGGCCACTAGCTCTGTGACCCTGGTGACTCTCATGGCTACTCTGAGTCCTACTGTCTTCACGTACGCAATAAGGCATGCCTCGCATCGTGCCTTACCTGCCCCACTGGGGTGCTCCTGGGGAGGACGTCAGGCACGCTGGTTAGCACCCCGCCCACACAGGGAAGGGGTCACCACTGAGATTGGAGCCCCAACCTCTGCATCCGCAATTCAAGTTGTAACCTAAGTGGGAGAGACAGAAAGTGCATCTCTCGCTGACCTTCTGGCGAGGTGAGCCCAGGCCTTCCCTGCAAGCGGCAACACACACTCTCCTCCAGTTGCCCCAGCCCTGGGATCAGAGCCTTCCTTCAGCAAATCATGGCAATAAATATGGTCTGAAGCAACTCCAGCTCTTACAGCCTTAATAAATGGGTTGCCATAGTGGCAAATTCAGACTCAGAGAGCATCTTTTCAATAAAGGCTGAGAGGGTTATTAATAACGTTAATGTAGTGCCTCGTGAAGTCACAGCCTCACAGAACAGGCCTCGTGCCCTCGTCCCTGGCCCGTCTCTTCCCGGCTGGCCAGCAAGCCTGCCTGGCTGCGGCCACTGCGGGGTGTGACCTGGGAGAGGCAGAAACGCCAGGCTGGAGCAAGGGCACCGGGACTGAGCTAGCGGGCCCCCCGGCACAAGAGAGTTCACAAGAGACAATCTCCCCCTATTCGACCATGCAATGGCCTTCCCAGCACCCACTTTCTATGGGTGCAGCAGCATAGTGGAGAGGCTGAGAGGGCGTTCTTTCAAGGTGAACAGAACCTCAGCTGAGCTCTCCTCCAGGCCCTCCCTGGCTGCGTGAGGTACAAAGTGCAAAGGCCCTGGCACTCCCCAGCAACTTACCCCAACTGCTCACTTCCCAGAGCACTTGGGGTCATCACAGCGGCTCACTGAGCAACTCTGGCTCTCTCCATCACCCCAGCCTGCAGTGAAGCTGGGGCCCTTCCGTTGGGCAGGGCTGATAAATTCTGAGCAGAAATGACACATGTCACTTCTAGGTTAGGCCTGTCACCATCCACATGCGACTCTTCAGAATCTTCCTCTTCCTTACAAGTACTCAAGATGGCGGCGGCCCATGGGCCTGGGTCCCAGGATGATGGATGAGCAGCTGCTTCCAGGCCAAGCCGGAAGGACACAAAGCCCGGGCTAGTGATACACCTTGGTTGGTTTCAGAGAAGAGTCACATAGCTTTTGGGGCTTTGAGAGCGAGATGGTTTCTGTTACCACTAAGTGGCCCTGTGAGTGTAGCAGAGAAGCAGGCAGGGACGGGGGGCCTGACTGAACCGGCGACAGGCGGGATTTGGACCGCGGCCCGTGGTTTGCCGAACCTTGTTTTAAGTCATGAAGATTTGTTGCTTTGAGCCTGTCCTGACTGACGGGCCCTTATCCCCTTCTGGCATCCTATATTGTTTATTCCCTTAGCACATTTATCATCCACCTTCCCCGAGTACAAGGTAAGCACAGGGAGCTCAGGGCTCCACGGTATCCCCAGCTGCACGAAAGTGTCTAGAAGAGAATAGATGCTCGGTAAGTCTTCCTAAATAAGTAAGCGTTAAGTCATTAGGCGGGCGACCATAAGCAAGTCACTTAACCTCCTTGAGCTTCAGTTTATTCAAAGTGTGAGGTGGGCAAAAAATCATAGGCCCTACGTCCCCAGGTTGCTGAGAATGCTCCACGGAATGATGCGTGGTAAGTGTGCAACGTGGAAGAGTGTTCCCTAAGGGGTATTTTCTGCCCCGTCTGGAACAGTAGCCTGCCCTGACCAGCTCTACCACAGACTCTCTGCCTGCCTACAACTCGGGCTTCTTCTCTGTAAAATGGGGACACAGATCCTGAGAATCAACATCCATTAAAATGGACGTGAACCCGCATACAAAAAGATTACTTCCCGGGGATATGCCCTCCGCATCAGGAACCGACCACATCCATGGGCTGACGCTTTTTATAAATAAAGTTTTATCGAAACACAGCCATGCGCATTTGCTTACATGGCGTCTACAGCTGCTTTCACATCACAGTGATGCAGTTGAGTAGCTGCAACAAAAACCGTAGGGTCCTCCAAAACTAAAATGTTCATCACCTGGCATTTTACAAAAACCGGTGCCAACCTGAGCTCCAAATGACAACAAAATTAAGAGAAACAAAGGCATGTTGTCTTTCTCTATTAGCCTTGTGTTTGCCTAACTGGCTTTTAGGACCAAAGGGCAAGGGCTGTCATTTTTATCCAAAATTTTATTTTGGAAGAATAAAGCCGGCACTAGCCCTTGAGGAGAGCTTTGGAAGACCTGTCCTTGTCACACAGTAGACCCTGTCCTGCCCATCTGTGTCCATCCGTCACAGGACAGCAAGGCCATCTCTGTCATTCATCGGGCCATTTACTTAGTCATTTGACCAACATCTGCTGATCACCCGTTATACTATGGTCGGTAGAACCGCCTCGGACCAGACAGGAGATGGTCCAGGATTCCAGCCCACAGTTTGTCCTTTCTTTCCCCTCTATGACGTTGCTCCCCACTCAGATAATTGTTACTTCATCTAACAGGAGGATCACATCCCTCACATTTCTCCACTCTCCCCTCAAGGATACCGAGGATTTGGCTCAGGGCACCCATTCATTTGTTCACTCGTCCCTTCAGTACACAAACGCATGTTAAACACACGTGATGGGATTACTCAGTGGGAGTGCCCACCACAGATGCGATCCCTGCCTTTGCGGGCTTGTTGTGCGTGGCACATAATAGGTGCTCGACAAATATATATTAAGTAAACTTATTTCCCAAACATCCTGCTGGAATTCAGATTCACTTGGCCATGCTGTTTGCCTGTCAAAGCAGCACTGTGTGCCAGAAGGGCCTTTAGAAGCCACGAGAAGTCAGAGGTAGTCTCATCCCTGTTAGACACCAGCTCTGTGACCTCAGACAAGTCACTTAATCTCACTGAACTTAAACTTTTTGCCTGTGTGCTGTACCAACAATCCACACCGAAGCCACGGGGATTCCATGGGACTGTGGTCAGAGAGTCCCCAGGACTGGGCCCAGCACCCAGAAAGTGTGCCAAGGGAACAGCCAGAGGCAATAATGGCGAATATTTATCAAATGCCTGGTCAGTGCTGTGTACGGTTCTTGGTACCTCCCAACGCTCACAGCCAGCCCGTAAGGTCGGCGCGGTGATCACCCCGGGGTACAGCTGAGAAAACTAGCAGAGAAAGACTAAGTAACACACACAAAGTCCCACAGCCGTGAAGCGAGAAGTCAGCCACTGAGGGTGCAACAAATCTTGGCTTGCTCCCTCTCCTCCTCCCCATATCTGCTGAAGAAGAACAACTCCTTTCAATGAACACGCCTGTTGGTCCCAATGTTCCCTGCTTCTTCCAAAGCCTTCCTGTCAGAACCCGCTCTAGAACCTCACCCGACCACACAGCCAGCTCCCTGTCAGCTCCAGCAGTTTCACGCTGGGCTCTCCAGGCCCGGGTCCTGCTCAGATGTCTGGGCATGCAGTGGGACAGAAAGGAGAAGCCAGGTGCTCATTTCTGTCTGTCCCTCCTGTCTCTTCACTGCTCAGAAAACCTATAGAATAGCAACTCCTTTCCTGAGTCTTCTGGGAAGACCACTGGCCCAGCCTTGGGCACATTTCTAGAATTTGCTCAGGAACTGGAAAGTAATTTGTTGAGACCCAGAGTCCTCTGAGTAGGTCTAGACCTCCACCATCATGGACTTCAGCACCACTTAACTCTGCCATGGCGGCAGGGGACGGCTCCCTCCCCCATGCCAGGGAAGGTCTAAGAGATGATTCCAGAGCCTCCGATACAGTGTGACATTGGGCAAACTGTTTAATCTCACCATGCCTCAGTTTCCCCCCTCTGCAGGCAATAGCAGCAACCTGAAAAAATGACTGATCATAACAGAGACAGCACCTAGCGCAATGCCCGGGGCCCAGAATAAGCACTGAGTAAATGCAGGGAGGCAGTTAAAGTAGGTGCCTCTGTTATAATTGACCTTCAGCAACACATAGATGAGAAATAAAGATAATAATCGTAATAACAATAGGTATTGTACCTCCACTCGATGCCATACACTACACTACGTTCTTTGCAGACCACTTTCTCTTTTTCTCCTGATGGCCACCTTTTGGGGTAGCCTCAACTGCGGTTCTACAGGAAATTGCAATGCACATGATCGCACAGCCAGTAGGTCGCAAAGCCCGCGTGCAAATCCAGGCCTCTCTTACTCTAGACTCAGAGGGCTAAGCCACCACTCCCCACAATGCTTCATGGACTGACCCCCTCCCAGGGGCCATCCGGACCCACCCTCGTGGGAGCCCAGCCTCCCCACAGCCCCCAGTACCCCTCCTATCTAGACTGGCACCCTTCGATCTCCTCCCTGCTTCCTGAGCTGATGCCCGAGAAGTGACCCACTCCTTGCAGGGCCCCCGCAAAGCCCTCCGCCTGACCCCCACATAATGAAGGGAATTAATATGGCCGAGCCTCCAGCCCAGCCGAGCGGCTTCCCAGCAGCCCTGGCCAGGCCTCTAATTGATTAGGCCATAAAGCCTGGGCACTAAATTGAAAGGAGCCGCACTAATTCTCTTTTATGTTAAATTTCTGTCTTTCCCCTTTATCGAATCCCGCGCCCAATGTCCCCTTCCCTCCCCATCGCGGGCTTGCTGTGGGCCTGTTTTTTCTGTGCACAGATTAAGTACCTAATCAAAATCTTGTCTCCCCTAATGGCATAAAATTGAAAGATAGATATTGCACTTTACACAGCTGATTAAACACTCGAATGTGGCTAAATGCTTAAAGGGCTTGTTACATTAACTAACTCTGTCATCTGCCCACTGTCTTAGAATTGCGTGTGCTAGGGTAGCTTCGGGGGAGGCGCATCCGGCAGGACAGCCTTCCAGCCCCTTCCCAGGGGCCTCCTGCGCCGCGGCTGAGCCGAGGTTCAGGGAGTTGGAGCCCGGGAGTGGCCACAGTGTGCCCCTCTGGCTTTGGGCGGCAGCGACAGGGAGGTCGGACGCCCCCTCCGTGCCCAGACAGTGAGTGCCCTCCCGTTCCACCACTGAGACCCTTCCCACCCCTCATTCCCCACACCAGTGCCTGGCCTCTTGCCTCAGAGTCTAAGCATCCTCCCAGCCCCCTCTCAGAGTGCGTCTGGCCAGCAGTGTCCTGATCATCGGCAAAGCCTTTCAAACCTGATATCCCTCCCTCCATCACCCCCGGGCACTCCAACCTGCCCGTTCGAAGGTGACAAGGAAGCTTGAGAGCTATGCCAGTGAAATCTGGGAGGGGAAGAGGTGGGGCGTGAAGAGACTGACACACACCAAGCTCCTCATACCCCCGACATGCTATCTCTATCTTAAGTCGGCACAGGATACCCTGGGGCCTCAGCCACGTGCCTGGCAGGGTCCTCCAGAGAAATTCAGCTGATAGAGATAGATGATAGATGATAGATAGATAGATAGATAGATAGATAGAAAAATAGAAAGATAATAGATAGATAGATAGATAGATAGACAGATAAAAAGATAATAGATGATAGATAGATAGATAGATAGATAGATAGATAGATAGATAGATAGAGGAATTGTCTTACACAATTAAGGAGGATCACGAGTCCGAATCTGCAGCATGGGCCAGCATGACCCAGGAGAGCCAATGGTATAGATGATGTCAAAGGGTGTCCACTGGGGAATTACCCCTTGATCACAGAGGCCAGTCGTCTTGTACTATTCAGGGCTTCGACTGATTGAATGAGGCCCACCCACATTATAGAGAGCAATCTGGTTTACCAAAAGTTCACCTACTTAAATGTTTATCTTGATCAATCAGTCAATCAAATGTTTATCTCATCCAAAAACCCCTTCCAAGTTGACACATAAAATTAACCATCACAGAGGGAGGTAAGACACACATAGGAAACTGATCTACCTAAGTTCCCACAGGAAATTAGGGCAGCACTGGGTCTAAAAGCCAGTTGTCCTGACCCCGTTGGTTCCCAGCGCGGTGGCTCATGTCAGAGGATGAAAGAATGGCAGGCACAAGCCCACTGCTCAGGCTGGCAGGAAGCAGCCTTTTCTGCCACAGCTTCCAGCCCAGGGAAAAGGCATGTTTCACAAAGGAGTAGTTGAATATGGAGAATTTCCCCGCACAAGAGTTAAGGACGAGTGTAGACTTGAGTTGGATCTGACTGGCCCAACCCCAGCCATGGCTACTTGTCTTTGCAGAGACCTGGGCAAATTTCTTACTCTTTCCATGCTTCCATTTCTTCATAGTTAAAATAGGGAGGCCACCAGGCCTTCAACGAACATTTATTGAACACCATCTCTGCCAAGTTCCAAGCAAGGCACGGACATTTCACAGGGAAAATGCAAGCCATTCCTGTCTTCACAGAGTTTGCAGTAGATACGAGAAGGAAGGCACAAATGATCAAACCAGTGCATAAATAGGAAAGTGACAAATTGTGATAAATGCAATGAGGACAAAAACTAATCCATGCATAAATAACAGTGATAGCACCCCTAAGGGCTCCACTATGAAATAATGGGGGGGGGTCCTATAGGCAGGGTGACCAGGAGAGTTCCTCGAGGTGACACTAGGCTGAGGACTGAAGGATTAGAAGCAGCCAGCCACATGAATGTCGGGAAAAGGAGTTATGGCAGAGGGACAGCAAGTCCAAGGTTTCCAAAGTGGGATAGGGTATCATTGACCAGTATAACTAGAGAGGGGCACTGGGAGAGCAGTTTCGGGCTTGCCTCTGTGTTCTCCCAGTGTGGACCCCCAGGCACTGGTCATCAATCAGAGCCTCAGTCTCCTCAACTGTACCATAGGAACCACATCACAGGGTCGTGGGGAGGATCCAGCAGGAGGACGTCGGTCCCATGCCTGCCTTGGCAAGGACTGGGCACCCAAGACCCAGAGGCTCAGCACTGGGAGGGCTTTGAAGTCATTCAAACCTGCTCCAGGTAAGGGAAGAAGGAAATCTTTATCCCTTCTTCTCTTTCTCTGTCTCTGTTCCTTGACCTCCTCTTCTCTCTGCAATCTGCTTTGTCCTCTTCCTTCAGACTGGCTTCCTCCACTGTATGTGTCTCCCACCACCTCCCACTTGCCATGCAATAATTCAAATAAATTAAGCTGTCAAGACACCGACTCAGCCCCAACTGGACAGGAACCTTCAGCCCGAATGCCTGGCACCACCGAGCCCTGCCTCTACATCTCCAAGTTGAATTCTTGGGAGGAGATCCACGTGTCCTCTCAGCTGACAACTGATGAAAAGGTCTTAGCAGGTGCCGCTCAGCCCAGGCAATATGGCCTGAAGGGAGAACGGAGCTGTGCACGCCATGGGCAGCCCGTGGGGGGATCCTTCTGGCAGGGCTTGAGGCCATCTACAGCCTGAGTCCGAAAAGACACAGGCCTTTGGCTGCAGGAAGAGACACTCTAGTCCCACGGGATCACACCATCTTCCCAGGCCATCCTCATCCTCCTGCCTGACTGAACAGATGCCAGTAAAATACAAGCATCCTCTCCCTTTTTAGAGTCAACCTCCTTACAAGAGCTACGCTTGAACCAGACTTTTGATGGCTCTTAACCATGTACTGGCTGTGGTCCTGTGGGAATCACGGCCCTTCTGCTACAGGAACCTCCTCTCTTTCTATGGAAGTTTCCTCCCTGTCTGTGGGAGCCTCCTCCTTCCCTGTGGGAACCTCCTCCATCTATGGGAACCTCTTCCTCCTGCCTATGGAAGCATCCTCTCTGTCTGTGGAAGCCTCCTTTCTGTAAGAACCTTCTCCCTGTCTGTGGGAGCCTCCTCCCTCTCTGAGGGAACCTCCTCCCTCTGTCTGAAGGAACTTCCTCCCTCTGTCTATGGGAACCTCCTCCCTCTGTCTTTGGGAACCTCCTCCTTCTGTCTGTGAAAGCCTCCTCCCTAACTGCAGGAACCTTCTTGCTATCTGTGGGAACCTCCTCCCTCTGTCTATGGGAACCTCCTCCCTCTGTCTGTGAAAGCCTCCTCCGTAACTGCAGGAACCTTCTTCCTATCTGTGGGAACCTCCTCCTTCTGTCAATGGAAGCTTCCTCCCAGTCTGTGGAAACCTGCTGTCTGTCTGTGGGAGTCTCCTCCCCCTAACTGTGGGAACTTCCTCCCTCTGTCTGTGGGAACCTTCCATCCCCACCCCCAGCAGCCCCTCCTCACCGCAGCCTCTGTGGAAAGTGTTCATCTCCCCAATGGCCTCCTTTAAATAGCTCGATTGAAGGGATTATGGACTCCTCACTAAGTGCTTCACATTAAAGATTCATAGAGGCACAATATATATTTTAATAAGGCAGGTTGTACAATACAGAATTCAACTCTACACAAAGCACATGGCTGAGAACTGGGGCGAAGCGCCTCAGGGATCTGCGGGCGCCACGGCTGGGGGCAGAGGAACGTGGTGGTTTGGGAACCTCTTCTCCCTGCACCTGGACTCCTCGCACCACACCCACACCCGCCCGACTGAGGAGCCACCCTACAAGCCTCACACTCACACGCATGTGCCTGCACACATTGTTGCAACTACACATGCACACATTCCCACACACTCACGTGCAGTCACACACATGCACACTTATATACACACTCCCACACACAGTAATGCGCACACACACGCAGCCACAAACATGCACACTTATGCACACACAGTAACACGCGCACATTCACACACACGGGCACACTTATACACACACTCCCGCACACAGTAATGCACACACACATGCACAGTGACACGTGTGCACACAGTAACACACACGCACATTCACACACATGGGCACACCATAAGAGTGCTCTTAGCCACCCTCACCAGACCTACAAGGAAAATAACAGTAATGACTCCCACTGGCAGGCCCTCCAGGTGCCTGGCTCCTCCTCTGTAAAGGGTTCCTCTGTCCATTCCACACCGACGAAAACGATCCACAAACGATCCTTGGCAAGTCCATCTGCCCAAGGTCACACAGCCACCCGTGGCTGAGGCAGCATTTGGCCCCAGATCCATTCAACTCTAAATTCAGGATCTCGACCCCTGAAAGCAAGACCTCCTTACAGACAAACCCTCACACAGAACCTCCTGCGATCCTTTCTGGGAAGGCAGGAGGGGATCAGGGAAGGGATAAAGAAACCTGCACGTAGATATCCACGAACCAGGGGCACCCTCACGTGGACACACACTCCCTGACCCGTCCTGTTTCACGTAACTGTGTATCGTGCAGTTAGCTCTACCCACTTGTACAGACCCAAGAACCCACACACTACACACACACACACACACACACACACACTCATACAAACGTGAAGGGTGACCAACCGCCCCCATTTTCCAGGACTGAGGGGTTTTGTGGGACACGGACTTTCAGCGATAAAACCTGGATGGCTCCAGGACAACCTGCCTGAGTTGGTCAGTCTACACGCAGGCGCACACCCGGACACGCTTGGGCACCACGCCCACACCCACAGCTGCTCGGCAGCTCCCAAAGCTCGGGTTCGCCAGGCGTAGCAGGGTTTGAGGTTGGAGACGGGGGAAGCGGGTCCTGCGTCCTCCACCTTCAATGTTTCAGAGCTATCCTGAGTCCACCGTCTTGGTTCATCCACTCTGCCCTCCTCCTGACCTGCCCTGGCCCATCTGCCCTCTCCCCAGCATTCAAGGTAGCTTGGCATGAAGCGAGGCCACAGGGCCCACGCATTTTAAGGAAGCAAGAACCTTATACCCCAGATTCACCCACTGTTGAGCTCAAGAGACAAGATGAATCTCCCAGATCCCGCCTGGTCCTGGAAAGCTGGGCCTCTGCCCATCACACCATCACCGGCACCCAAGCAGCCCATGCACCTGCCTCCATCCCTCAGGCAGGGTCCGGAACCCACTCGCTGTCCCCCCTCGCCTCAGGAACCACAGACAGAGAAAGTGGGTGGAATCCTCACTCTCCATGACCTCCGTGGGGCCTGGCTGATCCAGGCTTCACTCCTGGCCCAGCCCCTGGTTGGCAGCAGGGCTGGGGAAAGATGACTCCAAAGTGTCTTCAGCAGAAGCCCAAGCTTTGAGATCTTTGACTCGGGCAGCCCCTATCCAACATATCTGGGATCCTCGTTGCCTCCTATCGCCCTTGGCCACACCACCATCATCTGTCACCTGGACTACTGCACTCCTGGCCTCCGAATAGGCTCCCACACAGTTTCTTCCCAACCACACAGCCAAAGAGCTTGTATTTGATGGCTTCATTGAGGGATAAGTGACATATGAGAAACCCCATATACCCATATTTAAAGTGTACAATTTGGTAAGTTTTGGCACATGAGTGTATACATGTGCTTATTTGCAATCCATTGGTCTTTTTTCATAAAGTCTCTATTCAAATCTTTGGCTAATTTTCTGTTGGGTGTTTTTTTCCTTCATGTACAGTTTTGAGAGTTCTTTCTATATTCTGGATACTAGTCCTTTAGCAGATACATAATTTGCAAAGCTTTTCTCTTCATTTGCAGTTTGTCTTTTCATTCTCTTGACTCTGTCTTTTGAAGATGAACTATTTTAGATTTTGAAGTCAATTTATTCGTTTGACTTTTTATGGACCATGCTCTTGGTGTTTTATCTAAGAAACATTTGCCTAACCAAGGTCAAAAATATCTTCTGTTTCCTTCTAGAAGTTTTATAGTTTCATGTTTTAAATTTAGATCCATGATCCACTTTAATAAAAATTTTCTATATGGTAGAAGGTATGAATCAACATTTTTTTTGCATATCCAAATGCTCTAACACCATTTATTAGAAATACTGTCCTTTCTCCATTAAATTACCTACACTTTTGTCAAAAATCAGTTCTCCAAATATGCATGAGTCCATATCAGGACTCTTTAATTGTGTTTATCTATTTTTTTTATCGCGTTTATCTATTTATCTATCTTGATGCCAACACTTACCAGCTTAATTACTGTAGCTTTATAATACATCTTAAAATCAGGTAGTGTAAACCTTCAAATATTGTTCTTCGTTTCAAGGTTATTTTGGCTACACTAGATCCTTAGCATTTCCATATGAATTTTAGAATCAGTGTGTCCATTTTGACCGGAATTGTGTTAAATCTATAGGCCATCTGGGTAAAAATTGACTTCTTAGCAATATTGAGACCTCTGACCCATGAACAAGGTCTATCACTTTATTTAGATTTTCTTTTATTTCTCTTAGCAATATTTTATAGTTCAGTGTATAGATCTTTCATTCCATTTATCATATTTATCCACAAGTATTTCATAGTTTTTATTCTGTTGCAGATGCTATTGCCTTGTTAATTTCAGTTTACATTTATTCCTTTGTTAATATATATAAATACAACTGATTTTATATATTGATTTTTCTATCAATATATAAACCATCATCACATATCCCCAGTGCTTTATAGCTTGTATCCCACAACCTTACTAAAGTCACTTGCTAGCTCTCATAGTTTTTTTTTATAGATTCCATGGGGTTTTCTATATAAACAACATGTCATCTGTGAATAAAGATAGTTTTACTCCCTCCTTTCCAATTCAGATCCCTTTGATTCTTTCTTGCCAAACTGCACTGTCCAGAACCCACAGCACAATGTGGAGTAGACTTTAATGGGGGAAACATCTGACTCTCTTGGGCTTATACTATGGATTATTTGTTAGGTGATGGATGAATGAATGAATTGGGTGTGGCTAGGTTGTCCCTGGGAATCTTCCTAACTTTTCTGGAAGAGTTTATGTGGAACTGGTATTATTTCCCCCTTAAATGCTTGATTAAATTCACCAGTGAAGCCATCTGGACCTGGAGTCATCTTTGTGGAAATTTTTAACTACAAATGCAATGTCTTTAATAGATATGGGCTATTCAAATTTCACTGATTTTTCTCTATTGTTTTTCTACTTTTTAATTTCATTGACTTCTACTCTGAACTTTATTATTTCCTTTCATCTGATTATTTTGGGTTAAATTAGCCCTTTTTTTCCTTCAGGTGGAAACTGAGGTCACTGATTTGAGATGTTTCCTCTTTTCTAATATAGATACTTTGTACTATAAGTATCCCCCTAAGTGCTGCTTTAGCCTCATCTTACAAATTTATGTACATTGTTTTAATTTTTACTTTGTTAAAAATACTTTCTTACTTCCTGCTTTGACCCATGGTTTATTTAGGTTTCCAAATATTGGGGGATTTTCCAGAGATCTTTCTGTTATGGGTTTCTAATCTAATTCTGTGGTCAGAAAAGATATCATGTATGACTCGAATCCCTTTAAATTTATCAAGACTTTATGTCCATTTGATGGCCCCGAATGTAGTCTATCTTGGTAAATGTTCCAGGTGCACTTGAAAAGAACGTGATTTCTGCTGTTGCTGGAGTATTCTACAAATAAAGGTCGATGGGTTCAAAATGGTTGATAGTGTTAAGAATGGTAGCATCCCAGAATAGGAGGCTCCTGAGTCCCAGAGTCAAAGACTAACACCAGGAACTCCATCACTGGACTTTGTATAAGTGAGAAATAAACTTGTAGTCCAGTGCACCCCTGAGATCGGGGTTTTACTTGTCACTGCTACACAGCCTGCTCGAGCAGGTTCTCTCTCCTGAAGGGCATTATTCTCACACCTCTTGCTTCAGTGGAAAAACACAAAGAAATATGGGAGGGAGGAAAAGTGTCTTTTTCCATTAGAATACTACAAAATTAGCTGTGGCCAGAATTACCTATTTAAACATCCTTCTCCTCTTGTCACACAATCTTGTCTCTCACCCTTGTTTTTATATATAATTTATCAACAATTTGTTTGTAATAATGACAGGATGTTGGGTCCAACACTGTGCCTAGGGGGAAGTTTGTGAGGGGGGCATCCTACTACCTGGAATCCTTCAGGGGAATCTTGTTAATGCCGTGAACTGCCGCCTTCCCCTCTCCTCTATGAGCCTGTCTCAGAGCAGACTTCTACTATGCCCATTTGCCAGACAATGGGTGACTGAGTGGCTGCATGAATGAATTGGGTGTGCCTAGGTTGCCTATGGGAATCTTCCTAAAGACTAGAAAAGGTCCCAGTCAACCCTTGGGAGACAGGGTAGAATTTTCCATACCAGACCTATCTAAAGTTCAAGAAAGAATTAGAAACTCTTTTGTTCCCAGAGTAAGGAAGTCAAGGCTAACCAGTTGCAATGTTTAGGGAGTCAGAGCAAAATTTTTGCACTGAATCAGGACTTCAGCCCTCTGTTATGAGACACATCACATTTGTTCCAACCCCTGTTGGTGCCCAGGATAAGGGTATGTGATTCCCCAACTGATTGGTCTTTCCCAGGTTACATGTAAATGGGGTCATCCTCAGACTAATGTCTAAAGCTATGACCAGTGAGGTATGTTTTAGAGACCTCCCAACACTTACACTCAAGATTCATCTCCAAATGATGGTTCCTCCCCAATGCTCATCCCTGAGGGCCATGAGGAAGATCCCTGGGGCAAAAACCCATTTCCTATAATATGGCAGAATAAGTATTGGAGTGAGACTCCCTGCTAACAACTAAAAATACTGAGTCAAATGTATTTTGTAAATCTTCCTAAAACCATGATGGGAATTACCAAACCAAAATCTAAGGGAAGGTTGGACCCCTGAGAGGAGTGGAATACAGAAGAAGCTTTTGCCCTGAGGGTATCTGCCAAACCTGGACCATTTAAATTTCCATTTTCACAGTCTCATGGAATGTGGAGGACAAAAGACAAAGCCCAAGCTCACTCAAGGTTATGAGTCTATGAGGAGATCCTCCTTCATCACACTGATGCCTCAAAGGTCTAGAATGTCCATGAAAGGGCAAAGACCAACCCCCTAGAGTCCCCAGAAGACCTGAATGAAAAGTCACTAGACACTGAGCACAGCAAGATTGGTTAGAGTCCTAAAACAGTGGTACCATAAGCCAGCCTCCCAGTGACCATGCAGCTCAAAGTAAAGCTCCCAGTGGTCCCAAAAGAAACCATAAGCCATAAATTTAGTGCATGGTGACCCCACATAGCCCCTTGAGATGAGGCCAAATCATACACAGATATTCTCTGGAGTGATGTGCCTACGGTCTAGGCCACAAATATTTTCCCAAAATAATTTCCCACCAGGATCCCTAGGACAACACTTGGACTCCCCACATGCGAGGCCAGAAACTCCAACTAACACCAAATCACCCAGGATGTGTCCCTCCTTCCCCCCAGCCAGCGCGGAATTGCCAGAGCCAGGTCAGGCTTAGACGGCAGTGTGTCTTTGCTGGATCCGTGAAGAAGAGGTTTGATAGAAATTTATACAGCCAGCAAGACTGGGGCAAGATGATTAAAACCACCCAAGATAGCACCATTCTGAATCTCCCTCAAGTATTTCAGAAGGCACCAATTACTTAAATGCAATTGATATGCTGATTACAAATCATCCCTATTTATTGATTAAAATAATAAGCAAATCTTGGCTGTCCTGATTCCAGTTACTATATATACTCAATGGTAAGGAAACTACATCCATGAAAATATCATCAATAATGATGTTTCTTCACTCAGTCAGACTTTTTGATGCAGATCTGTCCTATGCACGTGTGTCCTAGAAGGTGGACCCATTATACCATTCCCAGCACACGTTTTCCTTGTTTCACTCTCCCTTTAGGAAAATCCCAAGCAAACCTTAAGACTAGAATGGTCTTGGGTACAAGTTATTTATTTGAGAGGTGATTTCAAAAAGTACTGTGAGGGCTGAGAGAGAGACAGAGAAGGAGAAAAGCCGAAGAAGGGTTTGTTAATGAGCAAAAGAAATGGGGCTCAGTCCCACTGGGGCTCCTTAGAGATGCTGCTGGGAGCACAGCTCGGAGCTGGGGTATTTATCCACCAACTCCCACCCACTCCTCGTTGGTTGAGGGCTGCTCCTGGGGCATTAACTCCCCCACCCTTCCAACCAGCCCCACTTGTAGGCTAAGCCACTCCCCAGGCAGGGCACAGCCTCCAGCAGAAACAGGAAGCTGGGGAAGACCAACGGCATATACACAGGGCACCAATCATATCTACACAAAACTCATCCACTAGAGTAAATGGTCTACCATTATTAGCCCAGCTGGGTATGACATCAGCCAGAGGGGAAAGTTAATGTGTGCGAGTCACTCATTCATTCATTTACCTGCCCAACCAGAAATTACCACGTAACCACGAGGCCCCAGGAACTCTGCCAGGCACTGGATGTGGAGTAGACCCTAGAAAAGCATGGCATCTGGACTCAAGGTCCTTACAATCTAGTGGATGTTCCTGAAACTCCCTCACGTCTACTTCATACAATGAGCCCTGAGACCAGATGGCAGCATGGTTATGATCCTGGGGCCTGGAATCAAGGAGATCATGGTTCTGAGTGACCTTGGGTAATTCACTAACCCCATGGAGACGCCTTCTGCTTATCTGTACGATAGAGATACAGGAACCGTCAAGAAGACCGAAGACAACAACTCGCATGAAGCATTTAACACAACACCTGGCACTCAGAACCAGATGTGCTGAAGAGGAGAAGGAAGAAGGGGAGAAAGACCCAGCACCCATCTCTGAGGGGCTCGAAGCTAAAAGGAGACACGAGCCCACTGACAGATAATCATAAAGCAATACAGATAGGCACCGATCCAGGTATTATTGCTACGTGCAAACTATTTTATTATGCTCATGGCTTCTGTGGGTCGGGAACTCAGACGGAAGCTCAACTGGGATGACAGAAGGATGGGAGTGACTCCGTGGCCGGGGTAGGAATCACCTAGAGCATGGCTGGCCAACTACAGTCCGGGAGCCAAGTCTGGCCACGCCCAGTCATTTCCGCACAGTCTAGAGCTGCTTCCCAACGGCAACGGCACACTCGAGTAGCCACAGAAGAAACTGTGTGGCCTGCCAACCTCAAACCCTTTACTCTCTGGCCCTTTACGGAAATCCTTTGCCGCCCCTTCCTTTGCAGGCACGTCCTCCTCATGATGGGCAGTTGATACCGACTGTCCATTTGGATCCCCGCTGGGCTGTCGGCTGGATCGGGGTGGGGGTGGGGGGACTTCTCCACGTGGCTTCTCACCTGGAGCTGATTCAGCTTCCCTCCCAGCAAGGTGGCTGCGTCCCAAGACACCAAGGTGGAGGCCGCCTGGCTTTTTTCTGACCCAGCCTCAGCAACCACGCAGCATCCCCTCCACACTCCTATTGGCCGAGACTGTCACAAAAGCCCAGAGTGGACAGAGTCCCCACCATTCACTGGGGAGAGTGACATAGTCACCTTGTAAAGGGGCATACGGGATGGAAAATATTGTTGCCACCCTCTTTGGAAAATATGAGAAAAAAAATTTTTTTTTGTCTTTTCACATAGGGTCTAGAAAAGACTTTATTACATATAGGATAAACAGCAAAAAGGTCTGTATAGAACAATCTCTTTACAATACTGAAAACTACCACTACAGTTCCAATGTTCATATCCCTCGGGTTTTTTTTTTCTTTTTAAGTTGTTGTCTTTAAAAACAACAACAACAACAAAACAAAACAAAATAACCAAAACCACCCCCCCCAAAAAAACAAAAACAAAACAAAAACCAGGAAAAAAAAAAAACACTGCACAACATCTGGAGTTCACAAAATCTGAAACTCGCCACTAAACCTTCAGTTTGCTACTAAAATAGATCTCCCTGCTTGTTAGAAACAATGGTCTGTAGTTCACTTTTTTTCTTTTTTGCAAAAACAGGGTAACAACATCAGATAGCACTTCAATATACCAGAAGACCCAATGGAACTAATTTTATTCCATACATATAATTTACAGTCCAGTAGACAAGGGGCTTTAAAAAAAAAAAAAAAAGGCTCGAGGCAGAAAGGAGGATGCTTCTCAGGAAGGCTGCCTGGAAGAAGTGAAGCTTAAGCTAAGGCTAAGAGTATAGATAAGCATCAGCTGGCCGACACTTTTCCTTTGGTGATATTCAAACCTTCTCTGTAGCGGCACAGGTCTGGGTTACCTGCCTTTGGGAGTATGGCCCAAATACGGGCAGAGGAGAGGGCATGTGGGGGAGGGTCTCCAGTTCTAAGTAGCAAAGAAAAATGGACTGGGGCAGATCGAGGACTAAGGACTTAGACTGGCACAGGCTGGGAAGCACAGAGCTGAAATACAAATATGGCAAAATCATTATCATTATAATAAGAACAACAACTAATATCTGTTGAACCCTTACTACGGAGTGAGCACTGTTCTAAGTATATGATTTAATCCCCCCCAAATCCAGGAGCGATTTGTTTTGATTTCCTTTCCTTTTTTCTTTCTTTCTTTTTTTTTTTTTTTTTGTTTGTTTGTTTTCTGTTTTATTTAATACTGGATGACTTTTTGTTTAAGACATTTGTTTCAGGACAAACATATTTCAGATCAGGTCTGACTCCAGCCCTTTCTGCACCTTGCGACAGGGGGCCTCCTGCTAACAGGAACCTGGGGAGCAGGCCGCCAGTGCTGTGGTATATTCCCCCACGGCCGTTAGACACAGCTCACAAAGCCAGGCTCGGCCAGAGATAAAGAGTGTTGTTTTTCACGCCTGGAGAGCTAAAGTGCTTGACTTACAGGCTAAGTTTCCCTTGCAGCAACTCTTCTGAAATACAGCCCAGCCTAGCCGGGAGCACATCCACAGAGCTACCCGAACCAGGGAAACCCTCCTTTTCCAGCTACGGAGAACACAGCTAGGTAGAGTAAAGGGAGGAGTCAAGCCCAGGCGGCTTGAGACGGGCACCCCAGCCAGGCCCTCGGGACCCTGAATGTCTGCTCTGCACCCTCTCTCTCTAGCCTTACTTGCAAAACCCAGCTTGAGCCAGCCAACCCTGGGTGGACAGAGGACCTTGTCTCCCCCTCTGTGGCCACAGACTGTGGGCTACTGGCCTGTTACCTCCCTTCTTCAAGGAGGGGGACCCTGTGGGCAGGAGGCAGGCCAGCACCAGGAGCTCCTTCTCTGGGAGCCTCCCTGCCTGCACTGGGTCAGGCCTGGTCCATGCTCCGTCCCTGCTGAGGAGATGAGCAGATGAAAAGACACAGTCACCTGCTCATATCACGCGGCTAAGTTTATTCCCAGAGCTCCGGCCTCAGACACTGGCAAGCTCAGACAGCCATCGCTGAATGAGGTGCCCGTCACCGCCCTTTGTCCTGGGGTAACTGGGCCACTCATCTCAGTTCAGTAGGAAAAAGACCTTAGAAAATCTGTCAGCACAGGCCCATCGGCAGCAGCCCATCGGCAGCCGGACACCTGCACACACTCTGCCCTCGGGGCCCAGAATTCTCTGCCCATGGGCGAGCGGGCCATGGGCACGCGCACAGCACAGCAGGCTCCAGCTCAGCATCCAGGATGCAGACCTCTTCGCTTACTCAGCTCTGTAATCCCCCTGAGGCTTTTCTGAGAACCAAGCCTGATGTGGGTGAGATTTGGTCCAAGATAACATCGTAGTTGTCTCATCTGGAAGTCTTTCTCTAAGGAGAGATGTCAAGCATGTCCTCCTTGCCCATTCCCCACGCTTAGAAAACAGGCTTTGCGCCTAGGCCCGGCATTGCTGATTGGACCAGGTGTCCCAGGCTGGACCAATCACAGTCGCCGCTCCGGATGGTGGCAACCGCGCCCCGGAGGCGGCGGCCGTGGGCTGCAGAACACCCTAACGCTTTCCTTCTTTCCTTCGTAGGAGTTATCTCCGTTTATCATGACACACATGCTTCTGTGATTATTTGATGAATGAATCACTGAATTCACAAATGAATGAATGGTTGAACTGCAAGGTCAGATAAGGGTTGAAGCTAGCATCAGCCCTGAAAACAGAAAGAATCCTTGGGGCAGCGGAGATCGGAGGCTTTGCTAAGGAAGCTGATCTCTAGGGGGGAATGGAGCAGATGGACAAGACGTCCATCTGTGGTTCCTGCAGGTGGGCTCTGCCAGAGTTCTTGGATGCCTCCAGAAAACCTTCTGTCTGGGCTGGTTTAATCGGCTTCTGTTCCCTGCAGCTGGCCATCTCCTAAATTTCTGCAGGGTAGACATCTCTCTGCAAAGCAAGATGGAGAAACCTTCCTTCTGGAAGACCCAGTGGCCTCAGTGAGTACACCGAGACTGAATCTACAATGGCTCAACATCCAGAAAAAAATGGAAACACAGCCCCCAGCCAATTGACTGGCCTTTAAATCCCCTGATGTCAAACCTCCTGGGGACTGAGCAGACAGTTTGCTTCACAACCAGACCCGAGGCATGAAGGAAAGACAGTCTGGCTTCCACAGCATGTCGCGAGTGCCCCAATTCTCCAGGACGAGGGGGAAACACCTCCATCTCCCAGGAAAGCCAGAAGGCTGGGTGGAGTGATGGTACCAGAGTCTGCCCCTTGGATCTCATTAGCTAAGTGTACCTGATGACAGGTGACAGCTGACACTCCTCGGGAGAAATCCAGAGTGCGTCCCTCCCTGCTGCAACAAGCCCTTCACACCAGCGCCATCCTTGCACCACCCTGCCACTCCAGGATGGGGCCGTCAACAAGTGAGGGAGGAAGACATTCACACCCGTGTTTGCAAACTGTCACCTTTATAAAACAGGCAGCATTTTTCTATTACAATTAAAAACACTTATGTCAAGTTTGCTTTTAATTAAATCCTGTGCCTTTGACTCACTAAAGAGCAGCAAAGTGTGGCCTGTGATGGTGCCAGAGGAAAATGAAAAAAATCCAGAAGCTTCCAAGAAGAGCAAAACCCCTGTGAGAGCTGCTGACCCTAGTTGGAGTCAAATTTTAAAATTCCACGGTCTTCACTCAGGAAGGCAGATGGGAATATAAGGCGTGTGGCAATCAGTATTGTTACCTTTCTACCCTATACTTCTTTCCTGCCAACAAAACCCTAACTTTGTTCCAGTATCAGGTGGAAATTCTTTCATCCCAGGATATCACTCCATGCTAACCAATGTGACGCAGGGGAATTTGCTGGGGAAAGTTTTCTCTGTTCTTATGAAAAAGAGGCACTTAAAGACAAATTGTCTGCTCCCCTAAAGACCCCTGCCTCCTGCCCACAAGCATGGTGTAAGGATGTAATGATTGGAGCTGTGGCAGCTATTTTGTGACCATGAGAGAAAAGTCAAGAGAATCACAGGGAGGCTAGCCCAGAGACACGACATTGTTGAGCTGCTGAACCAGTACCTGCATCTTCATAACTCTAAACATACAATGTGAGAAAATTATATCCTTGCTTAGTTATATTTCCTATTACCTGGCGCTGAAACATTCTTAATTGATACAAGGTATGAATTGAGCAGCTTAGTTTACATAGAAAAACAGCATTAACTTCATGCCTGCTTTCAATTGCCTAATAGAATACAAACCCCCTTCCTGATATGCTTGTTTCATTTCATGTCACTCTTCTCCCTTTTCGTATTCCAGCCATACCTGCATCCTTTCATTTCCTCCAATAATACAGCACCCTTGTTCTTGCCGTAGGACATTTGCTCATGCTGTTCTGCTCAACCTTTGAAATACTGATCATCTGCTTTGTGTCTGTCTTCTCTGTATCTTCTCATCATTTGGGTCTCCAATGGATACTCCCTTCCAGAAGCTTTCCTGATAATCTAATCTGCAGTAGCCCCAACTTCCCTCTGGTACGCTTCCCTCCAAGACTACATTTGTTGACTTCTTATTTCCACTCTCCCCCGGTGAAGTCTAAGGTCTGTGATGACGGCAGCCCTGGGGGCCTTGTTCACTATCACATTCCCCATGTTTAACACAGGCCTGACTTGCCGCAGCTCCTCACATTTTCAAATCAACGAATGGACATTTGGTCACTGTGCTAGTCCCTCCATATGTGAGCACATGGCATTCCATCCACTGGTCCATGAGGTGAGAATGCTTCTTCCTGGTTCACAGGCGACAAAACCAAGGCTCACCGAGTTTATGAAATTTATCCAAGCTTTTGCAGCCAGTGAGGGATGTGCCATACATGGTTCAAACACAAGTCTCCTGGCCCTACAGACTCTCCTCCACATTGCATTTATCTGGCTGAGTTTTGTCAATTTTTTCAGAAGATACTGGGCCACACTTCCTAACTTGACATTGAGGGATCTTGGTTTATTAGCAATTTCATCGACAGATATTAAGATACAAATCTTGCACAAGCTGCTCAGTTCAGCCCCTATCCAGCAATGACTCAGGGCCAGGATGCCAGAGGGTTCAAAACACAGAGGGGCCCCGCAAAGGAAATCTGCAGCACCTGGAGTTAACACAACCCCCTAAAGCTCCACATGGCCCGGAGGCCAGCATCACCGCGGGGAGTGATTCCAACCTCCAGAATAATCTGGAACTTTGTTCCCCTTGCTATATCAAAATAAGATTAAAAATTTTGCACAATCAAAATGTAAAATCAGTCATTTTCTAGAAACTGACCTCTTGGGACATTATGGCTCACAGTCAGCTGTGACTGTGGAGTGTGATATTGGAGGCCAATCAATAAGGCAGGGTGTAGACAATAAAATCGAATAAACAAATGCTAGGCAAAAGGAAAAGAGAATAGAAACAACATTTATTAAGTATCGAATATGTGCTAGGCTCCAGGCAATAGCATTTGATAAGCATTAGCACATCTAATTTATGCAGCAATATGTGAAGGGAACAGGTAGTGACCAAGACTCTTTCAAAAATGCCTAAATCTACTTGACTGCTGATGAAGACCCTAACCGGGCCTTCCTTGGGAAAATAAGGCTGGAGGAAGGCCTCTCTGACAGCTCTACTCCGGGCCCCAGGGATCTCTGACCTGCCCCGAAGATGGAGAAGCAGAACAGGTTAGTCTGGACTTGACAGATGCCAGTCCCCACCACTGATTCTGCAGTGCAAAGCTGCCATGAACTGCTATGTAGGTTTCACACTGCACAAATCCATCCTCAACCTGATGTGAATGGCACCCCCAGTGTTATGTAGGGTAAACCTGCCCGACCATACATGGCATTCCTGTGAAGTAGAATCTCTGAGTTGTTTTGCTGGGTGTGTGTGTGTGTGTGTGTGTGTGCGCCCACGCGTGTGTGTTTTAATACAGATTTCTGGGCCCCACTCCTGGATATTGGAATTTCATTGTTTTTAGGTAGGGCCTGGGAAGCTATTCTATAAATACCCCAGATGATTATGATGGAGGTCATCTACAGACCACCCAATGAGAAACCCTCCACTGAAAAATGGCCATGATTTTTTGGCTTATATAGTAAATTCCAAACAGGAAGCTGGTATCCCTGGCCATTCCTTTCTCAAAAAAAAAAGAAGAAGAAGAAGAAGAAGAATGGAAAACATTCTCAGGAATGTGGAGTCCTAGTGAGCTGGCTTCCAGAGCAATGTGCTTCTATTACATCCTAGCAAAATATGAAGCTAAATTTTGGACCTTGAAAATAGGAAATCAAAAGTTTCTCGAGTATGAAAGGAACTATTGTCCAGGGCAGGGAGTGATGGCCTTCCGTTCGGGAGAAACCCTGGTTTTGGCACAATCCCTATAAAGTGATTCCTTTGCTGGGGGGGAGGGGCGGGAACCATTAAGTAGGGACCACCCTCACCCCCCTCGCACACCTGAGCAAAGATGACTTCTGTCTACAATCACCACGATTAACTGCCCTCTGCTTCCTCTCCTCTCTCGTAAATATGCTTCTATTCAATCTGCTGGAGGATTTTTTTTTTTCTCCTTCCCACAGATATATATCCTTGACTTTCTAATGGAAGCCAAATGGAACTAAGGATCTCTTCCGCGGTCGTTTTGCTTAATGCAACCTTATCCACACAGAGAGAGAAAGTGCCTTAGTCCGGTTATCCCTACAGTAAGGAGGGAACGATCTCCAGGGGATTCTCTCTAATTTTCCAGTCATTTAGTTCTATGTCCCTGACATACACGACATGCCTCCACACCACCATGTCTCTCTCCAACACTCCCCCGGATAGAGTATTCTCAGACCCATCTCCGCTTCTGGAAATCTTTTTCACGTCTCCGGGCCCAGAGCAAATTTCCTGGGGATGAAACTGATCTAGCCTCAGTTCTCCAACAACGCAATGGCTCTCAGTCTTACCCCAGTCTGCCCTTGTGCATGGTTGGCTGGGTACCCACCTACCTCTTTTTTTTTTTTTTTAAGATTTTTTATTTATTTGACAGAGAGAAACACAGCGAGAGAGGGAACACAAGCAGAGGGAATGGGAGAGGGAGAAGCAGGCTTCCTGCAGAGCAAGGAGCCCGATGTGGGGCTCAATCCCAGGACCCTGGGATCATGACCTGAGCCGAAGGCAGACGCTTAACGACTGAGCCACCCAGGCACCCCACCACCTGTCTCTTTTGCCAGAACGCAAACTCCTTCTGGGTAGAGCCTATGCCTGGGCGGGCACCCAGGAATTGTGCGTTGAAGGCAAGCATGCCACGTGCGATTTAATGCGACTTTTTAGTGATGTGGCAATGCGATAGGGTCTTATTAATTCATATGAATTCGGGAAGAGCTGAATTAATGAGAAATGGGGGTAATTTGAAAGAACAATAGCTTATTTACTCTGAATATCATGCAGAAAATCAAATTAGCCTAAGAGAATTGTTGAAGAGAGGCCTTGCCTTCTGCATTAATGAATAAATAAGAACGTGTCGAATATACTTCCTTAACAGTAGCTTCCCTGGGCTGCTGCATCTAGAAAAGCAGTCATCTTGAGAGGCTAAGAGCCAGGGCCTGGAATCAGGTGATCCTGGGCTTTATTTTTATGGCACCACTCACCTGCCAGCTTACTTAAACTCTCTAAGCTGCCTCAGTTTGCCTGTCTGTTAAATGGGAGTAATGGTAAGACCTTCCTCCTGGGTCTGCGGTGAGAAGAGACTGTCATGTACTTGGCACATCATAGTGCTTCAATAAATGTCACCTGTCGATTTAATAATTATTCTTTAATCTGTGCAGAAAGCGGTTTCCTCTATCAGAAGACAGTTTTGGTGTTTCACTGGGCAGGTCCTGAATGATAGAGGAGAAAAACCTCATGAGGTCCTCAGGCATCGAGGACCGTCGATATGGAGGTCTCAACTCCAGTGCCTTCTGATGAGCCGAGCCCCCCAGCCAGGGGACAGGCACGCAAAGTGACAGCGGGCGGAATAGCACCCAAGACTCACCGGCCGCACTTTCCAACCACTAATATCCTTCAGGATTCCAGGAGATCAGCCCCCTCCTTCCCCACAGAGCCCTCAGAGGTGAAAACCAAAACATTCCCCACCAGCTGCCAATGTGCAGGAACCCCAGCAAGCCAGGCTCCTCCAGATGATGGAAACCAAGCCCCCGCGCCCCCTCCCCGGCCAGCACATTTTAAAGACACAAAACCAATCAATAGGGAGCATTCAGAGAGTTGCTGCCAGTGGCTGGAGGAGAATAGATACTGAGAAAGTCATAACGATGATAAATCCAGGATCCACTCCTCTCTGACTAATGTAGGCACTAAAACACGCCATGAATATCCTGCTTTGAAACGTGTCACGCTTCTGAGGGACCAATCAATCTCTGGCTCTCGGTGGACCACATTAAAACAAATTTGTCACTGTGAGTTTATGAAATATTGATGGTGTTTTTTAGTCAGGGTGTTAGGAGGTGGAAAGGTGTATCAGAAGAGGGAGGCAGGGAGTGGGAGAGTTGCTTTAATGAATTATCTCGAGGCTCGGAAGGGGAACATCTGCAGAGGCTGAAGGAAGAGGGAGCATGGAGGAAAGTACATCGGTGTGGAGAGCAGAAGCACTTCCAGAAGGAGGAAGCCCAGAGCCGTCTAAACGGCCCCTTGAAGAAGGCTAATGAATAGGCAGCCTTGGGGCTGGCTGCAGATGAAGGTTTTTCTCCTAAAAGAAGGACTTGCACATGTAAATCCACGTCTTGGACAGACATATCGCATTAACGTATTACAGGTTCTGAGAAATCCCGCGGTAAAGAAGCTCGGTTGGTTTTGTGGACGCTAGCGTTTCCCAGACTTCCCCCATCTGGTGAGCCCAGCGTCCTGCTGAGCACTAGGGTTCCATGGAAATCAGAACAGACGCAAGCACCGGTGTCAGCAGAGCACTGGGGAGAGGCCCCATCCCACATCAGCTGAATCCAAATCTGTGTGTAACAAGATCTGGGGGATCCACGCAGAGTCATGTATGGAAAGGCCTGGCTTAAGTGGTTCGCCGGAGAAAGAAGACCATGGAGGACAAGCTGAGACAGGCCCGGGAAGCAGGGCTGGCTTCTGTTGTCACCCCGCCCATGGCCTGCCTGGAAGACCCAGGGACTGTCTGGCCTCGTCTGGCATTGGGGCTGCTTGTCAGCTAAGCCATCCTCACAGCGGCACACGCTCAGTGGGCCTTTTGAAAACCAGATATGCGGTGACCGCTCTTGAAACAAGGTGAAAAGATGGAAACCCAGGGGTCTTTTTTGCATTTGCAAAGCCAGAAGCCAGGAGCACCTCCACCAGCACCAGGAGAGCTGAGCTGTGGTCATCGGCCTGCCCCACCCACTCCGCAGGCTCAGACGCGTCACTTGGCCTCGAAACACACCTGGTGTCCACGTGTGGACACCAGAGTGGAGAAAGGACGGGAGCCCGGGGAGAGCACTTCTGTTGCGTGGTGTGTGAGAAGCTCACACCCTTCAGGGGCATGTCCCAGTCCCACTGCTTAAACAGCTGTGACCTTGGCCAGTGACTCCACCTCTCTGAGCCCCAAGACCCCAGCTGTCTTGTTCACTGTTGTACCCCCAGCACTCAGCACACGTTTAAAACCTAGACTCGCTGAAAGCGTGTTTGAGGCACGAATGAAAATACTGTCTGAGCTGTGTAGTGGGGACCCTCCTAGTTCCCGCCTTTCCAGGGTCATTGGGAGAATTCATGAAATGGGGCCAGGAAGATGCAAGGCACATAGCAGACCCTCAAAATGGCTCTTTGCTTGACTTATGTATTGGCGGGTTCCAATGTAGACAACTGAGGGAGGTTTTCCCTTTCTGCTCAAGCTCTGGCAGCTGAGACAGTCAGTCTGGCTCTGGGCTTTGTTAATTACCAATCTGTTTCTCTGGCTGATTGAAGAGGCAGAACCAGGATTCTGCTCCTGCTCGGGTCTTCTGAACTTTGCTCCTCACAATCGCCCTCTCCATGCACAGAAGGGAACTGGTAGATAGGAGCCCTGTCACACTCTGCAGGTCAGCTCTCAAGGCTTCTCGACCTTTGCCCACCCACCCTCAGGAACGGCCCGCTTCCCTGGAGAGTCAGCTTGGGAAAGTATCTTGTTCTTTTCCTTAAACAGCTAAAATAGTGTAAAGAAAGCGCCAGCCCCTGGCACCCACAAGGATGGCCTCTTCCTTCCTCTGCTTACGGACCTCGCGGCCAGGACAGGTTGCTGGATTTCTTGTCCTCCCCTGGTGTCTGAGCAGACCCTGGTCCATTCTTCCTCAGATCCCTCAGTTAACTGAGTCTCTGTTTTCTCTTCTGTACAATAAGGAGAATGAATCCTTCCTAACATAGCTGTGACAAGCATTAAATGAAATAATGCATGCAACTGATTATTAATGCTTTATCGATACTGACCAACGGATGATGTCTCAAATGAACCAACAATTCAAGAAGTTATATTTATAAGGATTCTTTTTGACATCAGCACATGGTACAGAAGATGCTCCACGAAATTCACTGAATGAAGGAAGGACCCATACATGCCAAGAGAAAATAGATGATGCTATTTGAGAAGTAGAAATAACAATGATAGTGATTAATGTATGCCTGGCAATGTGCCAAAATCTTTTACATATGTTATTTCATGGGAGTATTAAAAATAATCCAATGACATAGGTACTATTAGGGCCCCCATTTCACAGATAAAGAAGCTGAGGCACAGAGAGGTTAAGTAACTCACCTAAAGCCGCACAGCTAATAAATGAAAGAGCTGGGATTCAAACCTAGGTCTTTCTGACATCAGGGACTGAGCTCTGGGTCACAAAGTTATATCACACAATGCTTTACAACAGCCCAAACTGCACCCAATCAGTCTCCCATAGAAGATGAAAATCTGCACCTCCAAGACTCACCTTACCTAGAAAAACAAAAGGAAAACCAAATGCCCTGAGACTGCTCTGCATTCTATCAGGTACCCCACAAACTGATGGTCAGTCCCCCAGATGCTGATACGAAGGAAAGAAGTGGTCACAAAGAGAGGTATGCTTGTATCCTTTTTACATTGTGTCAGTTGTGAGACTTGGGGCAAGTGAATAAATCTCTAAATCTCCATTTCCCTGTGTGGCTTACAGAGTCACGGTAGGAGTTAAAGTAAGCAGTTCAGTAAAGCAGCCACATTCTTACATGCATACCCAATGCCAAGCAAAATGGCAAGTTCCTAGGATCTAAAGAGCTGCCTCCCGGGAATTCAAATCAGGAGGGGCAGGTATTACCATAACAACACAGAGAATGGGAGCAACCAACTCTATTCTGGGGAGGGGCAGTCAGAGAAAGGTCACAGAGTTCCAATCTGAGTAGGCTCTTGAAGGATGAATAGGAGTTCTCCAGTCGGACAGGGAGGAAGAAGCACTTCCAGGGAAGACTGTAGACAGGAAAAGGCTTTGTAAATTGTGACATGTGACTGTGTTTGCCCCAGTATCTGCCCAACACCGTGTCATGAAGAAGTCAAGTCAGCTCATGCATCCAGGGGTAGAACCCGTCCGCGGTCATGCTGGTGTGACCCTCAGCCCCGCTAGGAGGTTCACTTCCACAGTCTCATTGCTAGAGTGACAAGATTTCTGACATGGTCCGTCTACGCTGCCAGGCAGGCAGGTGATGCTGGATGGTTAAGCGGCAGACAGTCCCCATCAGTTAAGTGACAAAATCAGCCCAACCCAGGGACTGTTATTATACTACCACACCAAGTAAACGACTAGCTGACGGTCTGACTTTTCAACCAAGCACGTAATGACACTACACAGATTGCAGATCGATTTAGCCCCCTCTGGGCTTGAAACCTTTAGAAGGCTTCCTCGGTGAAGTTCCCATATGAGCCATAAATGTAAGCAAAAGCAAAGAAGTATCCAAGTGGCCCTTGATTATCAGCTGCATATGTGCCAAAGAGCCCCTCACAGACATTTGGTAAAGCTAGAAGGGAGGTCCAAGAGGCCCAAAGTCAAATATAAATCATGGGAACTTA
This sequence comes from Nasua narica, assembly GCA_028533885.1. Taxonomy (NCBI): domain Eukaryota; kingdom Metazoa; phylum Chordata; class Mammalia; order Carnivora; family Procyonidae; genus Nasua; species Nasua narica. The sequence goes on along the minus strand of CM052811.1, from coordinate 103,594,531 downwards.
GCCCCCCTCAGGCAGGCGCATAGAAGTAGAAAGTCAAGGGAAAAGTGGAAGCAAAGCGTCAGTATCTACAGGACACAAAGGACCTCTATGACCAACTTACCCACTGCGCTAGATCGCGTTATTCTCCACCATATTGATTGCCCTCCCGAAGGGAGAATTATATGCCCCCATCCCACCGTGGTTGGACATGGCCATGTGACCTGTGCTACCCCTCTCTAGAAGGGGATTAATTAAAACCCTGCCTCACTGAGATCAATAGTAGCCACTTGACTTCCCTCAGCCAATGAAATGCGGGCAGGAGTAATCAGTGTCACCTCCGATTAGAAACTATAGGAGCCAGTGCTCGCTTCGGCAGCACATATACTAGAAACTATAGGAGCCAGTTCATCACATACCATGGCTTTCCTTTCTCTCCGGCACAGTGAGTACAATGTCCTATTGTCCCATGGAGGCTTCCTCATCAGCCTGGATCCCAAAGAGCAGGCGTGTGGGAGACAGCCAGATCCAACATGAAATATACACGCACCATGAGCAAGAAATAAACATTTGCATTTTAAGCCACTGAGATTTGGGGATTATTTGTTACCATAGAGTAACTTAGACTGAACTGCCTGTTACATCTACCCAGCACCACGGAATAGAAGAAAGAGAATAAATGGCAGAGAATGACTGACTGCAGGCACTTTTACCATATAGAGATGCCACCAACTAGTAAAGAAACAAGGTCCAAAGAATTTCCAGAAACTTCCAGCAGCTCTTAAAGCAGAGATCCTCCACCAAGGCCTAATCTGCACCTCCCCTCCCTGCCCCCAGGACATGTGGCAACTTCTACAAGGATGTGGGATTGTTGTGACTTGGATGATGCTACCAAGAGTCTAAGAGCCCACGGGCGCTGCTGGACGTCCTACAATGCACAGGACACCTGACACCACAGAGTCATCCGTCCCCAAATGTCAACAGTGCTGAAGTTGAGAAACCCTGCCTTGGAGAGAAACCAAGAAGGGGGAAAGGAGAAGTGGGCTATATATCATGTTTAACAACAAAAGCATGTAACATCTACATACCATTATTGAATTTACAAAGTGTTTGCTCATACATTCTCTCATTTCACCTTTACGCATCTCCTGAAGGATGGGGACTATTAGCCTGTCTCGTCAATGCGGTAACAGAAACCCATGCACACAAGCTTACCAGAGGGCACATTTACAAAGAGAAAATCAGAATCCTAACCCAGTGTTGCTGCCCCATGTCCCTACCGTGTTTCATTAAACCATGGCTGTTTATGATGTCATTTCCTCCAGGACATCGACCAATATTCAGTCACTCATTTGGGGGCCGTGGCTACAGACAGATCTGGTTAATTTCTAAATCTTCTAATCCCTTTGACCATGGGGATCAGCAAAGCAGGCATATGGCTCAGTGCATTTGTTTTGGTAGGCATAGCTTTGTTTCAATTATTTATGATAATGCCAAGTGCAGACTAGTCAATGACCCTGGTATATCTTGTCAAAGTAACAATGCCTTGGAGAAGTCTCTAAGCCACAGAGCTCTTCAATCTTTGCTGAGGAGTGGAGCAAAACCATGGTGGGGATTCGTGGTGGAAAATCATCTATTGCCTGACCAATTAACCAAGCCATAAAGAGGAATGGTCTCTACTGGAGCATTCCAGTGATGCAAGAGGCTCCTTCATCCATCATCTCAGCGACAAAGGTTGGCAAAGCAAAAGCCAGAGGCATGCGGACTGTGGGAAAACCCATCATCCAAAAATACCATCCAGGTCAAACAGTTCCTCACTGACAAAAATATGTCATGAAGTCCCCATCAAGGCCCCTAAGCTCACGTGTCCAGAGAACGAAACTAGACACTATTTTCATTAGTCCTCCAGGCCCGCCCTTCACCAGGGCTCAGGCAATCTTTGCAAGTCTATCCAAAGACTTCCAACTACTAATCCTGTCAATTAACCCCAGCCTGAATACTGGTGAGAGGCATGTGAAAAGATAACAGTAACAATGGAAATCAGTACATATTCTTATATCCCTATAGGGCTACAAGTAATTGTTCATCAATATAATTATCTATTCCATTTTGCAGGGATTTTATGATTATCGGTACATTTGGAAGCTGCCTTTATGGCAATGTATTAAACTGGTAGAAATTAAAGGATTGAGTGAAAACAGTATAAAAGCTCCTCAAGAAATTAAAAACAGGAGGCGCCTGGGTGGCTCCGTGGGTTAAAGCCTCTGCCTTGGGCTCAGGTCATGATCTCAGGGTCCTGGGATTGAGCCCCGCATCAGGCTTTCTGCTCGATGGGGGGCCTGCTTCCCCCTCTCCCTCTGCCTGCCTCTCTGCCTACTTGTCATGTCTCTCCTCTCTGTCAAATAAATAAATAAATAATCATTTAAAAAAAAGAAAAAAATTAAAAACAGAACTATCCTATGATCCAGCAATCTCACTTCCAGGTATATATCCAAGGGAAACAAAATCATTACTTTGAAGAGATATATGCACTCCCTGTTCGTTGCAGCATTAAGCACAAGAGCCAATCTATGGAATCAACCCAAGTGTGTCTGTCTACAGATGAGTGGGTAAAGAAAATGTGATACACACACACACACACACACACACACACACACGATGGAATATTATTAAACCTTCAAAAAAAAAAGAGGAAATCCTGTTACTTGAGACAACATGGATGAAATTGGAGGGTATCACGCTAAGTGCAATGAGCCAAACAGAGAAAGCCAAATACTGCGTGGTATCTCTTGTATGTGGGATCTAAAAAATTAATTAAAAATTTAAAAATCTAGCGCATAGAAACAAGGAGTAGAATGGTGGCTGTCAAGGGCTGGAAAGTGGAGGAAATGGGGAGAGGCTGATAAAAGGGTACAAACTTCCAGTGATAAGATGAATATGGTCTGAGGACCTAGGGCTTACCACGGTGACCAGAGTTGATAATACTAAAAAAAAAAAAAAAAAAAAAATCGAGTGAGGAGGTATGGAATAGCGCGTGACTCCAGGAATATGTGTGAATGTAACATTTCTGGTTACCCATTTCTGACCTTGATTTCTGAGGGCTTTTGACGTAAGGTAATAAAAAAGGACAAGGTGGGGTAGGCAGAGCCCATCGGAACTGAAAGACTGATAAGATACTAGGGTCTTTTGTCAATTTTCTGTAACAGTGCGTGGGCAGCTTCCTGCAGAGATGAGCCCACCGACCTGCACGGGAGCTCCCTCCCCCTTCAACAGAGGCTCCTGGTGCCCCGCCCGCTTCCCCTGCCCCGCTCAGCCCACCTGGTCCAGCAGCTGGAGGGATTTCCGCTGGCGCCCCCACCTGCAGTGCCTGCTCCCCGTACCTCTTTCCTTCCGGGCCTCTGACCTTTCCTAGCAATCCTGGAATGTGCTCATCTCCCGCAAGCGCAAATGCTCCAGGGATGATCAGCGATCAGCGGGGTTTGGAAGTCAGCACATAAATCTCCCAGCCTCCCGCCCTGGGAAGATGTAAAGGTGTGTACC
>CM052811.1:103537069-103590515 GCA_028533885.1 Nasua narica | reverse complement strand
AATCACTGTATTGTACACCTGAAACAGACTAATAGAACACTCCCCGTTAGCTCACTGGAATTCAAATAAAAACTTAAAATGTTTAGGCTAAATAGAGGAGGAAACTCTAAGTTCAAAAGGACACCGTTGAGAATGTCACGACGTGCCACCCCAAGATCGCCAGCGGACTGAGCCAGATGACTGGGTGAGCAGACAGTAAGCCATCCTCCACGGATGCTTTCCAAAGTTGCAGTCTCACTCAAAGAAATGCCGTCTCCCACTAAAGAAGGCCTGGTTTTCCACTCAAGTTAGGTAACCTATGCCAAACCCACCAAAACGCCCTAAATTCAATCTGCAGGAGAAAACTGAAATCGGTATTTTACTCATCACAGAATTCACTGCGCCTAAAGGCAAAAACGATAAAGCTTTAAAAAATTGATAGTGCTAACTATAGAAATTTAAAAATTAACAACAAATTGAGAAAAATATTTCCAATGTATGTGATAAAGAGTTAATATCATTAAGGTTTTCTTAAGGGTTGGATCATGCCCCTAGCAGTAAGAAGACCCATCCGGAGATGGGGAAACGCGCAGTCCAAGAACAGAGAGAGAAAATTCACATACAAAGAACCATAAATGGCAAATAAAGATTTAAAAGGCGCAGCCCACTCATAATCAAAGAAATGCAAATTAAGACAGCAATGTGATTTCATTGGCCATCTATTACATTTGCAAAGATTAAGAAAATCCAATGTTGGTGGCAGTGGAGCGAGTGAGACACTCGTATACTGCAGGTGGGAGTATAAATCAGTTCAAATTCCTAAAGCGCAATGGGGAAATATGTATCAAAGAGGCTGACATTATTCATACCCACTCAAGGATTTCGTCCTAAGGAAAGACTTAGAAATGTGAACAAATATGTATTTACAAAAATGTTCATCATAAAATTACTTATGGCAGCAAACAAATGGATGCACCTGACAGGAAACAACAGAGAAGTGAGTAAATAGCATATGGTTCACCCGTACCGTAGAGTATTAGGAAGTCATTAAAGAACGCACCGAAAACACACGTTACAAAACAATATACAAGAGGATCACGACCGTGTAGAAATAAAATTGTATTTACACCTATCATACATGCTTAGGTAAAGGACTGACATTTATACTCCAAAATGTACATTGTGTTTACCCCTGGGAGGCAGGATGAGAAGGCCAATCGGACTTCAGATTCCACTCTGGGTGGTCTTAGCAGCAAGAAATAAGGAGGACTGACCCACGGGCCGATCGAGAGGAAACTCTGAGCCTTCAACATGTGAGGATCTTTCTTAATGGTATCCTGATACTCACTAGCCTGGAACATTTGGGTCACACAAATTGAAGAATGGAAAGGGGGATATGAGAGCAGATATAAGGGAGATTTTAAAATTCACAGAGGGGTGCCTGGGTGGCTCAGTTGGTTAAGCATCTGCCTTCGGCTCAAGTCAAGATCCCAGGGTCCTGGGATCCAGTCCCACACTGGGCTCCCTACTCAGCAGGGAGTCTGCTTCTGTCTCTTCCCTCTGCCCCTCCCCCCCACCGTTTGTGCTCTCTCACTCACTCTCTCTCTCTCAAATAAGTAAATGAAATCTTTTTTTTTAAATAAAAAAATACATTAACCAAGAAAATGCAGTACAGATACATACCAATAGTCTTGAAAAAACTCTGTAGGTAATTTTCTAGAAAAGTTACACTATTCTAATAAACAACATTGATTCAGTAAGTATTGCAAGATCTCAATACACCAACATGGACGGAAGTTCTTACCAATGCAATAAGCTAAGAAACAGAAATACATGCTTAACTATTGACAAGAAAGAATCAAATAGGCATTAGTTGCAAACATTATTATTATAAGTTTAGAAAATATAAGATAATAGAAGGATTTGAAAGGCTAATAATAGGATTCCATTAGATAGCAAGACATAAAATAAATATATAGAAATCTATGGCTTTCCAAGAGATTAGCAAGAAACATTTACAAAGGTAAATGAAAAATACCCAATCCATAATACCAAGGTAACTGACAATCATATTCAGTGCCCCAGTGGCCGTGTGAAAGAATCTCTCCGGCCACTAGCAGTTATCCATAGCATCAGTGTGACATACTGTTTCCCATAATTCTATGGGAAATTCTGGTCGTTCTAGGGACTTCAGGAGTGAGCAGCATCTGAAGCATATTGAAAAAAAACCAGGGTTTTCCCTACACTTCCTATTTGGTTAAACTCAAACTTCTGCTTTTCCCTTGATGGAATTCCATATTAATGGAACTTGAAAATGGAACTTCAAGCTGCGCTTGGAAATCAGTCACTCCTTTATTAGATCTGATGAGAGGTAGTTCTCCAGGACACTGAAGGAGGTCATCTCGGACTCTCCTCCCATCTTTGAAAATCTAATGACCTATTCATTTTAAGAGAATGCCAAAGCAATGCCAAGACTGTCACAACCCATTCCTCTACCTGTGGCTAGAAATTGTCTTTCGACATTCCGAATTCAGAGACATGAAAACTTAGGAGGTGAAGGACCATGCACTAAGTTTCCTTAGAACCAAGGAAAGGGGGTTATCCTAGAAATGTAAAGAATACAACCAACTTATTTATGAGCCCCGGAATAAAAGAGAGCCCAGCCAAATCTGGTTGTGTCTGCCAAACCAACGAGGGGACAGCTGGTGATAAAGAGAATGATGATCATCTTACCGATGCTGGTGGCAGTGAACGGAAGGCGGGGCCAGCAGGGAAGATGGCGACAGGAGCGGGAACGGATGATGGTGGGCCTTGGGACAAAGATTCGGATGGTGAAGGGAAAGCCACGGCTGCATCACCACTCTGAGGGTGAGATGTCCTCCCAAAAGCCTGAAAAGAAGGAAAATCACTCCAAGTTCATCTCTTCCCTTGGTTAAGGTATCTTGAGTGTATCCAAAGCAAGTTTTAAGCTTCCAGTGTTTCTGGCTCATCTTCGGAGCAAATTCTCAGACTCTCCTACCCCAGATGTCCAAAGAAGTCCTTCTATTTGATCTTTCTGATAGAACTTCTAAACCAATTCCAATTCTGGCAAGTATATCCACCCTGTGACTTGTTTCACCCTTAGCCTTGGTTATACACCCCCCAGTGGTGAGCACCGAGTGAGTGAACATCCGGTCAGGTCACCTGCAGGGAACTGAATAGGAGAATGAGTTAAAATCCTTAAAAGATTTCATATTCAGAACATCAAGGAAGAAGGATGGAGAAGAACCTTCATTTGACACTTAACATGCATGCAGGCCTTGTCCTCTGTGTTTCACATATATTTTCTCATTCAATTCATCCAACAAGCCCACGTGAAAAGATATAATACCCCCATTTTACAGATCGGGAAATTGGGGTTCGTAGCCACTCCCACTCAACCACATAGCCCATGGAGGTGGGGACCACGACTCTGCCACACCCCAGTCTATCTCCAGGGTCTAGCACAGACCCGGCACATGGGAGACACTCGATGACTAATGAGTCAATCAATTATTGCAAAGTAAGGACCCCAGCTGGCAAATGACGAGGCCAGGCCTCCCACCTGGGGCTGCCTTTCCTGTGCTTTTGTTCCAATATGCTGTCGGGGATCTGAGATTTCCTCGGATGTTCAAAGGTGATTTTTAAGCCAAGCTCAAACTTTTCTAGTTCCCTGTTCCCTCTGGAAGCACCTGGTGTGTTTTGAGGGGAGAGGCACGCGGGGAAGATGAAATCGAAGGGCAGGAGTGGCTCCAGACATGACTGAGGTCCCCACAAATATTCCCCGTGGGCCTCATTACACATTTGAGCAAACATTACCTTCACTCACAGCTAAATTTCCTGTTTGCTTGGCTGATCAATTCCTCATCAAATTTTAATGTGGGGTTCAAACCGTCTGTGGTGTTTTAATTAGAACCAAGATTGCAAAGTGTCTGAGGCAGGGCTGAGCCTCATCCAAATCCCCACTGCCCACTGGGGTGTTGCCAGGGAAGGTGGGGGTGGGAGCTGAGCAGAGCTGGTCCAGTGCCAGGGCCGAGCAGACCTTCTTCTGAGATATGCTGTGCTCCCGGTGGTGACAGGCTGGGGAGATGTGGCCGCACAGCCCCAGGGACCTGGAGCCCTCTGCCGGTGCCCTCCAGTCCCCGCGGATAGAAAGCCACCTTGCCTCTCCTGCGTTCCTCCTTCCTTCCTGCTTCCTCTCTTCTCTTCCTACAAAACAGTGTCCCGGGAGCCGGATGGGACAGGCAAGCAAACACTGGCCCACACTAGTCTGTGCCTGGCATTGGGCTGGGAGGTGGGGAGAGAGAGAAAAATAAGGACAGGCCCTGCCCTCAAGTGGCTCATCATGGAGAAGATGGAAGTACGTAAATATGACGCGATAGGAGGTGTGACTGAGACATCCATGCGGCCCTGGAGGTGGACGACATGGTGACAGCCCCAGGGTCTGAGTCATTAGAAGGCTGGTGGGTCTTTCCCAGAAGCCAGAGGGTGATCCAGACAGTGGGACATAGAGACACTGATGGATATTGACCAGCATGGATCAATGGACAGATCTGGATGCGCCATGTCCAATAACCCCCATTACCACTGCCACTTTCCCATGGCAACCCCTTCCTCGGCACACAGCCTCGGGGAGGCTTCCTCTAAGCTTACATCTGCTTCTGGCCAAACAGACCAGGGTGGTCAGAAACAAACCACTTAGAAACTCTTCCCTTTGGGAGGCCGCCCTCCTCGTCCAGCCTGGTCACTTCAAGTTACAGTTCTTTTGCACTTTGAGGATACCCAGTGCCCATTACCATATTCAAGGCTCTGAGAAGTCCTGCAGAAAAAGGAACCAGGGTCACTTTGTTGAACCCCGTGTTCTCCAAGCTCATCTGCACACAGAACACTTGTCACCTTGAAACGCTAGTTAACATGTCCCTTCATCACTAATACTTCCTGGATCTAGGCTCTGCACAGCAGAACCCGTGACAGGTCAGGACTAGACACACTTTCCAAAGGACACGGCGAGGTAAGTCGCAAAGTGCCCAGCACTGTAGCCGATGGTGCATCTAAGTGAGTGCGGCGTGCTTTCAGTCATGACAGAGAAGACGCGACTGGAAAGAAGACAACTCCTGCGGGGACCAGGTAGAGAAAGCTGCTCCAGTTCAATACAAGTAGTGAGAAGAAATAGAGATCTATCTGAAGATGGCTGGACTGCTGCTCGTATTACATTCAGGGAGGGAAACGGTGAAGCTTCTGTTTGATTGAAATGGCCAATCTACATTTTTAAGGCATTTATGAATAACAGAACATAATTAGCTGAATGTAGTAGTTTCCAAACTTGGCTGAGCATGAAAATCACCTGGGGTGTCTGTTACTTGCGCTGATTCCCAGGCTGCGCCCGCCGGCAGCCTGATGCCGCAGCGCCGAGGTATCGCTGACGCGGCTGCGGCTCGCCGTGTCTCTCCACGGCCCTCTGTGAGACGCCAGCTCCCCCGGACGCCAGCAGGCCCTACCCCGAAAGTGTCCGTATTGCTAATGACATGTGCTGAGCTCACGGTGCGTGCGCGCTAAGGGGGGGGGGGGGAGGAGAGAGAGAAGGGGAGAGAGAAAGGCGGGAGAAGGAGAGGGGAGGGAGAAAAGTGGGGAGAAGAGAGAGAGAAGGAGGGGGGAGTGGAGAGAGAAAGAGAAAAGGGGGTGGAGAGAAAGAACGAGAGAGAGAACGAGAGAGAGACAGAGAGGTCCCTTGATCCTCACACAACCCGGTGAGGTTACCTCCCACTTTCTGGACAAGGAAACCAGGCATAGAGAGATTTATGGCCTGCCCACGGCCATGCAGTTAAGGAGGCTACCGTCCCTTGCGAGGCCAAGGGTGATGACCAGCTGATGGCTGATGGGTCACTGGTGTCACCCACAGAGATGGAAATAGGAAGGGGAGCTATTATGGGGATGAGGGGAAGAAAAGGGTGCGTTCACTTTCAGACATGCTGCGTTAGGGGCGCTGGGAGATATCCAGGTAGAGATCTCCACCAGGCAACAAAGGTGGGAGTGTAAGGATCAGGGAGATCATCTGGGCCAAAGGTGGTCATTGTGGCCACCCTAGGCCTCTGCTTTCTCTTCTCTAAAATGGGAGCTAATTTATCTTCACCATGCCTCATACAGGTTCCCGAATAAGTTAAACACATGGAGTTTGCATACGGCCAGCAGCTCCACTCCCAGTATCCACCGGAAAGAACCGAAAACAGGTACCCTGCCCTCACTTCATGTGCAAATGTTTACAGCAGCTCTAGTCATAATAGCCGAAGGGTTCAAACAATCCATATACCCCAAACTGATGAACGGGTAAACCAAATGTGGTCCACACACATGACGGAGTAGTATTCAGCCTTAAAAAGGGATATAGTATTGCTATACGCTCCAACAGGGATCGGCGGATGAGGCACGTTGATGAGTCTTAAAGGAATTAACGTAAGTGATTCAGACGGAATCAACGTAAGTGAAACAGACACGAAGGCCATCATGGTCCATGATCCCACCGAGATGAAATGTCCAGAACACATACATCCATAGACCCGGGAAACAGATCGGTGGTGGCCAGGAGCCGAGGGCAGAGGGCAGTGGAAAGACACTTCTTCATGGGTAATCGGATTTCCTTTGGAGGGGATTAGACGTTCTGGAACTAAAGATGGTTGTGCATTACGAATGTACTTAGGCCAGACTTTCAAAGGGTTCAGACAAAAGATTTTACGTTACCAATACCGTACCATTAAAAAACCTGCCTTATATAGAAGTTGCAAGATCAAATAACATAGAAAAGGTGCACACGGCGGCGGTCAGGACTGGTTACAGGGCTTGGAGTGAAGAGGACTTGGGAAATTTGGTGTGACCCTTACCAAAATAGAGTCTGGTTCCCATGCAGAAAAAGCAACTCTGTAGTTTCTGCTTCATAGAGAGCTCGTGTGTGTGCATGAGGTGTGGGGAAAAGAATGAAGAGACTCAAACAATCTTCACTCAAGAAATTCGCCCCATCCCGAGGACCGTCCGCTTAAATAAAACAAGGGACCGCCCGCCACCCAGTTGGTTTCTCTTCGTGTCTTCCCTCCTGCTAAATGGCTCCCACAAACACTAGGCTGCTCGAGCCACACAATGGAGCACCATCTGCTCGACTCCCTCCCATTCAGCTCCGCTCCTGGTCCACCAGCGGGCTCTGCCGGTTGCATCTCCGAAGCCCATTTTGGGGCTGTGCACCCCTCCTCTGCTGCCAGCGCTCAGGTAAGCCACGACCCCCTCAGGCTGGGTGCGAGGAGCCTCCCCCGGCCCCTCGCTCTGCCCTGGCACCCCGCCTTCCGTTCTCCATGCACAGTAACCGGACTGCTCTTTTCCTTCTAACGGCGAATCTGGTCACGTCAGAGTGGCGACAAGCTCACGCCGGGGGACACCTTCTCCAACAACTCTTCCTTTCGGTCAGGCTTTGCCTCCCTCAGACCACTTCCTCTGGGACATTTTCAATATGGACACGTGGCCAACTGGGTAGGATTTGTATTAAAGTACCTCGCATCGGGGGCTTAGACAATAGAAAGTTGTGTTCTCACAACTCCGGAGCCCGGAATTCCGAGCTTAAGGTGCGAGCAGAGTCGAGTTCTTCTATGGCCTCTCTCCTTGGTGTGTAGATAGTTATCTTCCCTCCGTGTCCTCACTTTCTCTTCTTACAAGGACACTGTCACGCTAGACCTCTCCTATGGACCTCATTGCACCTTACCCATCTCTGTAAAGACCCTATCTCCAAATACGGTCACATTCAGAGGTCCTAAAAGTTAGGACTTCAACATATGGAGGTGGGGGGAGCACAGCTCAGCCCTGATGGTCGGCAATGTACTAGTTGTGATACTAAGCAGTTCACTCAACCTCTCGGAGCCTGGACCGCCCCTTCCACACAGACGGCCGCTACCCTCCTGTCCACGTTGTTAAGCATCAGAGGAAACATGCGCAGAGCCTACCACCGGGTGCCTGATCCACGGGGACTTTCCTCTGTGACCATCGTGGGTGCGGGGCCCCCTGTGAGGCGGCATTTGGTTCGGCCAGCAGACCACACCGCCAGCTTCAAAGGGTTAAGGCAGCAAGCAGACTTATCGACTGGTGCTCCTCGGCGGGCCCAGGGAAGCGTGACTGATTGGAAGCCTGTTTGGAGGAGGAGCCCGCTTTGTGGGCCCGAAATAAATAAAGGACTGTCAATAGCTCAGCTCCCCACCATCGACAAAGTCTGCAGTCTCAATAGGCAATTAACACTTTACAGGGGCCATTACCCAGCGGCCTCCTGCGTTTTACTGCACATTTTCTGCCATCAGCTCTAGTATGGAAGCTTCTAAATAAAAACATAAAAGCGAGCTGGAACAGGCCAGCGCTCTGCCTGACGGCCGTCACAGAACCCACAGGCAGCAGACAGAGCACGGTTCCCTCCTGCTTGCACTGCTCCCTTGTCCTGCACTCGCACACATGCACACGTGCGCGTGCATTCAGGCCATCTCCTGGGCGCATCTGGGGGGCGTCAGGGCACGGCTCTGTGGGGGGTGGGTCGGGAGTCAGACTGTCTGGGTTCGAGCCTGACTGCAACACGTTAGCTGTGTGGCCCTGTGCACACGGTTTAGCCTCAGTCTCCTCATCTGTAAAATGGGAGTAAGAATAGAACCAACTTCCCAGGGCGGTCAGGAAGAGTAGAGGCCTTTAGCACAATGCCTGGCCCATAATTAGGCCTCCATAAATTTAGTTAAGGGCGTCAACAGTATTGTTGTCACTGCCATCAACAGAAGGAAGTGGATCGACTTGGTGCCCAGACTAACCAGTCCCGGCATCTTCCCTCCAGTTTCTGCCACAAAAAGTATCTTGAGTGAGCAAGGCATGTGCTCCCTTGGGCCAGCTGAATGGACGTTGCGACACCTCCTTGAGCTGCCGCCACGGATGCTCACCTGGGAAACCCAATCCCGACGCTCCGCCCCACAGATAGCTATTTTCAGATCACCAGGAATTAAATCGATGGGCACCCATGCACAGTAATAATCAGGAAGCCTGTGGGGTCCCAGCGTGTAGGAACCTCACTGCAAACTTGGGGAATCTCAAAGCAGACCAGAAGGCTACAGCATTGGCCAGAAGCCTGGCCTTCCACAAGGGCCCTGCCCGTGGGGTAAGGCCCCAGAGAGGACACGGCAGCCCCATCGGCAGCAGCCTGGGCTCAGGGGCCCGGAGCCACTCCCACCCTGAAACCCACAGCTGCAAATACCTGCGCTCAGTGCCAAGGAGGCCACGGAGCCAGGGCTGGAGGGTGGTACCATCCACGCCGGAGCTCCACGCTGCATTGGAATCCCAGCGGGCTGGCGAGAGGGCTGCTCCCAAAGTCGAGAAGACGCTGGGAGCAGTGGAGGGGCTGTGGGGCCTCTACCCCACGCCGACTTCAACAGCTCCACCCCTGCACCTCGGGCCTTCGGATGCCTCACAGCACGTCAGGCACAGAAAGGGATCCGTAGTCCAGGCAAAGGGTTAAAAGCAGTGGTCTATCCTGAGGCACACAGGAGAAACGGAGGCTGTCTCAGGTTGGGTTCTCCCAGAAGCAGGTCTGGAGCTAGGGATCTGAGCGTAGGTGCTCCGAGAACAACCCCAGAAGGGTGTGGAGGAAGCACAGGAAGAGGGAGGAACAGAGGGACGATTTCTGGTGAAGTCTTAGCCTCAGCCTGATCCCGGGGCCTGATTACCCCAGAGGCGTGCTCACTCCCCATTCCCTCGCTAGCCGTGGACTTCTGGCGGTGGGGCTGTGCCCACGCCCCCGGGCGACCCTCTGCAGACAGGCCCGGGTGTGGGCAGCCGGCACAGACCATGCCAACCTGGTCACAAGACTGAAATTTATGGGAGTCCTTGATCTGGGAAGACAAGGAAGGCTAGGAAATCTCCTCGCCCTCTGGTGTTCCAGGAAACAGATTCTGCAAAGACCCACCCTTCCCCCCACAGGACTTGGGTAAGACCCACAGATGGCCCCCCACACCGTTCTGCCTCTGACAGGCCAGACACCGTCCCAGCTTCCCGTTCTTCCCCTTCTCAACAATCAGCAGAACAAAGGCTTCCCTGACTTACAAATCTGGATTCATTCCATCTGGACACGGGACAGCACTCAACAGTGCCCACTACCGAGGCCATCCGGACGTCCCCGGATTCATCACCTCCTGTGGGACTGCAGCCCTCTCTGGTCTCACCCCCTGCTTGATTCATGGTCCCTCCCTTCCCAGGCCTGGATGCCCCCCTCAAAATCCTGCCCATCCTCCCCAGCTCACCTCCTCCCAGTGTTTCCCCGTACATTGGACCCAGTAGAAAGTTGTATTTGTTGAATAAAACTCACTCCACATATTCACTTGGATGTGAAATGGGCTCCACGCTGTGCCCAAGATCCCAGGGTGGCTTCGTGGCCATCCACAGGGCAAGCAATGACAGATGATCTCATAGAGATGCACACGGTCAGTTGGGGTCCAAGGGGTTGCTGGGTAAGGCAGAAATAGAACTCTTTCGAAAGGGTGGATGGTGACCATCTCTGCCAAAGTAGATCAGCAAGGCACTCTGCCTTCTTGGCTCTGGGAAGAGGGACTTGGGTGGGGAACTGATGGGAAGAAGTCTTTTATTATGCAAATTAGCAGCAGGAGACATAGGGGAGGGGATTAAGTACCAAGGCCTCTCTCCTGACACAAGGTGCTTCTCCCAGTGCTCCTAGGATTGCAAAAATGTCTTAGTAAGGAGAAGTGAGCCACTTTCCCAAGAATCCTCCAGCAAAGGAAGGGATTCAAATCCTGAACTTGAACCTAAGAATGAGGTGTGGGATTCTGAAACATCTTTGAGATGATTGGATGTTCTGCCTATTCTCAGAACAACAACAACAACAACAACAAACACACAATAAGGGCTCCAAGAGAAGATTCACCAGAAGGGAGAGGGAGCCTTGACTAGTAGCACCCCAGACTGAAGGTTTTATGGTTCTGGGACATGTAACCAAGACAGGAAACTCTGGCTGAGCCCAGCGACCCTGACAATTTCAGGACGAGGGATACAGCATGTGATTCTAAAGTAGGACATCCCAGGCACTCCTGCACAGAAATGGCTGCTGCTTCATTTCTACCCTCTAAACCGTGTCCGAAGATGTCTTCTAAAAAGAAACATTCAGGAAAGGAATTCCAGAAAGTGCAGTTCAATTTAGCCAAGTGGACATATTATAAAACCAACCCAGATAACTCATAAAGAAACATAGTAGACACCCTGATCAAACCATGCCTGAAACATGATAGTCAGTTACATAAGCCGAGACATTTCCTTTGTCATTTAGGCTAGTATAAATTGGATTTTTTCATTTTAACTTGCAGACCAAGATTTAAAAATTGCATTTATGTTTAATTTGCTAACCAAAAGTATGATAACTATTATAGCCAGGGATTAATATTAAGGCCCAGCACTGGGCCAAGAAGAAGAATGAAGAATCTAAATATCCCACAGAAAGAAAAGGGGCACAGAACAAGAAAGGCTGAGTTAGTCCTACTATACTAAGCTAAGCTAAGGAATCTTGCCCTGGAGCAACTTAAAGGAAACATGTGGTCTCTGACACTAACTATTCCAATCCCAGAATTTACCCCGGATGCTGGAAAAAGGAGGAAATATTATCCAGTCCACTCCTAGGGCACTTATCCAGTCTCTGGGCCACAGCATTTCCTATAACTCTGCCCTCCATGGTTGTTAAACTAGTTTATCATCATTTACCTTGCCACATGAGGCTCTAGTCACTCTTATCACTAAATGTGATGACTCAGGGGCTTCTATAGGTTTTATAAAGAATAGGCCCCTATTAACACTTGGAAACTTTAAGGAGTAATGGTTACAAGAACAGTCCTTAAAGGAAGTTAAATCTGCAATCAAACCCTGCCTTTATCACTGAATATAAAATATTGAGCTAAGTTACTTAACCCAGCTAAGCCAGAGTTCCTTCATCTGTAGAGTAACTCCTATCCCACGGAGTCACCAAGAGGATTATATAAGATGATACACAAAGACTTACATAACACTAGCACTTAATAAAGTGTCCCTTGAGCAGTTGCTATTATGATGATTCTTTCTGCTGCGATTTTAAATGTATTACAAATGATTAGGGAAATAAAAGAAAGTGAGAACTTGAAGCTGTGTTAAAAAGCATGATGTCAATCTACACGTGAATCTTTCGGAAAGATCTCGAAGACGTGAGTGAGGGAAAAAGCCAGTTGCAGAAGAGAGTATAGTAAGCTGATATTTACGTAAAACTGTCATATGACTCAAACACTTGAATTTACAGGTACATCGTTCTAGGCAGGACATGAATAACACACAAGAACCTGTTACCAGAGGCTGCTGCTGATGAGTCTGACGTCAACAGGGTCAGGGCAGGTGGAGGGAGTGAAGGAACACTCCTCTCTATGCAGTCTGAACTTTTTTACCACGACAACGCACCCTGCATATTTATTTCACAGAAGTTTTGTAAATGCCAATACTTAATATTCTTTATTCTTTATAAATCAGTAATTCTCTAGGTGTGTCTCAGCCAGTCCCTGGGAACTTGCTAGCAATGCAGAGTCTCGGGCTCCAGCATGGACCCAGTGAACCGGAAGGCCTGGGGGCGGGGCACAGCCGGCTGTGTCTCAACCAGCCCACTGGTGATTCTGATGTGCCTGATGTCTGAGAACCACTACTGGGAATGACCTTGTTTGCTAATGAGCCTCTTTTCTACTTACTAGAAAAATCTGTTCTTATTGACCTAAAACTTAGCTTCTTTGGAGCACCTACTCCATTGGCTTGAGATATCATTCACCCTCCACTTCTTGCCTTCTCTCTGGGCAGAACCTGGGTATGAGGGGCTCACCCTGCCATGTGATGTTGGGGGGCATGGGGGAGGGTGGGAAGCGGATGAGGACCACCTGAACTCTGTATTCTCTCCACAACAGTGCCCCAAACTCACCCACTTCCATGCCTCTCTAGACTCTGCAGCATCTGGGGATGGTTTCCCGCCTCATGTCGATGTGCAGAGAACCGGATGCTGCCCGCAGGCCCTCCAGGCACACACCCCCCCACACACACTCCCACCCCACCTCCAAGGGGCCATGTTGGCCACAAGCCTTCTTCCTGAAACTCATTACTTCTCAGGGTATATCCCTGAAAGCCGGAAAAGGCTCTCGTCTATGCTGGGATTCGCCAAACTTCATCTGAGTTGCCTACAAAAAATTCTGTCTTTAGGGCAAATTTTCTGAAAATTCAATCAGTGAGGTACAGCACTGGGCACCTTTTCAGAAACTGGCTGTATAAAAGCCCCTGGGCTCGCCACTGAGATCCTTTCTTTCTTGGACCCCGGTGAGAGTTTGATCTCCCTTCAGGCAGAAGAATGACCTGTGTCATCACTAGTCTTTCCTTCTCCTCATTTCACGGCAGGAAGTCTGTGTTCTAAGATCTTCAGACTTTGGCTCGTGGGGACTCAAAACATTCTTTTCTCTCCCATGTTCCTGGCCCTTGATCAAAAGCCTTGACTCTAGACCTACAAATACATAGTAACGCAACTGGCCCTCGTTTCCTCCATAGGATCCATCCTCTACGCTCCCACGGCGGAGCACGTGGACAGCCCTGCTTGCATGGAGCACGAAAAGAGAGCTTTTTCAGGGGATTTTCAAAACAACATATAACTAGGGAGAAAACCATGCCTGATAGGGGTCTAGTATCCAGAACGTAGAAGTCTTACAATTCAAAAACAAAGAGACCAGCTACCTGATTAAATTGAGCAAAAGACTTGACTAGACACTTTTCCAGAGAAGATGTACAAACAACCAACAAGCAGACGAAAAGATGCTCTTTCTGGAAATACAGAACAGGTGTTCATATAAAACCTGTACACAAATGTCCATGGCAGCAACGTTCACGGGGGCCAGAAGGTGAGAGGGCACAAGGGCCCATCAACTGATGATCGGGTATGCAAACTGTGGTACCTCCGTACGATGGGCTCTTTTTAACCGTAAAAAAATGAAATTCTGACACATGCTACAACATGAATGGATTACCTTGAAAACATTATGCTGGCCGAAAAAAATCCAGACCCTAAAAGCCATATATTGTATGATTCTATTTATAGGAAATATCAGAACAGGTGAATCCATAGAGACAAAGAGCAGACGAGCGGTTACCGGGGCAGGAGGAAGGAACGGAGAAGTGGCTAAAAGCAGGTATGAGGCTTCCTTTTTGAGTGACAGAAATGCTCTGGAATCATGTGGTGGTGATGATTGCAGAATGTTGTGAATGTACTAAACGCCACTGGATGGTACGCTTTACACTAGCAAAAGCGGTCAATCTTATGTTGTATGTCTTTTACCATAGAAAACCCCATAATCTACTATCTCATTCTCTCTATAGTTTTAAAGTCTATTTGCGATACAAAACCACTCAGTTCTAAATGGAGATCAGCCGAGGAGCAGAGATGAAGCACTGTCCCCACATGGCTTGTCTCTGACCTTGGAGTCAGAATGCCTGGTTCAAGTTCAAGCTCCATCACTTGCTGGGGAAACTACCGGAAGCGGTACTATGTGTTCCCCACACTATTTCCTCTCCCTCTACACATGGAAAGATTACTTTTGTCAGGCTCCCTCGAATTTAGGGTGAGGGCACGTGACAAAGTTCTCACCAACGGGTATGTGAACAAAAGTGAAATGTCACTTTGGGTCCGAGCCTATTCTTCACTCAAGGGTGCGACTTCTCCACACTCTCTCTGTCTGGTGTGCATGGCAGGACTTAGGAACTGCGAGAGGGAAGAGTGACAAGATGGGAACACCCGCGGTCCCTAAGTCACCCTTCAGGTAGAACCACCAAGGAGAGCCGTCTGGGGCCACATCAGACCACGACACGAGTGAGACCACGACACGAGTGAGACCACGACACGAGTGAGAAAGCGCCTTTCACTCTGTAAAACCCCTGAGACTTGGGATTTTGTTTCCAAGGTGGAATTTGCCCTCTTCTGGCTCAACATTATCTGTGTGGCTTTAAGGATGCCACCGAACCTCAGCAAGCCAGCTTCCTCAGCCTCGTACCCCACTGAGCACCTACCAAACGGGGTTCTTGGGAAAGTTGAGTAAGAGGAACCATGAAAAAAGGCTGAACATAATGCCAGGCATGTGCAAAATGCTCAATGAAGTTCATCCGTGTTTATTTTTTACAAGAAGACGGATTAACCATGGTCCCACTATCCTAATACAACCACCGTTCATGTTTTGGGGTCAGAACTTCCATACTTTTTTCTAGACGTATTTTTACATGATCATAAAAAACTCATTTACATGAGTCCCCGTGTTGCTCTGCTTTCCACTTGGTATTTGGTAATGAGCATCGCTCACATTACTAGCCTGTCTTCCTGGCCATTGTGATCAAGTGTGGCAAGTGTTCTATCGGAAAGCGGGAGGATTGAAGAGCATCTCATGTTTCTGGGTTTAGGACTTCCAGCAATCCGTTTTTAATCCATTGATTTGCCTATTAAGGGCCCTCAAGCTGCACAAGCCTCCCCCCCGCCACCCCGCACTGAAAAGAAGAAATCTGGGCCTTCCAAAAGTTAGCAAGGACTGCTTGGCAGTAAGCAAATCAGGTGCTTTTCATCAGTCAATTTAAATCTAATGTCAGGTTCTTTTAACAGCTAAATGCTTCTCTAGGAACTGGCCTGTCCCTCGTGAAGCCAGCATGGCATGTTTCCAGAAGGTGAAACATGCTTTAACTGCTTTGCTTGCAATATAACTTGGCTTCTGTCAGACTCCAGTTATTCTCCTATGTTAATAAACGCCACGTGTAGGAAGGTGGAAACCAAAGGTCATATTCACATGTATATGTATATTTATATGCATGCATTAAACATGATAGGACATATGTATTCATTCATTCGCTCATTCATTTAATAACTGTGGTGGAAATTTTACTGCAGCCAGAGCTGGAAATATAGAAACGTTTCATTCTCCCTGAAGGGGCTGGAATGTTGGGGGGGCCAGTGATGTGCCATGGATCTCAGAATAAATGCCCAAATTCTTTCCATGTTTCCTAAAGCCACGCATGATCTGTTCCCCGTGGACTTTAGCTCTTTCTAAGAGTGATGGTTAATGGTCTGCATCGACTTGACCACACTGAGGGATGCCCAGGTATCTGGTATACCTAGGTGTTATTTCTGGGTGTGTCTGTGAGGGCGGCTCCACAAGAGAGTAGCATTTGTATCAGACTGAGTTAAAGACAATCGTCCTTGCCAGTGCGGTCGGCATCATCCGATCCACTGAGGGCTTGAATAGAACAAAAAGATGGAGGGAAGGGGAATTTGCTCTCTCCGACCAAACTGAGACCTCCATCTGCTCCTGTCCTCAAACATCTGCATCCCTGGTTCTCTGGCTTTCAGACCTAGACCAGGACTTACACCATCTGCCCCAAATTCTCTAGCCTTTGGACTTTAACTGAATCACACCTCCAGCGTTCCTGGTTCTCCAGCTTGCAGATAGCAGAATATGAGACTTCTTGTCCTCCACAGTCACATGAACCAATTCTTGTCATCCATCTCCTGTATATGTACCGTTGGTTCTGTTTTTCTGAAGAACCCTGACTCATATATCAAGCTTCTCTTACTCTCTACAGCCAAAGCACACTGGGCCAGAGAACGGGCTAGGACATGGAAGCACTAGCCATCAGCCAAAATAGGAGTCTGGAAACCATAGGGAGAATGTAGCCAAAGAAGATTCATATTGTGGCAGTCAACAAAGAAGTCTTTAGAATATCAAAGGAATGATTTGAAATTGTTTATATTATACACTCTACCTTCCTCTTGCCCCTGACTCCTAGGGCTTCTGAAGCTGGTAAAAAGTCATCTCCATTTGTACATTTGATAAGAGCAAAAGATTAGGTGTTGTGGTAGGCAGGATCATAGCCCTCCAAAAAATGTCCAAGTCCTAATCCTCGGGACCTGGAAAGATGTTAGGTTACGTGCCAAGTGGGAATTAAGGTTGTAGGTAGAATTGAATTTGCTAACCAGCTGACATTTAGATAAGGAGTTCATCCTGGATTCTCTAGATGGGCTCAGCGGAATCACAAGGATTTCTTAAATGGGGAAGGCAGAAGAGTTGGAAACAGAGAGATGACATGAGAAATACTTGACCGGGCACTCATTGTTGGCTTTGAAGATGGAAGGGGGCCATGAGTTAAGGAAGGTGGACAGCCCCTTAAAGTTGGAAGATACAGAAATGAACTCTCCTCTAGAACTTCTGGAAGGAATGCAGCTCTGCTAATACCCTGCTCTTACCATAAGACCCACTTCAGACTTTTGACTTTCAGAACTGTAATATAATCAATCTGCATTGTTTTCAGCAACTAAGTGTGTGGTAACTGGTTAAAGCTTGGAACTGGGATGCTGCTGTAACAAGTGCCTAAAAAAGTGGGAGTATCTCGTGCAAGACAAGGATACAGAGTTTGGGGGCATGGGGTGTGAAGGGTGAGGGCGAGGCAAGAAGGACAGATCCCAGCCCGAGACAATAGAAGGCCACCGCTGGGCTGTGCAAGCCACACTCACCCCTGGTGGTGATCCTGGAAGAAACTTCTGAAGAACTGAGGTCCTCAAAATAGCCTCACACTGAGCACAGAGAGGTCACATTCTCTGACTTCAGTGTTTGCTGTTTTCGTGCCAAGCAAGATTTTTTTTTAATTTTCTGACTCTTTTTTAAACTATTTTAATTCAATTAATTAACATATAATGTACTATTGGTTTCAGGGGTACAGGTCTATGATTCATTCATCTTATATAACAGTGCTCACTACATCATATGCCCTCATTTATGTCCATCACCCAGTTACCCCATCCCTCCACCACCCTCTTCCCTCCAGCAACCCTCAGTTTGTTTCCTATGATTAAGAGTCTCTTATGGTTTGTCTCCCTCTCTGGTTTCCTCTTGTCTTGTTTTTTCCTCTCTTCCCCTATGATCCTCTGTTTGGTTTCTTAAATTCCACATATCAGTGAGATCATATAATTGGCTTTGTCTGATTGACTTATTTTGCTTAGCATAATAACCTCTATTTCCATCCACGTCGTCACAAATGGCAAGCAAGAAAATTTTGACTGCGTTTACTCATTAAACATAAGCTGGGAGGCAGTATGTAGTCTCCATGGCAGCGAGAAAAGGGTTAAATTCCTCCCCGGCTAAGGCGAGTGTCCTCCTCTCTCTCTATAGGGCAGAAATCAATGAAGGCTGTTTTCATCCAAGTAAAAATAAATCTTAATCACCTTTGTAAAGCAGAAGAGAAGCAGGCAGTGTTCTAAAAATGAACTCCCCTATTTAACAACTGTTAAGTGCTATATCTTGAATGATACCGAAGATGACATCACACTCAGGTTACAGGGTGGGCATCATCAGCTGCTGATTAGGGAGCAATCGAAAAGGGGAAGGAAAGTAAATGAAGATACATAAATAGATTTTTTTCAAAGTCTGTGGAGAGAGCTCTCTGAATGTGTAAAGCACATAGGAATGAACAAGCCAGCAATACATTTCCAACATGGCAAGCTTGTATCAAAGAGGACATTCAAGTTACCCACCCCCCCAATATTTCACGTGGTGCTTTCATCATGATGTCCTAGACCCATGAAGCCATGAGAAACCAGCAGTGGCAGTTCACATGCCCTCCATTATCTCCCACCTTCACACCCCCTATACTTCCCCCTGAAATCTTTAGAGTACAGATTCCGAATTCCTCTCCTCTACTACCAACAATGTCTCTGTGCATACTCTCGATGGCTCCATCCTCCATGATAGATTATATTACCGTTGGAAGTATTTAATTCTTCACTGCCCATAAAGACAGCATGCATTTCTATCTCATTGACTTTGGGCTTGGTTAACTGACATGTTTTGGCCAGTGACAAGTGAGCTTTGAGAACTATGCTATGTCCATGCAGAAATTAAGATGTGTTGCAAGTTTCCATCTGCTTGATCTCTTGAACTTCCCTTCTGTCATGAGAATGTCATGTCCTAGATTGGGATGACTCTATCTACAGGAGTCCCAAGGTGAAAATCATACCAAGTAGAGCTGCAGCTCGAAACTGCAGATGCTATGATAGAACATTCGAGAGAAATACATTTTTGTTGCTTGATAAGGCACTGATTTTTGAGGGGCTCTTTTTGACCACAGCCTTACCTATCAAACGCTGAATATTACACAATGCACTTCAGTGGTGTCTCCTCACCTGCTCAGTCCCTGCAAGAACGTTTCCCAAAGTTTGTTTTCAGAGCCATAGTTACAAAAGAAGCTTATAAAGAACAGGATAAAATCAATTTGGGAAATTCTGCATCACCACTCTAGGAGATTTACAATCCCATCGGTGTATCAAAGGCACTGAGAAGTCCTGTAGCATACGGCAATGGTTAAAGGTGTGAGCTCTGGGGTTATATCTCCTGGATTTGAATCCTAGATCTATTACTCTTACATGGTGAATGACTTTGGACAGGTCGCTTCATCTAGTCAAGCCTCAGTTTTCTCATATGAAAAGTGAAGATAATAATAGTACCTTCAGGGCACCTGGGTGGCTCAGTTGGTTAAGCGACTGCCTTCGGCTCAGGTCATGATTCCGGAGTCCCGGGATCGAGTCCCATATTGGACTCCCGGCTCTGCGGGAAGTCTGCTTCTCCCTCTGACCTTCTCCCCTCTCATTCTCAGTCTCTCTCTCTCTAATTAATAAATAAAAAATCTTAAAAAAATTTAAAAAAATCCTTTATTTAAAAAAAAAAATAATAGTACCTTCACAGGGTGATTGTGGGGGTTAAATGAGACAATGCAAATGAAGTACAATGGACTGCTGTCCAGGTCACAGAATGGCCTATTCTTCTTTTCCGAACTTGTATAAATGGCATATAAACTGTTTTAAAAGGTGAAAAATATATGTATAGTGATGCTGAGGAATAATATTCTAATCTCCTTGGACTGGGAATGAGTGAAATTCCACAAGTTTGAGTGGAGGCCAAGGCTGAAGTTTCACCAGGCACTGAACTAGGAACAGGGAGTGTGGATGAGGAGCTTTATTTCCAGAGAAGAATGAGAATTGAACATTCTTCATGCATGGTGGGGGAGGGGGAGAATCTTCCAAGTGAGGCCAGGGGCTATGACTGAGCTTCCCCCCAACTTGCAAACAGAGATTGAAAAGTTCCATCATTTACCCAGGAATGGCAGCATAGCTAAGCTGGGGACCCACAGTGGAAGGAGAGAGAGGAACACATGAGGAACATGGTAGGTGTTTTCTCTGACGCGGGGGCTGACACTGTTCTATCCCCAGAGAGTGAGAGCTCTGAGTGGATGAAGTAAGACCAGTGTCTGAATTGTGGACAGGGGAGGCCAGGGAGAGACAAGCCTGTGGTGAGTGAGGGTAAAGCAGGGAGGAGCTCATCATTAAGACAGATGCTCAAACAAAAATTACACATCAAAATAGAAAAATCAACACCTTTAGATAGATCTTCTATAGAGATCCAATAAATAAAATAATGGGAGAATTTCTCTCTAAGGAAATAGAATAATATAAAGCATTAAAAAAAATGTATAAAACTTGGGACGCCTTGGTGGCCTCAGTTGGTTATACATCTGCCTTCAGCTCAGGTCATGATCTCAGGGTCCTGGGATCGAGTCCTGCTGAGTAGGGAGCCTGCTTCTCCCTTTCCCTCTGCCCCCCACCCATGCTTGTGCTTGCTTGCTCACTCTCTTTCTCTCTTTCAAACAAATAAATAAAATGTTTAAAACACATTTTTTTAAAAATGTACAAAACTTTAAAAGACATATAAGCTGAAATAGCCTCCATAAACAAAAGTCGGAGGTCAGAAACAAAAACAGGCAGTTACAAATCATAAGAGTCAAAAAAGGAAAGGAAATCGGTTAGGAATATTCAAAGTGAAAAATCAGTGAAGTAAAGTGCCTGACACACAGTCAACATTCGATATATATTATTCTTTTTTAAAGATTTTTATTTATTTATTTATTTATTAGGAAAGAGAGAGAATGAGAGAGAGCATGAGAAGGGAGAAGGTCAGAGTGAGAAGTGGACTCCCCATGGAGCTGGGAGCCCAACATGGGACTCGATCCCGGGACCCTGGGATCATGACCTGAGCCAAAGGCAGTCGCTCAACGAACTGCGCCACCCAGGCGCCCCGATATATATTATTCTAAGAATACTAAAGAATACTGTTTAATTTTGTTGAAGCTCTCTAAAATTTATTCAATGAAGCCAGTGTTCCGAGGAACACTCTCAGAGAATCACTGGTCTGGGTGGGATTTAAGACAATTAACCCCACTTTCTTCTTGACACTAGCATCAGTCAGGCTTCAACCAGAGAAGCAGAACGCGAAGGAGATACATATTAAGGGATCTACTGTGAGAAATTGGCTAACGATTTGTAGGAGGTGGCTAGGCAAGTCTAATATCCATAGGGCAAACCATCAGAAAGGGAAGGCTGGAACCTATGGGCACACACTAAAACTGCTGACCACTGGCAAATTTTATTTTCCAAGTTCTACTCTTTTTTAATCTTTTTTGAGAGAAAGAACGTGCAAAGGCGGGGGTGGGGGTAGGGAGGGACAGAGGGAAAGGGAGAAGAGAGAATCTCAAGCAGGCTCTACACATAGCCAGCACAGATCAGGGCTCAGTCTTACAACCCTGAGATCACAACCTGAGCCAAAACCAAGAGTCAGACACTTAACCGACTGAGTCACCCAGGTGCCCCTTCCCAGTTCTGCTCTTACGGACTTTTACTTGATTGAACCAGTCCGATCCGGATTATCTAGGATGATCTCTCTCACTTTAAGCCAACTACTCAAGGACTTTAATCATATCTACAAAATACCTTTACAGCCACACCTAGATTAGTGGTTGAGTAAATAACAGAACTGTAACCTAGCCACATTGGCGCATCCAAAAGACCATCACAGCACCATTGGTCTTCCATGATACTCCACAATCCGGGTTCTCCTTCCCCCCTCGCCCGACCACACTTTCCTAGGCTCCATTCCTCCTCTGCTTCCTTGAAGGTAGCACATCTCACAGACTAGGCCCATAGTCATCCTCCCTCTCTCCAGACTATATCCTGTCTTTATCATTTTTTATCACACTGCATCCACTTGCCCATTTCTGTGTATTACACCCCTAATTGGTAATTCCAGCTCTGACTCCCCTTGTGAACTTCTGGTCTGTATTTTCAATTCCTTGCTAGATACCTGGAAAGTTTTTTAACTTTTTGGGCCTTGGGTCTCCTATTCCATAAAATTGGGTTGTTGCTCGGATGAAAAGATAATCTATGTAAATGGTTCTGCATATACCTGGTACATAATCAATGTCCAGTAAATGTGAATTACCATAACTGCTACTAATCTTCTAAAAACAATAAAAGATATTGAATAAGATAAGACCCATGGCCTGATGGACCTCCACCGGGGATCACCTTAAGGGCTGAAACTGAACTAGACGTCCCTACTTGAATGGGAAGCCATATTTATTAATTATTATAATTTATTATTATAAATTATAAATATTGGTTCTTTTTAAAAGTACTTCTCCTGTTTAACAAATTGGGCTAATTAATGAGGTACCAGTTTACTGGGCTTAGGCTGCAAACAAACCCCAATGTTTGTAGCAGCAATGTCCACAATAGCCAAACTGGAAGAAGCTGAGGTACCCTTCAACAGATGAATGGATAAAGAAGATGTCATCTACATATACAACAGAATATTGCTCAGCCATCAGAAAAGATGAACACCTACGATTTGCATCAACATGGATGGAACTGGAGAGGATTATGCTAAGTGAAATAAGTTAATCAGAGAAAGACATTTATCATATGGTTTCACTCATATGTGGAGTATAAGGAATAGCATAGAGGACCATAGGGGGAAGGAGGGAAAACTGAAAGGGAAGAAATCAGAGAAGGAGACAAACCATGAGACACTCTTGACTCCAGGAAACAAACTGAGAGTTGCAGGAGGGAGGGAGGTGGGGGGAAGGGGTAACTGGGTGAGGGGCATTAAGGAGGGCATGTGATCTGACGAGCACTGGGTGATATACACAACTAATGAATCATTGAACAGTACATCAAAAACTAATGATGTACTATATGTTGGCTAATTGAATTTAAATAAAAAAACACAAATTGTAAACTTCTGTAGGAAGCAAATGCAAGTAACTAATGCAGTTATAGAAAATTTAAGCCAGGTTTAAAAGGAATGTTAGTGAAGAAAATTCTACTCTGCTTCCTGTTCTAGGCTCTAAGGACACTCTTATAAGACCATAAAGAAGGTAAAGTAGATACCAATATAAAGCATTTTACATCACAATAGATTAACTGGTTCCCTTGAGAAGTCATCCGAGACCCCATTCCCAAGGACCTGAGTTGTGATTCCGACATCCAAGGTGGATGTCCATGCTCCAGTGGGCCCCCTTCTCATCTGAGATCCCGTGGCTGCAGAGTATTTGCACTTTCTGCATTACATTAGTCATCTATTGCTGTCAGAAGATTCCTTGAAACTTTTTAATTTAAAACAATAAATATTTGTTATCTCACATAGTTTCAATGGGTTGGGAGTTTGGAAGCAGCTTAGCTAGATGGTTGCGGCTCAAGATTTCTCATGAGATTGCAGTTGACGTTGGCCAGGACTTCAGACTTGACTGGACTGGAGGACCAACTTCCAAAATAACTCCCTCATATCACTGGAAAATTCATACTGGCTTTGACCTGGCCAGGTCCTTGCCTCATGAACCTCTTCATAGGCCTGGTCATAAGCCCTCACCAACATCCTCTTCTACGCCCATTGGCCTTCTGTTAATAGTCTGTTCAAGGCACTTGACATGTCCACGAACATTCTCCAACTTCTGCCACTAACCATTCCAGAAGCCACCCCCCACAGGTGTGTTGCAGAAGCATAGACCTCTAGGTACCAAAATCACAGCAGTCATCCACCCCCACATCACAGAGCCGTCCAAAACTTAGCAACTTAAGACAGCAGTAAACCTCTATTACCTTCTCTAGTTTCTGAGGGCCAGGAATTCAGGAGGGGTTCAGTTGGGTAGTGCTGGCTCTGAGTCTCTTATGGGATCTTGACCAAGATACTAGCCACAACTGCAGCTGTATGAAGACCTACCTGAGCCTGGGCAGCTGGATTCCAAGATGTCTCACTCATGTGGTTGTCACATGCATGCTGGGTTGCACACCACATAGATTTCTCCACAGGGGTGCTTTAGTGTCCTCACAACATGGCAGTTAGGGATCGAAAACAAAGCAAGATGGAAGCCATGTCTTCTCTTTCAACCTCAGAAGCCACATGGTCATGTTCACATTATATTGCTGATGACACAGAGAAGCACTATGCAGTATACTTACACTGTGTCCGTACCCGAATATGAATATGAAGAAGCAACAATTATTGGGGGCCATCTTGGGTTCCAGCTACCAGATAAGGAACACCAAGAACTTGCTGTCTACTCTGGTTGGCTTCCCAACTGCCTACCTTCCTGTCTCACCCATTGCTTAACTTACAGGACATGGAATGGAATAATCAGTATAGTACTAGAACATGGCGGGTACTCAATCAATATAAATTACAGGAATGAAGGAATGAATCTGTAAACTCCTAAGTAATACTCATCATAGTGAGCACGGCTGTTAGGGACTGAATGTTTGTGTCTGCAACCCCCGCCCCCTGCCCCAGCCCCACATCCATATGTTGAAGCCCTAACCATCAATGTGATGGTATTTGGAGGTGGGACCTTTAGGAGATAATTAGGTTTAAATGAAGTCACGGGGGTGGGGATTCCGTGATGTGATTAACATCCTTGTAAGAGGAAGAGACCAGAACTCTCTCTGTGTCATGTAAGGACATAGTGAGAGGTGGCTATCTACAAGCCAAGTATCTATAGAGAAATACAGGCTGCACAAACAACAAAAACCGTACGACCAAAACCAAACTGCCAGGCAGAGACAGCCCTACAGTTCAAACCCAGGCATTCAAACCCCAGATACACAGCTTTCCCACGGTACCGTGGCCTTATCGTAGCACAGAAGAGGACAGCATGGAGAGAGATAATAGGAGTTCCTGCCTTGCTGGGTTAAAAGCAGTTACCATACAAGCACAGAGCTTAGCATGCTGCTTGGCACACAGTAAGGACTCAATAAATGGCAGCTCGAGCTGTTCTTTGGTCTGGCCTCCAAATCTCTGGGTTAGCTGGCTTCACTTCATCAATCAAGCCTACTCTCGGCACCATCTCACAGGACCCCCTGACGTCAAGCCCTCCCACAAGCAGATGTCAGGGGCCTCAGGCCAACTGGTTATTTCAGCTGCATGAAGCTCAACATCTGACATGGAATCCCCCTACCGCCCCGAACCAGCTTCTGTCCCGGATGCTTTCATGGCCTCCTGGAATACTGAGGCTCAAAAGGACTACGGGGCCTATAGAAATGAGGGCCTTCAGCCCTCCTCCAACTGTCAGGCCAGCATAGGACTCCCAAAACAGGCTGCAGATGCTCCACCGCTGGGCAGCTGTGGGGGAAGCTGGCCTCCCTCTGCCCCAGCACATCACAGCTGGGCCATCTGCTCACACCAGGGGCCAGAGCAGTTCATTCTGAGGGCAGCCTCCTCCATGCTCTGCGTAATCCACTCATTCTACAAACAATCATCAAGCTCCTACTAAGTGCCAGATCCTGAGCTAGGCATGAGAGATACAAGTTTTTCCCTATAGAAGCTCCCAGTTGAGTCAGGGAGATGGATTTTCAAAAAGAAGTGAAATTGTGAATTCGTGTAATTAGTAGAAGGTAAGCATAGAAGTCTTTGAGAGTAAGAGCAAGAAACGTTTGTTCCAGCTTTGGTACAGAAGGGGAATCAAGAAAGAGAAGACTTCTTGGAGGAGGTTGTTCCTAAGAAGAGAGAAGAAAGAGAAAGAAGAGTGACTGGGATAGAAAGGAGCAAGAAAAGGTGCTCCAACTAGAGGGCACGGCCAACAACAAACTGTGACCACTTACAAGAACCTGAGCATGAACCAACTGGCTGTGCCAAGTTAACCCTCAGAACCATGAGGGATGGTAATAATAAAGGATTATTGATGTTTTATACCACTAACATTAAGGCGGTTTGTTAGCAGCAACAACCAAAACAGAGAAAGCCCTTCTGTAGCGAGGGAGAATCAAGCCGGCCTGTTGGAAGAGATGGGGAGAGGAAGGTATTCCTTGAGTCCTTGGTCTGGTTGTTTGGAAATTCTTGAACCTACCCTCCCTGCACCCATTCTTTAGGTCAATGAACTCTTCTGTTCATTCTTCTGTTCAACTGTTCTGTTTAAATCCTCAAGTAGGATTTCTATCACATGCAACCAAGTTAATACAGGTGATTTGGGATGAGCCCAAAAAGCGTGATGTGTTAGAGCACACCATGGGGGGTGGGAGTAGTGAGAGATGAAGGAGAGTGGGTAAGCCCAGCACAGATCCCCAAGGAGCTGTCGGACACAGCAAGGGGCTTTGTCGTATTTAACTTATATCCCACCCAACTCCACAAATAATTCAGGGAGGCTACTGAGGACTTTGAATTTTATTATAAAGACAATGTGGAGCCAGTGAACAATTTTTATCCAAAGCATAACAGGCTCAGATGTGCATTGAGGAAAGGTCAACTTGCCAGTTTGGATGATGTGTTGGAGGGAACTGAAGTGATCAGGAGTCTACTGATGTGATGCAGGGAAGAGATGATGAGGGTCTGAACCAAGGTGGGCAAAGGGGGTAGAATGAGAAAGTCTCGATCTAGAATGGACAGACCTGGAGTCTTTTACAGAAAGGAGAATGAGAAAACACTAAGACGATTTCCAAGTTTGTGGTCTGAGTACTTGAAGAGGCAATGGTGCCTCTGCCAAGACACAAGAGGACGACTAAGTCAGGAGAGAAGGACGATGACTTGTACTTGTAGGTGAAGAGTTTGAAGTAGATGTGGGGCATTAAATGGGGGAAAGATCATTCATTAATTTGTCCATTTAACACATTTATTGAGTACATGTTTTATGCTAGGCTCTTGCCAGGTGCTGGTGAGCAAGATGGGTATAGTGCTTGCCTTCATAAATTTTCCAGTCTAAAGAGCAGACAGAAGTTCATTGAACATGTAAATATATAACTACAAACTCCTGAAGAACGCTATGAAGAGAAAATATCAGAAGTCATGATAGCACATTACAAGGAAACCAAATGGAGTCTGGGGATAGATCAGTTACTGCTATTACATAGCAATCCCAAAATTTGGTGGCATAAAATAACCATAATCATTTATTATTTTTCACAGCTTCTGTAAGTCAGGGATTCCAAAAGGCACAGCAAAAGTAATTTACCTTTGCTACATCAAGGGGGCTGGAATCACTCAAAGGCTCATTTGCTCACATGTCTGATAGCCAGAGTCAGCTTTCCAAGTGGCTTCTACATGGGCTAGTTAGTGGAGAGAGGGACAGAGACAGAGAGAGAAAAAGAGAGAGAGATGCTGCCTTTTAGGATTTAACCTTGAAAGTCACACAGCATCATTTCTGCCACATTTTATTGATCAAGGCAGTAACAAAGGTTCACTTGAGTTCTAGATGAGGAAACACAAACCCACTGCTTAACATAGCGTCAACATCACACTGTAAGAAGGGCAGGTGGGATGGGAGCTATGTTATATTGTGGCCATCTCTGGAAAATACAATCTGCCGCAGGAGAAAGTGGCTCAAGCACGACCTGCTCAAGAAAGTGGCATTGGGCTGGGATGTCAATAATGACTTAACCAGTGATGGGATGAAGATGACAATTTAGGGACAGTATTTCTGGCAGAGGGAACAGCACGTATAGAGGCCCCTGGAGTATGAAAGACCGCGATGTATTTGAGAAGCTGACAGAAGGCCAGAGTAGTTGGAGTGAGTTAGAAATATAAGCCTGAAGCTCAAGGAAAAGGTTGATGCTGGAAGCAAAGTTGTGGAAGCCCAGAGAAGATGACGGTGGAGGGACCACAGGGGGGAGTGACAAAGAGAGAAGAGAACACGTTTCATTGAAACCCAAGGTGACAGGTTTAATGGCCTTGCCAGCCTCCTGCCTCTGAGTATTATCAAGCTCACAATTTGTCTTTCCTCTTTCGAACAACAGAATCTGGCTACCTTGCTTTGCTCTCTGAGTATCTACATAATAGCCAGCCTCCAAGATCCTCCGCTAAGGATGCTTGCCTCTTGCTATCTACACCTTTGTGTATTTCCCTCCCACATTGAATCAAGCTGATCTCTGTGACCAAGAGAAGACTACAGAAATGATCAAGTATGATTTCTAAGGATAAGTCATAAAAGACATTGTAGCTTCTGCTTTGGATTACTCACTCTGAGAAGACCAGCCATCACACCAGGAGGACTCAGGCAACCCTCTGGAGAGGTCCATGTGGTGAGGACCCAAAACATCTTGCCAACAGCCAACACCAACTTGCCAGCCATGTGAATAAACCACCTTGGAAATGGACCTTTAGCCTCAAACTTTCAGATGATTCCAGCCCCCTTGTCTAATAACCTCCGGCTGAGGTCTCAGGCATCATGGAGCAGCGATAAGACTGTGCCCCCATCTGAATTAACAACCAAAGAGGCTATGGAAAAAAATAAATGATTATTATTGTGTTTCAAGCCACTGAAGTGCCAAAGCGATTTTTGACACAGCAATTCATCTCCATTTGCTTACCTCTATCGACAGAGAATTCACTACCTCCCAAGGCAGCTCATTCCATTTAATGCCAGACTCCCTGAAACAGAAACACAGGAGGGCCTTCCATCCTGGTCATGAAAATTCCAGGTTCCTTCTTCCCCCGGGAGCTGTCCCTGACCCAGTGCTGAAACCAGACTCCCTCCCTTCCTCCCCATCCAAGAGATCAAATTACAATTCCAAAAGGCATGCTTGACTTGGAAACATCAGCAAGAAAGTTCCATTCCCCTGTATCTCTAAATGAAAAAAGGCTCCTTGTCAGTTTGGAGCAATTAGCTGTGGGAGATGATGACGGAGCAGTGAGAGTTGCTTCAAGGGGGCAGAGTGGCAGCGGAAGCCCCAGCTCAGACAGACACACTGCAGATGGCACGACGAGATAACGCCTTTCACGTTTCAGAAATCACATTGTCAACAATGTTTCTAGACTCAGAAATTAGCTGAAGTCATCAGGAGTGCCTGGCAGCAAGCAGCAGGCGCCTTGGTGGGGGCCCCTCATTTGACATTATGCATTGGTGCAGAGAAACTGGCAAGGTTCACAGAAAAGGTGGGTGAGCCTCCTGTCTCCCAAGGCTGCAGGAAGGGCAAGCCTGAGGCATGTTAGAGGCATTTACTCAGGACAATATTCAAAAGCTCGATCTTCTATCTCTCATCCCAATAGTAGGGGATTAACTCTCCTACTATTGAATGTGACCTCCTTCTGCTCCATGCCTTGTGGATTGATGTTTCCTCTTTAGAGGGTTACAGAAAGTGAAAATGATGGATTCAATCACCCATGTCTTAAATAAGAATTAAATTACTTTTGACAAAATCATCCTTGTTAAAATAAAAAATACTCCCTTTACTGAAGATAAGGCCCCATGTGATGCAGTCTATACCAGCTGTCTGACCTTTCCATTACAGCTGCCCTTCCTCTGGCACCCCCCACCCTAGGAAGAGCCAAGAAACAGAATCTGAGGCTGGCACCCTGCTGGCCAAGACACCCGTGACAATTGCAATGATTTGGGGAGGATGGGGGGGGTGGGAGGGGGCAGGGGACGGCTAGCTTGCAGCCCCAGTAAGCAAACATGAGATGCGACAGGGAGTTAACATGGCATATCTCATGTCAGGATAGTTCAGGAGAAAACACAACCTTGTCCCTTCTGCTGAACCTTTTTTAATTAACTAATTAATTAATTACTTTTTTTTTTAAAGAAACAAAGGGAAAGAGCGGGGTGGGGAGATGGAGAGAGAGAATCTCAAGCATACTGCATGCTCAGTGTGGAGCCCAGTGTGGGGGCTCAATCTCACGACCCTGTGATCATGACCTGAGCCGAAATCGAGAGTTGGATGCTTAACCTACTGAGCCACCCAGGTGCCCCTTTATGTTTGATCTGGAAGGAATTAGGGTTATTTTGCTAACTGCAGGGTCCCACTTATTAGGACAAAGAGTAAATGATTTCTCTGGGAACTTGAAAGCACAGAAGCTAGACACGCCTGTGCATGCTATTGGAAACAGGCGTGTAGAGGGCAGAAGGCAGGAATAAAAGATAGAACAGGGGTAGAACGTTCTCTGGTGGTTATGACATTTCAAATCATTGAGACTCAGCTTGAGATTTCTAGCCAAATTACCCACCCTGCAGTGAGTGTGAGCCCCCAGAGGTAGGT
This sequence comes from Nasua narica, assembly GCA_028533885.1. Lineage (NCBI taxonomy): Eukaryota > Metazoa > Chordata > Mammalia > Carnivora > Procyonidae > Nasua > Nasua narica. The sequence goes on along the minus strand of CM052811.1, from coordinate 103,560,100 downwards.
AACTGAGACTCTTCCCTTCCTGTCAGAGTCCTGCAAAATTTGGGGACCCTTTTGCCATTGCAGGACACCTGGTAGGTGGTAGACTGCTCTGGACAGAGGGATGAAACCCCCCAGGAAGAGTGATGGAAGAAAAAGGTGAAGTTGAGGATTCTGCCTAAAGGGCTGTGAGCAGCCTGGGGTCTTTATGAAGGTCAACCAGCTAAGACCGACCACAAGGCCAGCTCCTGGCATTGAGAAAAGGCGAAAGGAGCAGAACCTCAGAGAAGACAGCCCTACCTCTGCAACACACAGGAATAAGGACCTGGGAGACAGAGTCTCTTTTATCCTCATTCTCAAGACCCTGCGTGCAGCACAGCATCTTCTGGGGGCTCAACTGCAGCCAAACCTGTCCCTACTGAGCAGTTGGAGATGGACGGGACATCTGCCTTGACCATACACTCTCTGTAAGCCAGGTCATCATCTGTCTCAGGTCATCCGCAAAACGACCTGTGGCCAAGGGACAGTTAAAACAGCAAGCATCCTGAAAGGAACTGTGGTTGCACGGATCCAGTAGAAACCCGCTCCAGCTGCTCCAACTGCCACAGAGCCCGCCGGCCACACCTGAAAGAGCTCCTGTCCATCACCCTGAGGGTCTGAGCTATGTCCCTGATTCCAGGACTAAGGCCACCCAGGCAGGCTGGAGAGGTGATCAGGAAACTAAGCAGGAACTAATAGCCCAAAGAAACTGGAAGAGCTTGGATTTCGGCCAATCCCTACGGACTGAAGCAGGGCACTGGCCCTTCTCTAAACCAGCAGTTCTCAGAGGGTAGATCCTGGGCCAGTAGCATCGACATCCCCAGGGAACATATTACAAGTGCAGATTCCAGACCCTACCCTAGACCTAGTGAATCAGAGATTCGGGGGGAGGGGTAGGAGGTGGGGGCAACCAGCAACCCGTGTTTTAACAGGTCTTAAAGGTGTTTCGGACACAGGAGAACATTTAGAAACCACTGAGGCTTCAAGTTAATCCCATCCAGGTCCTCTTGCAGGCAAATTCACACACTGGTCTGGCCGGCCCTGCCTGGTCCTCCCAGTCTCATCGTCAGAGGCTTATGTGGGGGCACTCTAGTCTCCGGAACCACTGGGGGATGCTGAGGAGGGCTATATGGGGTGGCAGGGGAATCTTTTCTCCTCCTGGGAGCTGATGGGGGAAACAGGGGCTCTGTTCAAGAGGTGCCCCCAATCCCATCCTAGGGTTCTCCCAAAGACCCCCCAGGAGGGAAGGGCTCAGTCAGATGAGGCTCCCCCCAGCCCCTGAGAGCCTCCCGAGAGGCAGCCACACCCAGGCCCAGCCCTGGGCCCAGTGCGGAAGACCCGTCACGCCTGAGGAGGCCCAGAGATGCCAGCCCGACAGTCGGGCCAGCCACCAGCTGATGGATCGCTTTCCGATGAGGGCGCTGTGGCAGCTGCCAGCTGTGCCAGCCCGGCTCGCGATCAGCACGGCTGCGCCGCTGCCACCCTTACCGCGCTTGCCGGAGCGGGGAAGCATCACCCCGTGGGCAGGCAGCAATTAATCTGAGCAGGAGACAGGCCGCAGACAGGACGGGGGAGCCGCCGGCAAGCTGACAGACCCTGTCTACCTCCGCTGCAGGGAGGGCCGGGCCTCCAGACTTGCAGGCTGCAGGGCCCAGAGGCAGCCACCGGCCCTCCCCAGCAGCTCCTCGGGGAGGAAGCACAGGGACTCCGTGCGCCCTGAGAGTGCGCCGGCATGGGTTCGAATCCCAGCTCTGCCACAGACCAGCCGGGAGGGCCTTACCCGAGGTCTGTCACTTCTCTGGGCTTCGTTTCCCACATGGAGAGGCACACCTGCAAATGACTTGTGCCAAGTGCCCGACACACAGCCGACTTGTAGCCAATCGTGATTTCTCTCCCCTGTCCTCAGCTGTCAACCTGTCCCCTGGAGTTCTCTCAGGGGAACCCCACACAGGACCAGAAGCAGGCACAGGGCACCTCCCCCAGGACAGTGGGGCCCTAAAAGGAAAGTGGAAAAGGTGGGGAAGCAAATACCTTTCCATGAATCATCCAATCTGGGGTAACCTAATGGCAGCAAAGAAAGAGGAAACCCCATGCAGGCACCTTGGGTCCAGCTGGTCACCTGGCCCCTCCCTGCCTCAGTCCACGAACCCCAGGACTCCAGTGAACTTCAGAAGAGATATCTGATCACATCCCTGTCCTATTTTTAAAGCCCAGGTGGCCCCTTAGTGCTGAAAGACTGAAGTACAAACGTCTCCACATGGCATCAGCATCAGTCCCAAATCGGCTGAGTCTCACCTCTCACCATGCACCTCCCCCTTCCAGCCTCCCAGAGAAGCAGGCCATGCCCGGAACACATCAAGGTGTTGCAAGACTGGGCCTTTCTACACACGTGCTGTTCCCCAACCTGGAAAGCCCACCCTGTGATCTTATCCATCTAAAAGCATGGCCCTCTATGGCTCAACTTTCGGAAGATGTCCCCTGATGCCCTTGCCCCATGGGTGGTGATAATGGGCTTTCTTGCACCCAACACAACTGTCTATCAAGGCCCTCCACCTACAAGCATCTGTTTGATTTTTGGTCCTCTCCATCACTGAGCCGTGAGCCCCTCCAGCTCAGCAACCATAACTGATCCTCTCCCCATCTCTGGCTCCCACAGAGTGCCTGGCCCATAATAGACGGTCTATAATGGTTTAGAATTCAGGTGCTGTGTTCGCAATCACCCCTATGGTCATACCCATCGCACCATGGAGTAAGGATTAATGAAGCCGAGACTGACCTGCAATGAGGCAGAGGGTTAACCCTGGTATTTGCCAGCCCTGATCCAGTTCCTCCCAGGGCCCAGGAAGGCTCAAGGTTAGACGACAGTCTGCTGACCCCACATCCCCACACCTGGGGGTGGTGAACATTAGCTAACGTTCAATTCTGACTCACTTCAATCTTCTGTAGCCAAACCTACAGGCTCCTTGGAAGCAGCACATTCCATCCTGGGGGCTTGAATCAATGCTTCACCAACCTCCTGAGAGTCTGAGGCCAGCGGCAACTCTTACCTCCACGGCCAGCACCTCCCCTGATCCAGGTGACCCCAGTGGTCATCGGAAAATTCAGGTCGAAGAACCTGGTGAACTGAACAGTATTATGCTATGGTGCAACTAGTCCATCTCCCCACTCGATGTTTAAATCACCTTTATAGCCTCCTTCCCCAGCTTGAATGCTTCTAGTGACAGGGAGCTCACCATCTCCATGAAAACTTTATTCCAGCCCTTGGATGCCATCAAGTCCTTCAGTTGTGTGTGTGTGTGTTTTTTAATAGACTGATTGTTCTAATCTCCCCAGGCCTCTTTCCTTCCTAAAATGACAAACCAAGCATCCTTCTTCAGGCCTTCAAAGATTTTTGAGGGAAGTGAAGAGGCTGACGTTTCACCTGGCAACTCTGGGTCTCACACTCGCCCACTGAGTTCTTCTCCGCCCTGGCACTCAGCTTTTATGATGTTTCTATTAACACTGCCTGAGGGTGAGTTGGTTTGGGGGGTCCATGTCACCCAGCTTATCTACATGAAGTCAAGACTCACTTGAAAGCCTCTAAAAGACCTTATAGACTTGCCTGCTGAGCCAGAATTCTCCCACCCTGGACTGGAGGCATTGGCTCTGCCTCCCAGGGCAGGACGCTCCATTATTCCTCTGCGGACTCACACAGGAGGCCAAGATCTTCTGAGATCCTGTTTCTTTGACCCAGCCTCTCCACAAGTTTTCTCTTTTCTCTTTATTTCATCATGAATCCCATCAGTGGACTTTCTATCTCTTCATCCAGATCATACATTAAAACTGCTAAATAGGGGGCGCCTGGGTGGCTCAGTGGGTTAAAGCCTCTGCCTTCGGCTCAGGTCATGATCTCAGGGTCCTGGGATCGAGCCCCGCATCGGGCTCTCTGCTCAGCAGGGAGCCTGCTTCACCCTCTCTCCCTGCCTGCTTCTCTGCCTGCTTGAGATCTCTCTCTCTCTCTGTCAAATAAATAAAATCTTTAAAAAAAAAAAATTGCTAAATAGGATCAAGGCTAGATAGAGCCCTTAGGCACCCCAATAGAGATAGAGATAGAGCCCTTAGGCACCCCAATAAAGACCTCTGTGCAAAAATGTTATCAACCCTTTAACCTGCTCTCAATAGGTAAGTTATTCATCTATTAGGATCCTCTAAAATTCAGTCCATGTTCTCAGTCTTCTCCCTAAGAATATCTGAAGATTCTTTTATAAGTTCTGCTGAAACTCAGATCGGCAATCTACTCCATGGGACAGACTAGAAATGACTAGTTTACCGCCCAATACCCATTCTTGCTGACCTTGTCTGGGAGGCAGTAACCCAATGTACTAGCTACATTCCCTAGTCATTCTCGCAAATAGCAACAGCCATGTGATATATTCTGGCCAATGAGATCAAGATGCAAATGACTAAGCAAACCTTCCAGGAAAGCCATTTAAAAGAGGAGGCCGACTCATACATGCTTCGGGCCCTCCCTGTCTGGAATACTGATGTGATGCCGCAGCCATCTTGCAACCAGGAGGGAAAAGTCAAGTCAATCAGAAATTCAGCTCAGCTCTAAAAGTCATGAGTCTCTAAAACCAGTTAGAAACCACCTGCCTCCAGATTTCTTAGTGCATAAGAAAAGTAAACTCCTGAATTATGTAAGCCACTTTTTTTTTTTTTTTTGGTTTCTGCAATCCCTAACAGATCTGTCATTACCCTACTCTGAGAGCCTAGAAACACCATCAAAGAAAGAAATGAGACTATCCTCATATAACTTACTCCTGGTGAGTCAGGATTGGTTCCTGGTGATCTCCACGATCCTAACAAATCAGTCCTTTAACAAACCATGCTAGATTCCTACCCAGGACTACTCTATTGTCTTCCCCTTTAGGACAATTGAATGAGTTGTTTTGTTTTGTTGCCAATCTCTAGGCTTCAGACACCTCGTTCCTTCTCTAGGATTTCTGAAGATTAGCTTCTTTGAGTCAAGGGTCTGTAATTTCTCTGTGATCACTCGTCTTACTGAGAGTATTTCAATCAGTTTCAAGTGATCCATAATTTCTACCCTTGCGAGCTGTCTCATCAATGTTAACTTTACCCTTTCCGATCTGAAAGTTTATCTTCTGCAGCCAAATTCCTAGTTCAAGATCCTGATTTCTCCCTCACGTTCCATATCTGTCCATCTGTTTTGAGCAAAGGCATCTTACCAGCACCCCATCTGGCAATCAACAAACTTGCTTGGCCTCTCATCCCAAAATATTGAGCAGGGATGTAAAGAGATACCTCTCCTTTGAATATTCCATCATCTGAAATACAGCTCTGTGTTCATGCACCTGGAACATCCGGGGAATCTGAGTTATGGACATTGGTCACAGGCTGGCCCCCAGGACCCAAAGGAGGAGCAGTCACCATCTGGCCCTTCGCGTACAACCTCCCACCTGAGATGGGCCTTGATGAGGATGAGGCATTCAGAGCACAAAGGTAAGGCGACAGCCATTCACAGCCTGAAAATGGGGCCTCCCTAAATTCTGCACCCTGGGCACCTCATAATCCCAGTCGGCCAGAAACAGGATAGTACCTAGAGCCCTTCAGGGTGCAAAGCGTTGTCATTCTGGTAGCCTCCTGCTGGCTTCACGCCATCTCTCCACTGTGTCTACTAAGCCCAAGCAACCCGGAGCCCAGCCAGATCTGTCCCCTCTACTCTGGGGCTGAGGTCCCAGCAAACCCTGTGTCTTACACCATCTCAGCTGGGACCATGTGCTGGCTCAGCAACTGCCCCATCCAGGTGACTCCCCATGGCCATGAGCTCATAAGGACTGCATGTGTCCCTCAAGACGACAGCCTTTTTATTCCTGGATGTCAACAGCATGAGCCAGGGAAGCAGACAGGCGATAAGACTGTAAAGTCATGATTCCAGAAATTCCAACCAGCCTCATCTGACACCAAACCTAGACCTCCAGCCCCTGTGCCAACTTGCCCATTGTTTTGTCTTAATGAGTAACAAGCTCATTAATAACCCCTCCCCCCTTCCCGGAGTTCCAGCCACGAGGGGGACCAGCAGGTGCAAGGGGCTCACAATTAGTCCTTTATAATGTGTGGTTGGCAGTAAGCCCACTCTGGAGCTGGAACAACAAGAACCTGGCTCTGTGTAGTGTCCGCAGCCACTGGAGTAATTAATGGCAGGGCCACAGGATGGAGAGAAAGTATGAGAATGTTAACTCTTGTGAAGCCACTGAGCCCAGAATTCTTAGGAAATCGGGAAACCTCAAGAAAGGGGAGCGTTTCACATGCACTCATAGAAAATGCCAACTTGTGGGCTCAGTCACCTTGCCTGCATCTCTGGTGTTTCTCCTTGGGAAATCATGCCCCCATTATCACCTCTATGAAGACACCCCAAGTCTTTGTGCTTTAGCCTGTCCCCTCGCTCCTACATTTCCAACTGGTCCTGGAATATTCCACTGGCATCAGCCAAAACTGGTGTCATCTGAATGTAGGTGCTGGGACCCTTCCCAGAAAAGGGTAGCCTGGAGTTCAAGAGGCAGTTGTGAGGTTAGGAGTGGCTACCTTGGGGAAAAGGAAAATTCTCAAACTACAGCTGAGCAAAGGAGACTCACAGCAGGGGCATTAAACAGGAATGGAAATCATAAGTTTATAATAAACCCAACCTCTACAGTTGTGTGGTTTTGTCCATCAAAGAACACTAACACTGAAGGTCAAGTAGGACTGGCAAGAGAGTGTAAGATGAAAGTCATGGAGGAATATATGACCATGAGGCCTAGATTGGGCATAGAGGAGGGAAGATCCAGGAAGAGCTGGGAGATGATAAAGGTATGAATATAAATATTAATGGGGTCAGAGGAAGGCCAAAAAGCAAGTCAAAGAGAGTGAGGGAGAGGATGAGGAAAAAGCAGAGAAGGGATTCTTAGAACCTAAGATTTTGGCAGCCAAGAGTTCAAATGTCATGAGTAGGTCCGGACTGTGGTCTTAAGCTTGGGTAGCTGTCAACAGGGCCACACACTGCATAACTCCAGGAAGAGCATTCATTTAGAATTCAAGGAAGTGTGCAATATGATGGCCTTTGGTGCTAAAGAAGGGTAAGTGAAGGTCATTAACAAATGAAGCTGCCAAGAAACCATGAGGCAAAGGCTCTGGACAGGTGGCTCCTATGAGCATAGAAGATCCCTGATACTGATAAGATTCAGGGCAGAGAGGAAGACTGGGTACAAGAAACGTATGACCCTGGACTGACCTCAAATACACTTCCACCAACTGCTTGTTGTCTGTCCTTGTAGTAAATCTCTTGGCTCCTCTGGGTTTCTGATGCCTCGTGTTTGAAATGGAATCGAGGGCACCTGGGTGGCTCGGTCAGTTAAGTGTCTGCCTTCAGCTCAGGTAATGATCCCAAGGTCCTGGGATCTAAGTCCCCCATCGGGCTCCCTGCTCAGTTGGGAGTCTGCTTCTCCCTCTCTCTCTGCTGCTCTCTCTCTCTGTCAAATAAATAAATAAATCTTTTAAAAAATAAAATAAATAAATGAATAAAATGGAATCGAATACTTAACTTCAGGGTGGTAGTGAGAATTTTATATACAGTAAGAGGCTGTTCTTTGACTTGTTTCTACCGGATGGGTTCCTCCCTATCCCCCTGATTTTCTCTCTAACATAAAGAGAACTGACCTCTGATTCGGCTCCAAGTTCAGCTGGTTTCAGCCAAAGGTGGGACAATGGGAGGCACAGGTGAGATATTATAAGGTAGGAGGAAGGCAAAACCTCGGTATTTTTCCATCACCAACTTCCTCCCTCCTCAGGCAACACATCTCCAGCAAAAGCTGACTTTCCTGCATGTGTCCAGGTCCTATGGAACAGACCACAGAAGGTCCCAGCTTCTCCCCTGGGTTCTGGTAACTCCATCTCCTTCCTTTGTCTCTCCAGCCCCATAGAGAGGGATTGCAGTAGCTTCCCTCTATTACACAAATTTGGGGTTGCCTCACCATTGCATGTTTGGCTTCTCAACTTTCCATCACCTGTGTGATCAGCTCTCTAATTAAATTCCCTCTGTTTTAAATATTTAGAGTGATTTCTGTTTTCCTTGCTGGGCCTGTTACAAGTGCCTAGTGTCATGCGTGGCATATAAATAGCTTGTACTTACTGTAATTATGCTTAGATTAACATTATTAATACTTAGTTGTCCAAGACCTTTAAGAACATGGCAATCAATCCACCAGAGGTGGTGGCCAGGATGGGAACAAGGTGGCATAACGACCTAGGGACAGGGGTGGCTGACGGACAATTACAATTACGGTATTATTTACTTGGGCTTCTGAATCTCACCTCCTAACAGTGACTGAGTGCTTTGACTTTATGTCCGTCCCTAGTGCCTGACACAGGGGCTGGCACAGAGCAATCCCTCAAAATAATGGTTATTAGACTGGCCTGACATCTTTCCAGTTGCGTAGTCGGAATGGCATCCATTCATAAATCAGGAGACCCCTGAGTTCTCAGGTTGCGGGATCTCACCTGTGTGTGCACTGAAATTTCAGAAATTAGGAATACATCAGAAGGCCCAGGATTAGGGCAAGATGAATGAAGGCATTCATCTCGGGAGCAAAATCTAAAGATGTGCCAAGAAAACTCAGCAATCAAGATAAATAACATCATACTGCCACGTGCTGAGAAATCATCACTAATGCAAAAATTAATGATTAACAAAATACTGAGATTTGAATAAAGACAGGATTAGTCATAGTGATTTTTCCTTTTGCGTCAGGCTCCAATACGGCTCAGACAGCACAGACTATAACTGAGTCACTGATTCCTGTCACTCTTTCACTCTGTTACAGGCACCTGCTGTCCCTCGGGTTAAAATCCGAATCTCCTGCCCCCAGCCCCAGCCCTCCGCACTCACACTGCTGCCTGCGGGCTCCGACCAGGAACGGTGCCTGTCCCGTTCCCGGCTGTAGTGTCAGCACCTACCACTACGCCAGGAACTTACTGGTACAAATACAGGTGTCGAATGAATGAATGAACACAACCTGCCCTCTGCGTTCTGGAGATTCCAGCAGGGTCGCCGCGAAGATATTCTAACAATGCAGCTTTAAAGGAAAAAAAAATTCCAAACTCACTAAGAATCAAAGAAACGTACATTGGAACAACAAAGTGCAATTTTTCACTGCTAGAATTAGCAAGATTTAAGAGATTGACAATACCCAGTATTGACAGGGAAGTCAAGAAAAGGGCATTCCTATGCATTACTGCTAGGACTGTAAATTAATACCCTGGTTCTGGAAGGCAATTTGGCAATATGTAACAAAAGCCCTTGAAAAGTACATTTCTTTTGAGCAAGCAATCCCACTTCAAAGAATTTATTCTAAGGAAATAATTAGGTAAGTGCCAGAAGATGTATCTTGCAGGATGTTTCAGCACAGTATTGTTTCCAACAGTGAGAGCTTGCAAACAGCCTAAAGATCCAGAAGGACTGGGCTTCCTGTTACTATTAAAAAATACTAATAAATGAGTAGAGGTGTCCGATGATGGAATACTATGCAACCATTTAAAATAGTGATGTGGCCCTATACTTACTTAAAACAGAAGGATGTTCAACATGTGCTAACTGGGATAAAAAATTATAAAACCATAGATACACACACATAAACCACCATTTTTAAGATTGATTGATTTTTGAGAGAGAGAGAGAGAGAGAGCATGTGAGCTGGGGGAGGGGTAGAGGGAGAGAGAGAGAATCTCAAGCAGACTCCCCACTGAGTGCAGAGCCTGTGGGGCTCCACCTCACATCCCTGAGCTCATGACATGAGCCGAAACCAGGAGTCAGATGCTTAACCTACTGAGCCACCCAGGTGCCCCAAACCACCAGTTTTAAAGTATATATGGAGAAAGTCCAGAAGGCTGAATACTAATGATGGTTATCATTAGGGAGCAGAATATTAAATGATTTTAAGTTTTCTGAAGACGTTATTTCTTTAGGGCAGTTTTAGGTGCACAGTGAAATTGAAAGGAAGGTACAGAGATTTCCCATATACCCCTTGTCCCTACATACGCCCCCCCTTCCCCTTAATGACAGCCCCCTCCACTAGAATGGTAATTAGATTACCACTAATGCTCCTACATTGACCCATCACAATCACCCAGAGTTCATAGTTTACACTAGGGCTCACTCTTGGTGCTGTGCATTCTATGGGTTTGGACAAATGCATGTATTCATCATTATAAGAGCATACAGAGTATTTTTACTGCCCTAAAATATCCTCTGCTCTTCACCGATTCATCCCTCACCACCCCCAATCCCAGAAGGTCATGTAGTTAGAAATATTTAGTTGAAATCAAAACTATAAGCTCCTGGACGGCAACGTAAGAGAAAATCTGGATGGCCCTGAGTGTGGGGAAGACATTAGGTACAATGCCAAAGGCATGATCCACGGAAGAAATCATTGACAAGTTAGACTTCATTAAAACGAAAAACTTCAGGGGCACCTGGGTGGCTCAGAGAGAGAGTTAAGCCTCTGCCTTTGGCTCAGGTCATGATCCCAGAGTCCTGGGATCGAGCCCTGCATCGGGCTCTCTGCTCAGCGGGGAACCTGCTTCCCCTCTCCCTCTCCGCCTGCCTCTCTGCTTACTTGTGATCTCTCTTTCTCTGTCAAATAAATAAAATCTTAAATAAATAAATAAACAAACAAACAAACAAAAATTTAAGACTTCAGTTCTGCAAAAGACAGTGTTAAGAGAATGAGAAGAAAAGCCACAGACTGAGAGGAAACATTTTTAAGAAATACATCTGATAAAGGACTGTTATCCAAAATACACAAAGAGATCTGAAATCTCGACGATAAGAAAACAAAAATCCTGAATTTAAAAATGGGCCAAAGACATTACGAGACGCCTCCCCAAAGAAGACACACAGGTGAAAAATAAGTATATGTCCTATGATATCAATTACAGCCGTTAGGACAGCTCAGGCTGGACACCCTCACCACCAAATGCCGGTGAGCTTGTGGAGCAACGGGGACTCTCAGTCATGGTTGGCGGGAGGGCTAATTGGTGCGGCCACTTTGGAAGACAGCGTGGTGGTTTCTTACCAAACTATACACTCTCTTCCCATGTCATCCAGCAGTTGTGTTTCTTTGTATGTACCCAAGAGACTTGAAAATGTACGCCCCCAAGGAAACCTACATTTCCACGTGCAGTTTTACTTGCAGCAGCTTTTTTTCTAGTTGCCAAAACTTGGCAGCAACCAAGATGGCCTTCAGTAGGTGGATAGATAAATAAAATACGGTATATCCGGGCAATGGAATGTTTTTGGGCGCCATAAAGAAATGAGCCATCAAACCATGAAAAGACGTGGAAGAAACTTAAAGGCATATTACCAAGTAAAAGAAGCCAGCCGTTTCTTTTAGCTACATCTGGTGTGATGCCAGCTACATAACATGCAAGATTCTTATTTTTTTAATCTTCCATTTCCCTGAATTCTGTAAGTTTTACACAAGGATCATCTATAACTTGTGCAATTCTAAAAGATGAAAATAAGTTATTCTGGGTTGTGCACGTCACTGGGTGAATTTCCCACAAGGATGGGCAAGTAGACATCTCCATCAACACCCTCACCTGGCTCAGAGGCTTCCTTCGTTATCTCAATTGGATCAGAAAATATTGTGCAAAAAAAAAAAAAAAAAGAAAGAAAAGAAAATATTGTGCAGATTCTTCTCCATTCTACTCTCCCCCTTGGCCCATACCCCATCGCTCTCTGGAAATGTTCCTGAGACCAGACCACCATTCTTATCCACCCACATCCTTCCTGTACCAAAGGTCCCAAATGTTACTTTTTTACATCAAAAGGCTGATCCTATTTACTGACTGAAGATAAAACTTGCAGACCTCAAGCCTATTTTGTCATTTGTGAAATCAGGGTAAGTCTGTACCTCACAGGTAGAAAACAACAAACTGGTGGAGGTTCTCAGTGTATATTAAATGGATCAAGTGGGATTAACCAGGTAACATACAACCCCCAAATCTCTGGGTCCAAACAACAAAGTTCTAGTTCTTGCTACACAACATGTCTGTCATAGGTCACTGGGCCTCTGCTCCCCAGGATCTTCAGCCTGAGGGACACTCCGTCTCCAGAACTTCACTTTGCCAAAGCCAGTGAAAGAAAACATGGCGCCCGATGCACTAGCTTCTAAGTCTCCCTCCCAGCAATGCCCACCCCAGCCACTTGGCTCTCCCCTCATTGGCCAACACAAGTCACATGGCCGCACCTGAATTCAAAGAGGATAGGGACATATAAGCCTACCATACGTCCAGGAGGCTGAGAACCAGAAATATTGGTGAGTCACAAAAATAATTCCTGCAGTAGACATTCATAAATGGTTTTTGACTGAGAAGTTCCTATTTCAACCTAGCTCTATGGCAGCGAAGCCTATGTTGTGTCAGGCATTGTGCTGGGTAAAATTTACATGGGAAATCAACCTGAGCGATTTTTACCAAAGCTACACAGCTAGTAAGGGCTAGACCAGGATTTGACTCCACAGACTATACCCCATCCATTATGTCTGTGCCTGTTTATGCCATTCCATGATTACTTAACTTCTGCAAGCCTGTTTCCTCCTCATCTTCCAGAAGCAAATACTACTATTGACTGCTTAGGGTTCTTTCTACAGAGGAAGGAAATGTCCCTACAAAGGTAGTAACGAGGGGTCTGTGAGATGAGTCAGAGTGTAGTGTCCAAGGTCTGGTCAAAAACGGTGCCAGGAGGAGCCCTGGGGCTCCCTTGTGCCCACAAGTTGGGCGAGAGGGACAGTGGGAGAGGATGTCCAGTGTATCATGAAGGACACACCTGGCCCCTGGGCCACTCACTTACTGGAGGATATATGTCCCCTCGTCCAGTTATTATAGGGCAAGTGTCATTATCTAGGAGCAGCAGGCAAGTCCTGACACATTAGCCTAGCTCTCATCACCCTCATACATGTATGTGCACACACACACACGCACACACACATGCACACCAAGGCACCTCTGGACAAGTTGTGCTCACTGGCCCTCACAGCACTAGCCCTGGACGCGCAGCATGAACTCGCTGTGTCCGCCTGCACGCAACCCCTTAACCTGATCCAGAGCCATCCACATACACTGCGTTCCGCTGAGCCCCACCAAACTGCCATTCTGTCGGCAACTTCCTTTGGCTCAAACGAACACACACACGACCCCATAAAATCACAGCTAACTCACCATGGGCATACAACCGCAACACATGGACATGCGTGCATTCACGCACACACACGCGCACACGCAGCACGAGCACGATATGCTCCTTGCGCCCCTCACGGCCTGACCCAGGCTGCGGACGCCGTGGCAGTGAGCTCAATCACTGTCACCACCAAGACTGCTGTTAGAGCTCTGCTCCAAGCATCCGGGAAATCAGAAACAGGGCTTGGCCTCCGCAGCCCTGGTTTCACCCCAGCCGCCATCCCCCAAGCTGCCCACCCCTGCTCCGTGCGCTCGGCTGGTCCTTAATCCCAAATACCCACTTTCCCCGCTGCCCGAGTCCTTCCGCAGGGGCCCGCCACTCACTGCGGAGAGGCTGCCTTGAAGTCAGACAGTGGTGCCCCGGCTCTCAGACTTAGACGCTCCTGCCCATCATAAATCTTTGCACAAAAAGGGACCTCCACGGGGGAGCTGGGGGCTAGTGTCAATGACAGAGAAGTCCCCTGGGGCTCAGAGCAGCCAGAGGGGTCCGTGGAAATCTATAACTGTGCCAGGCCCAGTGCCAGGAACTAAGGAGGAGAGGAGCAAAAACAGATGCCCTCCCCGCTTGTTGGGGTCTCACATCAGGGACAGGGGGATCAACAAACACCCTCTTGAAAAATAATCACAAAATCCAGCTCCGTGAAGCGGTACGGAGCAGGGGTACCTGCATATGGAACATACGCATCAGGCGCCTCATCTGTAAAACAGATGAGGACACCGGGCTCACAGGGCTGATGTGAGGAGGAAATGAAATAATACGTATAAAGGAATTTTAGTATATGTGCTGCCGAAGCGAGCACCGTATAAAGGAATTGTAACAGTTCTCGGCACAAAGTAAGTGCCGTATATCGTTAGCTCTCTCCTTAGAGTTGGCTCTTCCACGTAGAGGGAGTTAACATAATCCAGAGTAATAAGGGCTTCCACACGAGAGTGGCAGCTGAGATGAGACCTGAAGGATGAGTAGGAATTAAGGACGTGAAGGGCAAAGGTCAATGGGAACATCATGTGCAAAGGCACTGTGGCAGGAGAAAGCACGGGCCATTCTAGCAAGTGGGAGAGGCTCGGGTGGTTTTGCTGCAGTCAGGAGGAGACTATTCAGCCTGGGGCTGGAAATGCTGACAGATACCAGTCATGCAGAGCCCTGAAAGCTGTAGTAAGTGGGCATTGCTAGAATTTTTGCTTAGTGCAATGGCAGACCAGTGCAGAGTTATGAGCAGACGGTAATAGAGCCTTGTCTACATTTTGAAAGACCACCCTGGCTGAAGTGAGGAGAAGAGACAGGAAGGGGACTATGTCCGCTTTCAATGGGACATCTGAAGGGAATAACCCAAGCTGTGTGATGTTGGGGAATGGAGGTCCTGGGTGGGAGCATGAGGACAGAGGTGACTTTGCATCCATCAAGGAGGCAGGACAGTCAAAATCCTAAGACTTTGGTTAGTTTGGAGCAGAATCCAGGCAGCAGATGGGCAGGAAAGGCCTGGCCCTGGTCCCCAGAGAAAGACTTGCTGGTAAGGACAGAGCTGACGAACTAAGCAGGTGTCAGGCCTCCAACCACGGGGTCCAGAAAGGCACCGACCCCAGTCACTCTATGTTCCTTTGAGGATAACAGGTGCCTCTTCACCTAACTTCATCTGATTTCATCTGATTCACAGCCTGGAATTCCGCATCAAGGATGCTGAAGCCAAGTCAGGCTTGGTGAGAAAGAGCATTGGGATTTATTAACATGCCTCTCAAGGCCGCAGAACGTCACAACAGGTGACGTGGGTGCCACGAACTGATCACTGATCGCCTGTGGACCGTGAGTGCGGTTGTGAGGGACAAAAACAATTCAAATAGCTTAAGAGGGGAGGGGGGAAGGAACACACCGACTCGTACAACTGAGACGTCTAAGACAGAGAATTGACCTGAAACACAGCAGATTGCAAGGGATGTTGTGGCCAAAAGCCTGTCTTTCTCCCTCAGTCTCAGTTGTGTCCTCAGGTAGGCTGTCCCCTCCTAAGGGTGTGGCAGCTGCAGCCCCGACCTGTCCTTGAGGCTCACGTTCTAAAGAAGACAGTGTCCCCTGCCTGCTGTCCCAGCTATCTACAAGTGCATAATAAACCACCTCAAAAGCGGGAGCTTCAAGTAACAGTGGACCCTCTTGGGTTCCCGCGGGATGACTGGCAGTTCCCACCCGGATGCTCTCAGGCAGTGAAGGTTACACAGTGGCTGGCACTGTCGTCTGAAGGCTCAGCAGGGCCGGACCTCCAGCGTGACTTCCTCGCCCACACATCTGGCACCTCCGCTGGGACGGCTGGAAGGGATGGGGCTGTCTGGGCGTCTCCCCCGCCACATGGCCTCCCCGGGTGGATCGCTTGGGCTTCCCCAGAGCATGGCAGTCTCCGGGGAACGGGGCTCCTTGGTTTCCCCCAGTGTGAGCGTTCCAAGAAAAAAGAAGCGGAAGGATCTAGTTCTTTTAAAGGCTGGCTAGGCCCCAAACTCCACCTACTCGGGGTTGAAGCCGTCGCAGGCTCATCATTCCACCTCTCAGCGGGGGAGTAACAAGTAATCCGCAGCCATCATGAGCCACCAGTGCCTCCCTGGCAATAGTGCAACCTCTAAGTGACAAAGAGGATGGAAAACAATTTGAGTTTTTAATCATAATTATTAATATCATTGTCACCACCATCACCATCACTCACTGTGGCTTACTATGCTTGGCCTTTGAAAAAAGAAAGAGAACGAGGGAGGGAGTGATTCCCACTGAATCCTCGCAAGCACCATCTCATTTCATAGAAAATGAAACTGAGGTTCAGAGAGGTTAAATGATGTGCCCAAGATCACACAGCAGGTGACAGAAACAGGGCGCAAACCCAAGTCTACACGACCGCAGAGCTCAATGCCGTGACCGCTGACTCTTCTACTGACCCCGCACCTCTGATCCATCTCAGTGATGCCTCACTCTGATATCGTTTGGCCCACACCTCACTCATCCCCAGAAGACTCACCTAGCCTGCCTGGATCTCCAACATGAAGCAACTCTGCTCATAGCTCCTCCTGGAATTTTTTTTTTCCCTTCCAAATCATGCCCTGTTCATCAGCAATGAGTTGGGAATGACCTGGTGGTTCAAGAAATGCAAGTCATATTTCTGCAGGGAGCCCAAGAGGGGCTGCCAAAGTACCTCTCAGCCTGGCCAGGGGGAGCAGGTAATTAGATTGAATCCACTCTTTGGCTCGGTTTCCTTCCCAACCAGACCGGCTATTGAGCAATCCATTCTCCGGGCACTAATACATCACCTGGGAGCGCCGGGCCGTGATGGATGAGCTCGGCCGTCAGCAGGACCCACGATGGATGGGTGTCATTCATCACTGCAGGGAGCCAATGGAGCCATGAGTTACTCAAGTGGTGGCACCTTCCACCCCCACTGGGGCCAGAGCCAGGAGGACAGAGGCTGGGGGAAAGGGGGTGCAAAGCTAAAATGACTTCTCTGGGACACATGCCAGCAACCATGGGCACACTCTGTCTGAGCCACTTCAGAGCAGGAAGATGTTTAATGGAGTTTGCAGCCAGGACAAGGAGAACATAAAGAAAGGAGAAGAGAATAGATAGGATCACGGGTTTTGGAAATCACACTTGCCTGGCCTGTGTCTTTGTTCTGCCTTTTCCTTGTTGCATAACCTCCAACAAGAGATTCACCTCTCTGAAGTTCAGTTTCTTCACCTCGTTCTAGGTCATTCTAGGTGCTTCCTTATAGCTCTCAGCCCCGCATAGGTAGGGCAGGGCCATAGGACAAGTTCCAGTTAATGAAATACACATGCAAGTAGCAAGAGTCACGTGAGTGAAGCAACGAGAGGCCCCCAGGAGCTTCCCAGCCTCTCTCTTCTGCCACGACGACCAAGTGGCCTCGTGTTAGGCTATTAGAGCCACAGGGTGAGAACAGCCTGATCGCCTGGCAGACAGATGCCCTGGAAGGTGGCACAGACCCCCAGGTGACAGTAAGTCAGCAAGAGACCAACCTTTTTTAGTCTAAACCATTTAGGTCGCGAGCTGCTTGTCACTGCGGCATAACCTAGCCCATCCTAACAAATACTCTGTATCAGAGTTTGGCAAAGAGCCAAAGAGTAAATATTCAATGTCTTGTGGGACAGATGGCCTCTTATATTCTTCTTTGTTTGGTTTGGTTTACAACCCTTGAAAAAGGTCAAAACCATTGTTACCTTGTGGGCCTACAAAATTAGCCACAGGCTGGATTTGGTTTATGGCCTACAGTGTGCCCACTCCCTGACGTAAAGTGTGAGGCTGCCGCGAGAATTCTATGAGACGTGAACACAAACGTGTTTTCAACGTTAGCTGCTACTTTCTTTAATAGTGGTAATAACAATTATCTAGAAGCCGTAGACAGTTATGCCAGGCCCTGTACTAGGCACTGGTGATGTGTAATGAGGGGAATGGTACGGAGCTTCCTTCGGGGCAGGCTGTTGTCGCTGTCATTGTTATGGTGGCCACAGTGCTGGTGATGACAGGAATGGGGAAGAAATGTAAAAATGTGAATCCAACCCATGAGGCCTAAGTCCTGGTTTTTGTCAGGGCAGGATCCTGAGAGATGCAGCCTCTGATCCAGATCCCATGATTTCCAGAGACACAGTCACCTGGCCCTTCCACGAGAACCCCTCCACTGATACGAAGGCAACAGCCCCAGTTCTCCCTAACCACGCCTAAGGTCAGCCCCCTGCCCACCGCACACAGCCCAGACTGGTGCTTCCAGAAGCCGCGTTAGCTGTGGGAAGCTCAAAGCCGCCTTGCTCACTCGTGTGTGGACAGGCGTAGCTGGACAATGTGCACGGCCAGGCTTTGCTGGGGTGAGGATAAGTCCTCCCTCCAGCCTACGGCTCCACAGGCCGGTTTTCATGGTAGTTTTCAGGGTTTCCATGCTAGTTTGCAAGTTTGCTAGTTTTCGACATTTTTCAAGGGCCTATTACTAGGTGCCAGAAACAACCCCAAGTAATCCTTATGATTCTGCGAGCCAGGGGTTGCGTTATTCCTATTTTTCAGATGAAGAAACCAAGACCCAGAGAGGTGACTGAAAAAACTGCCCAAGGCCACCTGCTAAATAGGGGGTGGCCAGACCATCCTCCTACAGGCCAGCACTTGCTGACTCCAGAGTCCACGAGTTCTTCCTCTACAGGAAAAACATTTACCAACCTTGCATCAGGGAAACCTGCCCCAAGGAGGCGCTGATTCTGAGAGCCGTGTCCACTTACGGGGCGTGTGGGGGTTCACCCTGGAATGTAGGCGAAGCAGGCACAGTGATATCCTCCTCCCAGCCCATGCCCGTGGCAGACATTGCTGATGGACTATACGTTCTTCTCCCCTAAAGGCCAGACCCAAGTTTCTTCTCCACCCAGAACCCAGCCGTTACTCACGGAGCTGGGTTTGGTCTCAAAGCTGTGGGAGGCGGTGCGGTTCTTGAAAGCAGGGATGTCTGACTCATTTCTGAAATGATTCTTCCGCACCCCCTGGGCAAAGCCTGGGAACAGAAGCAGCCCACCCAGCATGGGACCCGCCCAGCAGGCTCTGGGTGCTTCGTGACACAAAAGCAAGGCACACAAATTTCTACTGGGGACTCCAGTGATGGGAGATAATTCATCACTCACTGCTAAGAGCATCATGGGTCAGCATGTTCCTCCCATAAATGGTACCACCACGCACGCAGACGCTCGCACTGGCGACTAGAACCATCTCTGCTTCCTCCCCAACCTCACCCAATCCACTGGCTCAAACACACCTGACACCCCACCACTTCTCTCCAGCTCCCTGCCCCGCCCCCCACAGCCCAGGCCGCCGTCCTTTCTTCCAGAATACCTGCAGAAACCGCCCCTCCCCTCTGCCCACCTTCCAGCTTGTCCCCAGCAGTCTTCTACACTGCAGCCATGGGGAACTTTGCAAAATGAAAATAACTCCATGCTTTTCCCCAAAAATGCCTCTCACTGCTCTTAGAAGAAACCCCAATGCCCGCTCATCTGCTACAAGGGCCTGTATGGTGGGAGCCCTCCTGCCCCCCTTTCCCACCCAACACAGCATCTCAATTGCTGTAACACACCAAGCCCTTCCCACCATGGGGCTTCTGCCAGGGCCTGGAGCGACCTTCCTTATCCCCACGGCCAGCTCCTTGGAGGTCCTCGGAGAGGCCTTCACTGACACGCCCCATCTAAAGAATTCTTCTCAGGGTGCCTAGTGGCTCTGTCGGTTAAGTGTCTGACTCTTGATCTCGGCTCAGGTTGTGAGCTCAAGCCCCACGTTGGGCTCCACACTGGGCATGGAGCCTTCTTAATATATATATATACATATACATATATATGTATATGTATATATAGCAGAGAGCTGTCCTGCTCACCTGGCTTAGGTTCTCTCAATGATGACGGTAAAAAATTAATTAATTAATTAATTAAGATTTTAAAAAATATTAACAACTTCTCCCCGCACTGGAATCTCAGCACCATGTTTATTTCCTTCTTAGCATTCATCACAAGCAAAGTATTCTTGTAATTTATTTGCTTACTTGTTTGTTTATTACCCTCTAGGGTAATAATTACTGGGCTGAATGCTCCCTAAAGACAGGATCTGTATTTGTTCATATCGCGACAGCACCCCCAGGGCTCGGCAAAGCATCTGCCACGGGGTAGGAGCTTAATAAATATTTGTTGAACGCATGCTCCATGGCAAAAACCTCCCACCAGAGTCCACAAGCCCCCCTGCCCGCATTGCCATGGCCTGAGCCACCACGCTCATTGCCCCTGGTCACAGCTGTCACCACACGCAGCTTCACTGGGCCACTGTCGCTTTGGCTACAGTTCTCTCCCGACTCCCGATAAAGCTTCAGAAGCAGAGACAGGGTCCTCTGTGCCTTTGCGCCCTCAAGGCCCGGGACAGCGCCCTGCGCCGGGCAGGCACATCGCTGACAGCATCGCACGGCCGGGAGTGCCTCGCTGGCCCCGTCTGGGGGTCACACGATGGGCCTCTGAGACACCAAGGAGAATGTGAGAGAGGCCAGAAAATAATGTTTGGACTTTCCCAGAAAAGGAAACAGTCATATTCACCCCCAAGAAAAAATCTAGTTCTCATTAACTGATCAGGTGGCAATGAATTTACCAAGAATGAGGCGATCACCCAGATCTTGTGCCCCTCCCTGGAGAAGGTCAGATGACATCACTCCAATTTCCTTGTTGACAAGGCGCCCACACACGAGGGACTGATAATATCTGTACTTCAGCAGGGGCTCCGTCTGCAAATATTTATGGAGGAGCCACCGCAGGCAGGCGCTGAGCTCGCCCTGTGGACACCGTGGGAATGAAGCAGGAGGAAGCCGAGTCCTGGGGGGTAAGGGCTGCACGAGGTGGGAGACTGCACACAGCTAGGCAAAAGTACGGTGCACGCGATAGCCATGAACTTGTGGAGAAAAACCAAGTCAATAAGGAAACAGACTGCCAAGGAGGTGAGACAGACATCAGGTAGGGTGCTTAAGGAAGGAGACCTCAGAACTCAGACGGAAGGAGGCAGGGAGGGAACCAAGCACAGAGCTGGGGTGAGAGCATCCCGCGCTGCAGAAACGTGCGCCAGGCTGTAGGAGGAGGAGAAGGCTGGTAAGGCTGAAGCAGAGACAAGAGGGTAAGGACCGGCCATGCAGAAGGAGGGCCGTGGGTCAGGCTTAAACTGAGGTTATACAAGGCATACGGTTGGGTTCTACCTTCACTACGTTCTACTTGAAGTCAAGCAAGACAGGGGAACTTGCCCTTTCAATTTTCTCTGAATCATTAATGGAATAAATAAGGGAAGGGGAGACTATGATAAAAGACAGGGTTTTTTGTCGTTTTGTTTGGTTTTTTGAAGTGGGCTCCACACTGGGTGTGGACCACGGCTTGAACTGACGACCCTGAGATCAAGACCTGAGCTAAAATCAAGAGTCAGATGCTTAACTGACTGAGCCCCCCTGGGGCCCCAGTAAAAGACAGGTTTTAAAGTCAAAAAACTGGGTGCAGTACATAATCTTACGACCCTACAATTCCAGCCCTAGGTATGTATATACCCAACAGAAAAAATGAACCAGGTTCACCACAAGGCATGTTCTAGAATGTTCACAGCAGCACTGTTCACTGTAAGCCAGAAATATCCATCCACGGAGGAATGGATGAATACAGGATAGCATACTCCCACCAGGGGATACCCTACAGCAAAGAGCATGAGTTATGATAGAGATAATGCAAATGAACAAAGCCAGAAACAAGAGTTTGATACTGTATGGTTCCCTGTATATAAAGTTCAAAAATGGGCAAAATCAATCCGTCCAACTGGAATGGATGGGAGGAACCCAAAAGAAGAATTTCAGAGGAGCTCATCCCAGTGTCACACACTGAGGCTCAAAGGACACCCTGCACCAGCACGGGCCCCAGCACAGGGAGAGAGCCTATGGGATCCTGTGCCCCCCCCCCACATCAAATAGAGCACTGTTTGGACAGAAATAGGAATGTGGGTGGTGAGAAGGGATTCCTCTTCAGTCTTCCATGCCGCACAGAGCACCCCTGGAGCTCTGGGTCCAGCTCAGGGGTCTGCCCTTCCCTGTCCCAGCCCCAAACAACAGTGACAAGAACCGTGTCTAGCAGAATGTTAGGAAGGTGCTAGCAAATGAATGTGGATGTGGCTTACACGACCCTTCACCCCAAGTCGAGACAACTGAAGGTAGTGATGAGGGCATCAGGCTTCTCCACCTCCCCCCAGGGTGACAGCCCAAAACTCCATCACCAGTGGCTCTGTTTTCCTTTGGGGAGATGGGGCTGCCTGAGCCTCGGGGCAGGCCAGGAAGGGGAATGGCTCCATTATTAACCTCTAGTTCCAGTCCTGAGAGAAGTCCAAAGACTCAGGGTCAATATGGGGGCAGGACAGGAAACACTGATGGCAAATACGGGGAACAACCAGCCACCATGCTCCCCTCCTCCCTTGGAGTACATAGGCTGTCATTCTTACTCTCAGCTGCATTGTGAGGGAAAGGTGAGATCCGAATCCGCCTTTGGGACACATCTGCTAGAGGTCAGCCCAGACCCAGGCACCTGCCCAAGTCATAATGGAGCGGGTTCAGGCTTGCAGCTCCCGGAAACTCAGCACAAGGCAGATGGGGAGGAAGAAGAAGCTGGCACGAGGCAGGCTGGGGGCCGACCGCCCAGCTGTGGTCCTGGCCCCCATGTGGGCAGGTCGGCAGTCCGGGATCCAATGTCCAAAGGGATAGAGCAAATCTAGCCCCATTCAGCCTTGATCCATACCCAGATGGGTCCACTCCAGAGTGGGACACAAGACAGTGGCCGGGGACAGAGAGACAGGGGCCAGTGGGATGGGGAAATATTTGTTTTTTTTTTTTTTTTAAGATTTTATTTATTTATTTGACAGAGAGAGAGACCACAAGTAGGCAGAGAGACAGGCAGAGAGAGAGGGGGAAGCAGGCTCCCCGCTGAGCAGAGAGCCTGACGCGGGGCTCGATCCCAGGACCCCGAGATCATGACCCGAGCCGAAGGCAGAGGCCTTAACCCACTGAGCCACCCAAGCGCCCCAGGGGATGGGGAAATGTTAAGAGAGGGCCAGGAGTCAAGGTCTCAGCCAAGCAAATGAGGTCAGAGCAGGACTCCGACACCTGAGACTCCATACGCGTTGGTCACTCCCTCCGCTGTAAGTTGGGAGCACTGTCACATGACCAGTGACAGAGAAATCATGCTCCGCGGGTA
>CM052811.1:103507081-103536569 GCA_028533885.1 Nasua narica | reverse complement strand
CAAGGTCTCAGCCAAGCAAATGAGGTCAGAGCAGGACTCCGACACCTGAGACTCCATACGCGTTGGTCACTCCCTCCGCTGTAAGTTGGGAGCACTGTCACATGACCAGTGACAGAGAAATCATGCTCCGCGGGTAGCTGAGGAAGGCTAGGACTTGGTAGACATAAGATCACCCAGCATTGAGGGCAGCCGGCTTAAGACCAGGGAGTCACAGGACCGGCTGGGTATGGCAGGGTTTTTGGACATGGTAGTGACCAGTTCAGCCTGGAACCTGGTCCTCCCCGCACCCCCAAACCCTGTCACTGGCTGGACGTACTACGCTTCACCTGGTTATAGAAACCTCCCTCCAGGAAGCTGGTCGTTGTCAGGGAAAGCCAAGCAGCGTGTGTTTGCCAGAGGGAGGAATTCCTGCAACAGGAATCCTGAGGAAGACATTCTCAGAGCCTTTCCAGGACCCCGCAGAGCCACCCACCCCGGCTCCCAGCAGCTGATCCCCGGCCCCCGCTCTCGGTGCTCGGGCACCTCAGCAAATGCTCACCCTTGCAGATGAGCCCAGCAGAAGCTCTCGCGCTGCCTGTTCTCTAAAACCCACTCGTATTGTTCGTATCTCAACTCGAGGGCATTTCTAAAACTCAGAAAGACTCCCTCCCGCACTGGTTGCCTTTGACCAAGTTTGCCAGGTGCTCGTTCCAAAGGGAAAGCCCGAGCAAGACCCGCGACTTCCCCGGGACGGGGCGGGGGGGCGGGGAGGTTCCGGGCCACTCTCCGTGGCAGCCGATGTTGCTGTTGTGTTACTTCTGTGCAGGTTAAAATTTAAAAAATCATAACAAAGGTTGGCTTCTGTAGGGCGCACGCTGAGGCCTCACAATGCTTGCTGTCATAGAGGGGCTGATTACCCAACTCCATTTATCAAAACGTCACTTCTCTGACAGCCCCTAATAAATATCCTGCCAGAGACCCCGCACCTGGCAGCCTTGCCACTCGGCAACACGCCGCTAACCTAATTTGCTAATTGCTGCTTTCCCCATTAATTTTAGTCCTGTCTTGTTTGGTGTTGACATGGAGGAAAAAGAAATAGGGTGGAAAAAACAGGCAAGAAAGAAAATATCTCGGGGTCCCCCAGCAAGCACCCGCCCTCCCACTCCTGAACACAACCGCTGGCTCACACTCACACCTAAACACCAACGTCCTTCCCTCTCTTTTTCTCACCACCAGTGAAAGAGATTAAACTTTTAAAGGGGCAGGCGCCAGATTTCCCTCAACAAAATCAAGGCACGTGCTTGACAACGGGATATAAGGTTTGACCCCGGAGGAAGCGGTACACATACAAGGGAACTGTAGTTACTGTATCCAAAGTCATTCGAACCGAATAGGGCATCAAAAGGTTCACAAGTCCAGCTCATCGGCCCTCCAGGCCAGGCCCACCATTCCAGACCCTCTCTGTGTCACAGGGGATTTCTGCCTCCCTTTTGGTCTCACTCTAAGTACTGATGTCCAAGATAATGGCACAGGACAATGCGGGAGGATGGGCTTTCCCAGCCAGGCCTGTTTCTCCCTATCCCCTGGGCTTCCCACACCCCTACTCCTTCTGCTCTTCGACTCTTGCCGAAGGCCCGAGTGATGGAGAGGCGGCCTTGTGGGCTGGTTGATTACAGATCATTACAGATGAGCCCAGTGGGTTCAAAGGCCCATCAGAGCAACAAAGGCAAGAAAGGAGGAGACTCTAGCCACAAGCAAGGAGGAAGGAAGGCACACTCTCTTTTCTGAGATGAACCCAGGGTCCCATCTACGAAAGGAGACGGCTGTCTTACCCAGAAATCTGTAAATGACCTCCTTCTCCACCCTGGTGTGTGTGCGTCTTGGGCAGTGGGCTGGCGTCCCACGCTGGGCAAAGCGAATGTGTCCACAGATCTGGTGTAGCCCGTGTACTTCCGCATTGTCGATTTCACCGCAGGCAAACCTGCCGCAGCAAACAGAACAGAACTATGGCCACGATTTTTCATTTTTAGGTTCACGGAGATAAGGCATGCTTGTCGTAGACAAATTTACACCTCCAGAAACATCCAAAGAAGAAGCCAAAAATCCCTCCATGTCTCAGCACTCAGGGACCAACACCGTCAACATTCAGCCCCTTCGTTATTTGCCAACCCCCATACAAGGGGGAGTTATTTTACACGTGGACTGTGCTAGTCCACCACCTGCCTTGCCTTCTTACTCTCATATCCAGGAGCCCTTTCTGTGCCCTGGGAAACATAGCTCCATCACCCTTTTTAACCATTTTACCAGAATTAACTATTCCCATAGAGGTGGATGTTTAAGGTGTTTTCTTGTTTTATTTCTGTCCATGATGCTTTGATGCATAGCCTTGTACATACACCTTTATGAATTTGTCCACTTTAGGATAAATGGCTAGAGGTAGAAACACCAGCTTAAATGGTACATACATTTAAAATTTAGATAAACTTTCTCACGCTGTGTCTCCAGAGAAGGTGTATGAATTTACATTGACCCCCCCACAGTGCATGAGAGTTTCACTTCCCTACCACCTTGAGGAAATCGGTTATTTTTAATTTTAATCATTGCCAAACTTCCGGGTAACAAGTGATCTGTTTCTACTTGCATTTCTCAGATTATTGTGAAGTTGTTTGTCTTCATGTTCATAGGACATTCACATGCATTTTGTAAATTACCTGTTCTTAGCGTTTGCTAGTTTTTTAATTAATTTTAAAAATTAATTAATTATTTTTTAATTGCTTATTTTTAAATAAGCGTTTGCTTATTTTTCTTATTAACTTGCAGGAGCTTTTTATTTATTAAAGATACTGCTTTTTTGCCATGCACAAATTTTTGATGTCTTCCTTACCATGTTCATTTTATGACTTCACCTTTTTTTATAGTGTTTATTCTATGATGGTGGAAAATATCAAAAACATTTGCCCATAATGAAATCTACAGTAAGGAAATACACAAGATAAATAGAATCCGTGGACATATTCACGTTTTCCAAAGTGGGACACCAACCAACTACCCAAAACTCACACATACAAGGATGGAGGAGGAGGTCATCCTTATACCTGTGGCGGGGGGGACACCCCTAACATCTCTCATCTCCCTGTCTCTGGTCTCACATCCATCTGCTCCTTCCCTATGTGGATGACAAGCTTCCTGGTGGCCTGACTTCCAGGAAGCAGCTGCTAGAGCCAATGGCAGAAATCGAGCTTAGAGGCAGGGCGATGTGACAAGTGAATAACCAGCCTCCTGGGTTTAAGGGTAAGCTCCTGGAGAGTTCACGTCTGGCTCCAGCCTGGATAGAGCCCCCAATTCTTTGTCCCCAGATCATAGCACAGACCATGTATCGTTGCCGAGAAGGGCAATGCAGCTAGGGGAGGAGATGGAGCGGGAGGAAGAGGAAGCTAGGGAGAGCTCCCACATTTGAGTACCTCACCCAGTCCTTTCTGCCTGGGCTCCAAGGCCAGGTCATGGCTGATGTAGAGAATAAAGCGTGGGTGGTCATATACACTCGAGGCAGAAGACCAAGGACAAGGTCCACCCGTGCAGGGGTGTATATGTACGTGTATGTACTCCCTCTTCATGGTATTGGCAGATGTGTGCACAAAGCTGTGCGCCAAACACATGTGGGGTTGAGTGTGGCTGACATGAGTGAGTCACAGCTGGTGACTGTCCCAGCAGCTCTGGGTCATTGTCTGTCTACATAAGGACAAGGGGTCTTGACGGACATTGGAGACGTGAGTTTTTGTATATATGGGCAGGGTTGTAATACTGCACATGAGACCCAGGGCAATAACTTTTATGAATGATTTCCAGATTCCTACATTCAGTCCCAGAGGGACTGAGGCCACATCAGGACTGAGACCGTGTGATTGGACTACCTCTCCTTCATATGCCTAGAAAACTTCTATTCTTACTTCAAGGCCCCCACTCATTTATCCCCCTTTTCCTTAAAAAGCCTCCACGGAAGAGTCTATCACCGGGACCGATGTGCTAGTATTTTTCATAGCATATTCCAGTTACTTGTGTATGTGTATTTCCCCCTTACTAGCTCACGACATCCTCCAGGTCGGAGCCTGCAGGCCTGTCTTGTTTCTGTCTATACCACAGCTCCTAGCTCCTGACACACAGCAGATAGAATAAACATTTGTAGGATGAGCTCTTGAATCCCGGCTCTCAGACCCAGAGTTAGGCCCTGGGGCCCCTGATCTTGAATCAGATGCCAGCGACAGGGCAAAACAAAGGCATTTGGATGCTCCTAATTCCACTAAGTCAGTGGCAGCAAGAAAGGATATAAATGCGTCTGGGCTTGCTTGATCAAAGCAGTCACTAAAAGCCCCTGGGGCCTCCAGAGACCTGAAGCTGGTAAGCATCTCTTTCACCAGAGTCTGGGCTAGCAAACTGTTTCCTCAAAGGCCAGAGAGTAAATAAGTTTGGCTTTGAGGGCTCTATGATCTCTGTGGCTCCTACTCAGCTCTGCCACTTGGAAGCAGTCACAGACAATGCATGAACAGATGAGCATGGCTGCAGTCCAACAAAACTCCATAATCGGCCAACCTCTGGTCTAGAATTCTTAAGTGGAGGGAAGTGATGTTCAGACCCACCAGCAGAGGCCCCTGGTAATCAGGAAGGCCTAACCCATGAGCACACCTTCTGAGAACAACAATCTACCCAAACATTCAACATCATGCCAAGGTGGAGACCTGCTGGGGGCTGAGGATAGGGCTGTCATGTCTGGTTGCCTAGGGTGTGCACTGCACAAATCCAGGGGATGCCATTCACATAGACTGTGATATGAGTGGTGCCTTCCTTAGGTTGGACAATGTGTCATCCCTGCCTGAAGATCATCAAGGAGCCCCATATTTGTGAGAAAAAAAAATTATTGTCTGGTCGGGGGCCACATGGACTCTTGGCTACTAACCAACTAGTTCAAACACTTGAAAGACAGAGGTGTCTCCTTCAAGATAAAGGTCATAAGTAGCTCACAACCTAGTTCTTTGGAAACAACTTGATGGTGACTTGCACACAGCATAGACAGTTTGAGAATGAGGGGGGCTGGGGCCAGACGGTCCCTGGAAGGAGTGGATCATTCCCTGTGGAGGATTATGGGAATTAAGGAAGAACTGCTCCTGTTGAAGGTTAAAAGGCATATGACTTGGGGACAGAGGACTGCCTGGGCCCAGTGTGCTCTGTTGGGAGCCTCCTGCTCTCTGCCCCAGTTGCACCAGGACCCAGGGACCAGCAGGGGCTCTGAAAGTACCCAGCCCTTCACCCCACCTAAGGAGCATGGAGTGGCCCTGGGGTAGAGGTGTGATCCACCTGATCTTCACAGGCCACAGAGTCCCACTCCCCCTCTCCCCCGGACTCACGCCACCCCAGCTAGGCCCCAGAGCTGGCTGCAGCTGGCCCCAGGTCACTCCCAGGGGAAGCCTGCTGTCCAGGTCTCAGCCATTAAACTTCGCTGAGCTTCTTTCCAACCGCTACAGATGAACAAAATATTGCCCTGTTCCCAGTTACGTTAAAAGGGCCTAGTAAAGAATAATGGCAAAGATGCTCGCAGCCAAAAGCTGCTCTTGATGGCCCTTTAAGCAAGATTTACAGCAGGCATTTAGCAGTGTCCCTGGAACGTTTGCTGGCACCGATCGGTGGGAAGTACGTGCGTGGCGCCTCCCCAGGCCAGCAGGCAGGGCCATCCTTCATCCCAGGCAGTTCTGCCTGCCCCCTGCACAGTGCCGGCTCCCCCATGGGCCCTGCCCGAGTCCATTAGGCCCCTGCCTGGGCTGCCTACTAATAATCCCAGCTGTCAGGTGCCTCAGGACCAGGCCAGCTAAAAGCCTGTCCTATCAGAGGGGCTGGGAGGCCATGAGATGGGCAGGGATCTGAGAAACTGAGGCAGGGATAGGGGTGGAGGCATAGAACACAGAGGGGGTGGGGGTCACTGGAGAATAGAGGGCTATGTTAACTTGTTCATTCAACATGCATTTATTGAGCCCCTACTGTATGTCAGGCAAGCTGAGGAGAAAGAAGCTCCCAGCTCTTATGAAGCTTATTATCTAGAAGGGAAGAGAAATAATAAATTATCAACAACTTTAATAAACTATTAATTCTTTTGATAAGGAGCACCCAACATGGGAGCAAATATGTCCGGGTTGGGAACCATGCCTGAGAACAGCGGATTTTCCTAAGACATGAACCTATGCTGTCCCATATGGTGGCCACTTCCCACATGTGGCTCTTGAGAGCTTGCAGTGTGACTCATGCAAACTAAAATGAGCTCTGAGTATAAAACGTACACCAAATTTCAAATATTTCAAAATACACAAGAAAGCCTGCAAAATGTCTCATCAGTCATTTTTATAGTAATCGCATGTTGGAAATGATAAGACTTGGGAAACACTGGGTTAAGTAAAACATACTTTCAAAATTAACTCCACCTCTTTCTTTTTCCTCATCTTAATACGACTACTAGAACACTTAAAGGTACGTAACTAACTCACATTCGTGGCTACCCTTGTATCTCTACTGGACAGAATGACAGAAAGGATGCATAGGGATTAG
The DNA here is from genome assembly GCA_028533885.1 of Nasua narica. NCBI lineage: Eukaryota > Metazoa > Chordata > Mammalia > Carnivora > Procyonidae > Nasua > Nasua narica. The sequence goes on along the minus strand of CM052811.1, from coordinate 103,530,002 downwards.
CAAGTGAGGGGGACGACGTGGAGGCCAGCAGCTAAAGCTCTGGCGGTAGAATCCACCCTACTAAGAGAAAGTTAAAAGTCAGGATCCAACAAATAAGCTGGGCTCCAGGCAGAGAAACTAGGGCAGAAGCCCCTCTGCCAGCTTGTGCAAGCACACTGCCTATCTGGAGCAGGCTGTAAACTCAGCAGGTAAGCTAGTCCCTGAAGCCTACACTTGGGATGGTGGGTCTCTGGCTGCACAATTCACTCCCGATCCCACTGACAGGTTCTGCCTCAGTTTCCCCCTACTTTCGGCTCCAGCATCCTGACCTGTTGTGAGCCTGGCACTGTGTTCTGTATTACACCTGAATCCTTATTTAAGCGTCACAAAGACCCTATTACATAGGTGCCCAGTGGCTGAGCACACGAGAGAAACACTTTCTTCTCCACCAAGATATTTGGCTTTCTACTTCCATCCTTCACTTCCCAAATAACAAAGAACACCTAGGACAAAATCATCCAACACGTTTTATCTCATATATATTCTCCAACAGATTGGTAGTGACTGTCTCAAGAGCTGTGTTGAGAGGGATTCAGAGGTGCAACAGAAGAACGACGTGAGTGAGTAATAATGTCTGCCACGGATGTGCGCTTGGCTTGGTGCTGGCCATCCCTGACCTAGGTTGAGATCATAATCACCAGCAAGACCGTGTCCAAAGCAGACCCATATCCTGGAACTGAATTTACAGACTCAGCAGCTCATGGGAGCGTGCAGGGATTTCACTTGACAGCAAGGAGATATCACGACATATCCCCCAAAATATACCAGGATCTCGGGCTGCATTCAGAGGAATTACAGAGAGACGGTCCTGCTGCTCCGTGCCAAAGAGAAAACACCTAGAACACACGCTTTACAGGCACAGAACTATCATGCACACACTCAGAAAAAAACACGACCAGCTTGGAGAGGGGTCATAGGACTGCATTGTGCGAAGGTCGACAGCATGACCTGGACACTGAACCAGGCAGCCTGACCATTCTCTTCAGTACAGAGTCACAAACGACCAGTTCAACGCACCGTAATAAGCATCTGCCGTGTACCAGGCGCCGTGCCAGGCTCCGGGCATACAACAGTGAATGTGGGCTATCTTCCACAGGCTGCTCCGGGTCCGCCTGCTCCCTTCTAAACTCGGCCCCACACCCAAGAGGATGACCTTAGTGAAAGGCATCCACAGATCCCTTCCCCTCTGGCTTCCAGCCAGGCTCGGCCGATCAGAGCCCAGAAGGTAGGAGGAGAGTGAGGTCACCGTATTTGCCAAGGTGCTATGGGCGACTCGACAGAAGGCCTCAGCTTCTGCAAGGTGGCCCTCTCCGCACTCCTCCCCCAAGGTTCCAGTACCACTCAATCCCTCTGCCATCGGCCACTGGGTTAGTAACAGCTTCTTTTATTATGATGATTCATTTATTTTTTCATTCTTTTTAAGTAGGTGCTACACCCAACATAGGGCTTGAACTCACAACCCTGAGATCAACAGTCGCATGCTCTACTGTCTGAACCAGCCAGGCGTCCCAGTAACAGCTTCTTAATGCTGCTAGCCCTGGGGTGCTGAACCGCCCCACACTGAGTCCCTTAAACCTGCCCACACCCTTGTAGATCGTCCATGTACTAAACTCAAACCACGAGGTGCGAGTGTGACATCTATTTCTTGCCAGGAAGAAAACAGGCTTGGTCCCTGCCCCCAGGAGCTCCTCAACAGCGAGACAAGAAAACATGAGCAACTGTAGTAAGTTCACAGAGGTAACAACTCGGCACTCTAAGCAGTGGGGCTCAGGGACGTGGGGGGGTGGTGGCACCCACCACCTGGGGCGGTCAGGGAGGCTCCTGCAGACGAGGAGGTTAAACAGACATCTGAAGGAGGAGAATTACCTGAGAGAAGAGTGGTGCTATTCTGATGTGATCCAGGGTGAATTTGGCTCCCCAAACTTCTCCAATCTGGAAGCAGCAGCCGAAGGAGATGGCAAGGTTCCCCTCGGAGCGATTTACCGGAGAGGCTGCAGGACCGCTCGGGGTCGGTGACCCCAGAACAAGGTTTCATCCTGTTGGATGAAGGGGCGGGACTGGTGGGGTGCTGGAGCCAGCCAGTCCTGGGGGGTCCCCATTCCACTGCTGCCCAACCCGAATCTTGGTACAATACTACAGCCCTGCCAGCCACATGGGTTGGAAGGACAGAGATACAGGGGTACAAAATTGTGTGTGCCAGAAGATGGGCAAAATTACCACCATTCTAGTTGCACCTGGGTGGCTCAGTCGGTTAAGCGTCTGCCTTCAGCTCAGGTCATGATCCCAGGGTCCTGGGATCGAGTCCTGCATCGGGCTCCCTGCCCAGTGGGGAGTCTGCTTCTCCCTTTCCCTCTGACCATTCCCCCTCCCCTGCTCATGCCCTCTCTCACACTCTCTCAAACAAATAAAATCTTTAAGAAAGAAAGAAAGATAGATAGAAAGATAGAAAGAAAAGAAAAGAAAGAAAGAAAACCTACCACTGCTCTACCCCAGTTCTGTGGAGGCAAGAGGAAAGAATGCCAAGTCCATGGGGGAAAAGGGGGTTTTAACACACAGTAACTCCATCCACTGCATACAAGGGGCAGTCAGGTATCTAGAATCTGCTCCAATCCCTAAGACCAAAGAAGGAAGATGAAGGAGAATGCTGCTTCTCTTGAAATAAGCAGAGGACCAAGGATTCCCTTCTTTCTCTGAAGCTGGGATTACAGGGATCCATCCAGTGGTTCTTGGCCCTGAACATCCACTCAAATCACCTGAAAGATTTTTTTAAAGTACCAATGCCAGCGCCTTGCCCCCCAAACCTAGTGTGCAGTCCAGATCGAGAGCCACAGCTACATATGACATAAAGGACAGACAGCGGAGAGGCTCAGAGACAGGAACTGTCTTGCCTAACTCCAGGGCAGCCGAGTGCCCAGAAGATGTGAGCCCAAAGGTGCCCGACTACAGGACCAACTCTCACACATCCCACCACCCACTCCCCCCCCAAAAAACTGAGGGACTTTGTCACCATCACTATAAGGAAAGAGACAAGGAAACTAAGCTCCATAAAAAAGAACGCCTCAAGAGAAGAAAAGACCCAGGGAAGGATGGGGTAGGAAAAGTCAAAGAAACTATAACTAGGAAAAAATGAACAGACTTTTCCTTACAAACACATTTGAGTGCTTAGTATACACCATCTCTCCTAAACTCTGAGGCCACAAAAGGGAACAAGAAAGACACTGTCCTTAACTTCATAGGCTTACATCTAGACCAGGACAGCAAATTAATGACATTGGTGCCATCACTCGCCCTTCCTGCACCCCTGCCAGATTTCACTAATCAACCCCCACATCCTTTGTACTGACCCCCAATTTGGCCCCAATTTCCTTTCAGCTGGCAAGACTCTGTAAGCACCCGGCCAGGCCGTGTGGGGCCCCGACATCAGTGCTCGGAGTACAGGAGCAGGGGTGTGGGGGGAGGGCAAGGAGGAGGCAGCTTTACTGAGGTGAACTGACAAATTAAATTGTAAGATACGGAAAGTTTAATCGTGGTGATTTGATAACCATGCTCGGGTGAAAGGATTCCTACCCTATGGTTAATTAACATATCTATCCCTCAATGTATTTCTTTTTTTGACAGGAACACTTAAGTTCTACTTCCTTAGCAAATTTCACTGATACAATACAGTGTTACCAACTACAGCTACCATGTTTTACTTTGGATCCTCAGCCCTTATTTGTCTTCTAGGGGCAAGTGGGCATTCTTTTACCAACTGCTCCCTATTTCCCACAGCCCACAAAGGTGGAGTCTTCAAAGCAGGTCAGAGACCCCTGGGGCGAATCTCCACCACGGCTCAACCACAGCCTCCCATGCCAGCCTGGGCTTCCTCCCCTCTCCAGGCTCGGTCCTGAGTTCCTGCTTCTCGGGTCGGACACTCTTCTGAGCATCTTTGGGAGGCATGGAATGAGAAGGAAACTGTAGGTCACATTCCTGCTGCATCCACCCAACATGCCTGGGCCTTTGCCATTCCAGCCAGGCTGTTGGCCAAGCCTCGGTGCCTTCCCCTCAGCCTGCTATCTCTGAGCAGGGGTTCTCCAACTGCACTCCCAGCCCTGGCCCCATCCCAGACCAGTTACCCCACACTTTCACGGGGCCCTGCCTCAATGTTTCCAAAGCTCCTTGAGTGATTCTAGGATGTGCGCAAGTTTGGAGATGGCAGTGCTAGACGTCCTGCTCCGGGCATCTCCCCTCCCTGCGCCCTGGGAGGACAGAGCCGCCGGCACCTTGCTCGGAGTCGAGTCAGCTCTGCGAGGTGATGTCCGAGGTGGAGACAGGCGGCCGGCCTGCCAGCTGCTCGCCCTCCAAACCCTCCAAACCCAACCCCCGCCGGGCTCAGCGCCGAGCCCTGCCAGGCCTGCTCCCCAAGGCGTCCGGTCTTCCAAATAAAAACAGGCGGCCAGAGTTCAGGGCCCACTGGCGTTCTCCCGGTAAGCACCTTTTGTTCCAGGCTCAGAGCTGTTAATTAAAGAGCCGTGATTAATGAGGAAGCGCTCCTGGTCCCCATCTAGAATGAGAGGTCCTGGGGATGCTGACTTTGCTGGAGGAGTCTGCAGTCAGATTCCAACTGGAGCTATTTATAGCCTGGGCTCCGCTAGGGTTGGGAGGAAGATGAGCCTCCTCCTCCTCCCCTTCTCCCCTCCCTCGCCCACCCCACCACCACACCATGATGGAACACAGAGGTAGGAATATGCATGAAGGAAGAATTTCTTTTTGAGTAAATCTTAGCGCATCCACATTCCCATTAATTCACCCAAGCCTTCATCCCCCCGACACAGATTTATTGAATGCCTACTAAGTGCCGGGCTCCAGGCCAATTGGTGTGGCCGCACTCTGAGGAAGAGCAGCACGGCCCTGTCCGGGACTTTTCTTTCCAAGGGAGGAGTCACGACCGGGCAGTCTAGCAGTACGGGGACAACTGTAAATAGAGGCAAGGGCTCCGAAGGAGGGGACTGGGGCTCCAGCAAGTCTTGAAAGGGTTCCATGCACCCTCCCCACAGAGCCAACCAGCAGATCACTGCCCTTCTCACCCTGAGTGAGGAAACAGGCTCCGACATGTTCTGGAAGCCGAGGGTCCCTATTCAAAATCAAGCGCGGCTTCCCAAACTCCTGTCCTCTTCCCCAACACACAGTTTGCACCCCTTGGGGGTCACACAGAATGGTGCTGCCGGGTGTGAGTCCACAGAATGGGAGGAGTGATGTCACCACACCCCTGGGTGACCCCTATCAAGCCCCCCATGCACTGTCCCCCAGGCTCTGGCCGGTGAAACCCAGGGTGACCTTGGGAGCCACATCTTGAAGGAGTAGAGTCTCCATCAACCTGGATCCCCGAATGGCTTTGTGGAGCAGACCATCCCTCCACATCCCCCCCAACCAGGTGAACTTTATGCAAGCAAGACATAAACTTCAGGGCACCCAGGGGGCCCAGTCATTTAAGCATCTGCCTTCGGTTCAGGTCATGACCTTGGAGTCCTGGGATCGAGTCCCAAGTTGGGCTCCCTGCTCAATGGAAAGCCTTCTCCCTCTCTCTCTCTCTATCAAAAATGGATGAATAAAATCTTAAAAAAAAAAGATAGAAACTTCACTGTTCTGAGCCCCTAAGATGTCGGAGTCCACCTATCACAGCAGCGAGCATCACCTGAGCTAATAGAATAGAACTGCCGGCTCCAGACTCTATGTCTACTGGCTCTCAGAAAGAAGTCAGTGACTTCCTGAAACATGTTGTGACCAGGCACCGAGGGGCATGAAGGGCAAGGACGCTCAACATCCTTCACAAACGCTTCCTCAGTGGGGCCCTGCTCGGAGTCGCTGCGAACCAGCCCTGAGACATCCCGACCCCGCACCTCCCCCTTCTCCCCTCCAGCAGCTAGAACCACAGTGGTCCATCCAGCGCTAGCTGGGGACAGAGGTGACAGAGAGTGAGAGGACAGAAGAGGTGCCTTCCTGGAACAAGATGAGAACCATGGCATAAGTCTTCCCACAGAAGCCGTACCTAGCCCCATGGGTGGGCGGCATGCTTGGCAAGGAGCCCCAGAAATGAGGGGAGAAGGTCCAGCACACATGCTGGGGACACCACCGGGGAGTGACTCTGGCCCCAACTCTCTCCACCATAAAACGGGCCCGTGAAAGGGCACCTGGGTGGCTCAGTGGGTTAAAGCCTCTGCCTTCGGCTCAGGTCATGATCTCAGGGTCCTGGGATCGAGCCCCGCATCCGGCCCTCTGCTCAGCAGGGAGCCTCCTTCCCCCTCTCCCTCTGCCTGCCTCTCTGCCGACTTGTGATCCCTCTTTCTATGAAATAAATAAATAAAATCTTAAAAAAAAAAAAAGGGGCCCATGATAGGGCCTTGTCACAATATCTGACCCATGAAAGACAAAAAGCTACAAACCTATGAACCGACAGAGTCCAGAGTGGAAAGGACATGGGGAGAACCTGCATCTAGAAGGAGGCATCAGGCCGCCACATGGCCCAGCCCAGAACCATTTTCTGTCTGGACTTCTTAATATCCAAGGGTAAAATGTCCTCCCTGTTTGAGTCAATTCTAATTGAATTGTTCCTTGTAGCAAAAGGCATTCTGCTTCATCTCTCAAAACAAAACACTTACTGTCTCCATGACTCAGTTTCCCCAGCTATAAAATGGGAAAGTGGCTCTTGTTGTCCCACTGAAGCTTTCTGCTAATGGGACGTGCATGATGACCACACCCATCTTCTCGGGTTTTCGCGGGGACTCCGTGAGCCTGCACTGTAGAGGTATTCACATCCAAGACCTCCTTCCTGAGTCCCAAAGCTCCTTTCCTCCCAACACGGCTGCCAGCGTCCGTAGGGCTTACTTTACTCTTCTTTTGTAGACACCAAGCTCTCTGGTTATGTGAAACGCTATTTCGAGGCCCACACATCCCTGGATGGGACAGGAAAACAGTTCTGCTATTTCTAAGCCCAGCAGGTGTCTAAGGAGGCCGGCTCAAGAGGCCGTCTTGTCCCCTTCGTTCTGCTCGGCTCCGCACGGAGGTGGGCTCTGCGAGTGAGAGCGGAGCTGCTCGCCCCATGCCAGGGCAGGAGCGGCCAGGGACGAGCCCAGCCGGGTGGAGAGAGAGAGAGGCCGGTGCTCAGTCGCGCGCTGTGCACTGGGGGTGACGCTGTCACTCCCGGGCTGGGAGGACGAATTCTCTATGTCGGCGTCACTGGGCTCAGGGACGCCCGGGGAAGCCAGTGTGTCTGGGAGAGTGTTTCTGGAGACAATCAGCATTCACATTAGTGGGCTGAGTCCAGATCACCCTCACCCAGGAGGAGGGGCTCCAACGGGACAAAAAAGCAGAGGAAGAGTGATTTGCTCTCTGCTTGAGCTGGGACGCCCAGCTTCTCCTGCCCTCGGACGCCGGAGCTCCCGGCTCTCAGGCCCCCAGACTCAGACTGGGACTCACCCCACTGGCTTCCCCGTCCCAGTCCTCAGGTCTTCCGGCTCAGACTGGAACCCCACCACCAGCTTTCCCAGGCCTGCAGCTTGCAGACGGCAGTTCGTGGGACTCCTGGCCTCCGCAATCCTGCGAGCCACTCCCCAGAATCATCTCATTCTAGACACCTATGTATATCCCCTTGGTTCTATTTCTCTGGAGCTCCCCCAAAACTTCAGTAAAATGAACCCATCTCCTTAATTCCTATGAGTGCCAAAGAAGGGGAAGACTTTCTGACTTTCACAGCAAGAAGCAAATGATTAAGAGCAGAGGCAGAACTCAAAGGGGCCAGGGTTTCCGAGGCAGGGCAGGCTCAGAGAGGAGGAGTAATTTCCCTGAGGCCACACAGCACTTGGGGGCCGACCCAGGATTCAAACACAGGTGTGCTTGCTCCCCACAGAGTGCCTTCCATGCTCCCTACCTGCTGTGTCCTCGGTCACCCCGACATTCCTGCCACTCAGTCTCCCTCCCTGCGTCCCAGTCTTGTTCCCAGGGAGGCATCTTATCCTCATGTTTGGGGATGGAGCACCCACAGGACCGTGAGACTGGGTGAGCCTGAGCCCTGCTTGGTGCTCGGGTGGTGTGTGTGGTGTGTACACGGTGCACACACATGCACACACATGCTTGCACACACACACACACACACACACACACACACACACTCCTCCTGGGCTGCTCTTCCCTGATCCCCCTGAAACTGCGCAGCTACCGGGCCGTGGCCTGGGGAGCTCAGCTGAAGTGGGCGGCTGCGAGCCACTCCCCCCTCCCCACCCCCCCACCGCCCCGGGCCACTCCACGTGCAGCGATTTCCAGTGACCCGTCCCTTTCTTCTTAAAGTCATCCCAGCTCCTATTTTCTGGGCACATAAGGCTGGCCATGGAGATAGTCAGAGGACCCTTCTAACAGGCCAGGGATCCCCAGGTGCAGACCCCAAGACCAGGGTCTGAGAACAAGTGGCTTATCTGGGAGGCGGTCCCGGGTAAGATGCGAGATGTGGGAGGGAAGACAGAGAAGGATGGCCAGGCAGGATGGTGTCCATTCGTGAGCCAGTGACCTCTGGGGGCAACCGGGGGTTCAATCCCCTGGGAACCTCAAGGAGATGGGGTGGGAAGATCCTCTGCTGTCGCAGTGGAGGACGAAAGGAGCTGGGGAACTGGCGTATTTATCCACCAACTCCCATCCTCACTGGCCAAGAGCAGCCCCCGACCCCTAGGACGTGAACCACCAGCACTTCCGGCCCCCCCTGCACGCAGTCCGAGGGGAAGCCACAGCCGGACCGAGAGTAAGACTCTGTGCACAGAAGCAGGATGTGGGAGACACACAGGCAGGGCACCTACGGCTTCTCTGCTCCTCCCTTTCCTTCCACACTAGCCATCCTGGGCCTCCCTGGGACCAGGTCCACCCCACCGTCTTAAGCCACTGGGGGCCCTACCTTGAACTTGGCACCTAAGAGCCCGGACCCAGAGTTACACAGTCACACTTCAAGGCCATGTGGCCCCAACGACACGCAGAACCTCCAGAAGTCTCTGTTCCCTTCTCTGTAGCACAGCATAGGGGTTCCCAGTTGTGCAGCTGCCGTGAGGTTTGGATAACACAACGCTTGCACACCGACCACTCGAACAATGTTTCCCGCCACCCAGGGCGGTCCCGCACCGCTGTGTGGATGGGCCCCTGTTCCCGGCCACCTGCCCAAGAGAGCGCCAAGCGCAGCTGGAGTCCAGCCTGGGCTCCGCTCCCTCAGCCATGCGCCTCAGCTCCAAGGAAGCCGTGCCCTGTTCTCACTGGCCCCCCCGGAGAGAAACACCCCTGATCACCTACTTGCCTTGAGATGCCTTTTTCTAAGTTCACACAGACTCACTATGTGGGTTACCGGGAGCTCTGATGATGACTGTTATCACTCTCCTATTGTAAGCTAATTCGTTCACGGGAGGGGTCCCCTAAAGGGCAGGAAACCCAGGCCAGCGTTTCAGGAACGGCCTCGCCTGAAGCATTTCTCCCACAACTTAAGAAGTAGCTCTGAGGGTGGCCCCGTCGGCTCAGCGTCCCACTCCCGGTTTCAGCTCAGGTCGCGAGCTTGTGTTCGTGGAATGGAGCCCCGCGTCAGGCTCTGAGCTCAGCACGCAGTCTGCTTGAGATTCCCTCTCTCCCTCTCCCTCCTGCTCACACTGTCTCCCTCAAGTAAATAAAATCAGCCCTCTACATGGCAGGAATCAGGGATAGCTACCTGCTTCTGGGCCCCCGGAAGCACTCGGGTCTGCAAGCTGCCGGCCACCCGCGGCGCCACTCACACCAGCGGGACAGTCAAAGAAAAAGGTTACTTAGTGAGCTGCCAAGGAAATATTTTACCAGGACCTCTGGGGAGGTTCTCCGCGGACCCAGTGTGCTTGGTCCCCAGCAGAGGCTGGAGGGGGTCCGGCAGACTCCCTGGGACAGACTCTTTTCAGTGGAAGAGAAAGGAGGACACAGACAGAATGGACCAACACTTCCACTGCACCAACTTCTCCCCGACTCCGGCCATCCATCCAGAAGCTCTGTTTATCCCCATGCAGGTCCTGTGAGAACGCAGACCAGCCCCAAGCGCTCAGTCCATCCCCTCCCCTTGGTCATTTAGGGCTCAGTCCCTTCCCGCGCCCTGGGGGCCCCTCTCTGCCCCTCCAATCTCTTTATGTCCAAGCCTCCTCCAATCTCCTGTGCTCCTCATTCAAAAGTTCAAATAGACCACACCACCTCTGCAAACATCACAAATTTCCTTTCTGCCAGCCTGAGGCCCCGAGCTCATCGGGAATCTAAACCATAAATGCTCTTTTGCAACTGGAGAGAGCTTTTCAGTTTATTTGCCCCACACCCCCTAAAGTCTTCATAAAACCCCTTCCCTGAAATCCCACCATGGGAGCTTCCCGGAGTTCCCTTCCCTAGGTGCACATGGAGATAGGCATCCCTCCCCACCCAGCCCCCAGCCCCGGTTCTGCATCACCCAGGGGATCTGAGAGGAAAGTGGGAAGCACGCGCTCTCCCTGGGAGGACCCGAGCTGTCCCCTGGGAACCACCCACAAGCCCTTGGCCTGAGTCAAATCTCCCTGTCCCTAGCAAGCTCGCTAGAAAGGCCTCCCTCCTCAGCCCAGCACAACTAAAGAAGGCGTGAGGGCATGGCGGAACTCCTCTCTGCAAACCACCCCCCAGACCGCCCCCTCCCTCTGCCCTGCGAGGTCTCCCCATTCTCCCCTCCTCCTCCCCGGGGCAGAGCCACCAAGAGCCCAGTTAAGTGCAGACGCTGGAGCCTGTTTGTATGTACACACTCGCACACTCTGCGCACACACACACACATTTGCAGTGACCAGAAACACACACACAACCGCCAACATAATCCCCAACGCTCTAACGATAAGCAAAGGAAAAGAATTCTACAAACTTGCACATCTACACACCACGGACCCACGTGCACGGTCCCCCTCCCCCACGTACGCACACACGACCATGACTATACGCACGTGTACACGTTCCCAGGTACCCGCCTGCACAAAGAGCAGCACAAATAGAAATGCAAGACGCGGCTGGTAACAGCCGCACAGGTGCACACGCACGCCCAAGGCGGCACACGCGGACACACAATATACACATGCGAGCACACAGAGGCGCACGTCCTGGGCACGCCATACCCACCCACACTCGGGCGCCACTCCGAAATCCCAGACTAGGAGACCAGCTCCGGACCGGCCGGGCGGCTGGGGTGTTCCAAGGGAGAGTCACAGTAATGAGCTCTTTAATTAAAGTCCTCTTGCCACCCGCCGGCCACGAGGCCCTGCACGCCAACACCTGGCTTGGATCCTGGGCATCTCGGAGGCTGCAGATGGGCCGGGCTGCCGCCGCCCAGAGGCTCGGTCTGGGTGGTCATTAGGGACAGGGACCCAGCTGAAGAACTCACAGCCGCCCAGCCGGTCCATGTTTCTCTTCCAGCAGAGAAGGTCCTGCCAGCTCCGTGGCTCTTCCTCTCCGTGTCCTAATTATGCCTCTGACTCTGGCTCCCCTCCGTGCCCTGCCACCCAACCATCCCCAACATGCACATCCACACGCGCGCGTGAGTGCCTGCAGGCCATGGAGGGCCAGGGGTAAGGGCCCCAGCTGACCCAGGCCTGTGGCTCCAGCCCTGCTTGGCCCACAGCCCAAGTGGGAACCAGCTTCAGTGCCCCAGCACCACCCTTGGCCAGTCCCCCCAAGTCCCAGCCACAGTCCACTCCCCAGACTGAGCCCCTGCACCACCCCTCCCTCCCCGAGGCCCCTCTGGGCAGGTCAGCCTTTTGCCTCTGCCTGTTTGGGTCGGTTTGCTAGGACTGAGTGGCTTAAGCAGGAAAATTCGTTGGCTCACAGTTCTGGAGGCCAGAAGCCCAAGTCCAAGGCATCGGCGGGGCTAGTTCCTTCTGAGGGAGAACCCGTCCCAGGCCTCCCCCGCCAGCTGCTGGTGGCTTCCAGCAAAGTGATTCTCCTTGGCTTCCTTGCAGGTGAATCACCCCAATCTTTGCCCGGATCTTTGCATGCCGTTCGTTCTCCCTGTGTGCACGCTATCTCCGAATTTCCCTTTTTCAGGAGGACACGGGTCAGAGTGGATTAGGACTCACCCTCATGACCTTGCTTTCATTGGATCGCCTCTGTAAAGACCCCGTATCTCCAAATAAGGTCACATGCTGAAGTCCTGGCGGCTAGGGCTTCCACATATGGGGGTGCCGGGGGACACAATTCAGCCCATAACACGGCACTGTTGTTAGCTCTATGTGCCCACACCTTGCAACCCAGTTGCACACTATCGCTCTGATCTCCATGGGAGAGGTTCTGGCCAGCAACGGGTTAAGGTATCATTCACCTGTTCACTCACAGCCTCAGTCAGTGGGCTTTTATTGAGCATCTTCTATGTGCCAGGCATTGTCTTGAGGTCTTGAGGGCCAAGATAAGCAAGGACAATAAACGAGGGAGCACGTAGGGAGAATAATGCCAGCATAGGTCAAATGCCATGAAGGATATGAACAGGCTGGAGGATGGAGAATAATGGGGGTGAAGAGGGTGACTTAGGACTGGGTCATCAGAGAAGGTTTTTCCAGGGACGAGGTGTTTCAGCAGAGGCCTGAAGGCCGGAAGGGAGACCACTGTGCAAACATGTTCAAAGAGGAATATTCCAGGCCAAGGGAATAGCAAGCTGGAAGATGAAGAATCCAAGGAGAGCTCATCATGTCCAGGGAAGAGAAAGGAGGCCACATGGCTGCTCTGTCTTGAGAACCCAGAGGAGCCCCCTTTCTGATGCAGGCACGGTGTGGGCAACCCAGAGGGCTCAGAGCCCCAGATGTGGTACGGCGGGAGGCCTGGCAAGGACCAGGTCACAGGGGCTTCGTGGGCCATAACGGGGAGTTTGAATCTTAGCCTGAGAGCAGACTGGGACAGCGACCCCACTGTATCCGGGCTTTCCCATGAGGCTGCACTGGAAGGAGCCAGGGAAAAAGTGAGGAAAGCACAATCATTTTGAGGGGCCCCAGCAGCTCGATCCATCCGGGCCCACCCGAGCAGGTGCGTGTGACATGGTGAGGCCACATTCCGTGTTACCCAGTGTATTTTAGCCAGAATCTGCCATGGATTCTGGTGCTCATATGAAAACATTCCAATTCCACTGCTTCGAACGCTGGTCAACTCTCAGCTCTGTGCCTGTAAGAAATAGACTGAACGTGGCATCGAGTCTACTTTTCAGACTTAAGCTTGGACCCTCAGGAGCCCTTGAGACTCCGGGTTCCGCAGGAATTCCTAAGAGCTCTGTGGTACCAATGTGGAGCACGAAAATCAGCCAGCAAACTGCGGCCCCGAGGCCAGAGAGGGCAGGGCTGGCCCGCACCCGTCCGGCGTCAGAGAGGAGCCCCCTCTGGTTCCCGAAACACACAAGCTTTTCCCCACCTCGGCACCTCCACACTTGCTGCTCCCAAAGCCAGGAACACTCCTCCACTGCCTCTCCCACAGCTGGTTCTTCCTCCTCCTTTAGGCTTTCACTTAAATGTCAGCCACCTCGAGAGGCTTTCCCCGATCACCCATCTAAAGGTGGTCCCTTCTGTTCTTCTCTGCCAAGGCGGACTGCGCAGCACGGATCACAATGAGACCCCCATTCAATCCAAACTCCCCGAGGGATGGCTATGAACCCATCTCGTTTAGGAGGGAGGGAAGGAGGAAGAAAGTAGGAAAAGAAAGACAAAAGGGAGAGAGTGGGGAGGAAAGGAAAGGAGAACGGGAGGGAGAATGGATATTTGTGGGGTAAGATTCATAAGGTCTAAAGCAGGATTGCTCAAACTCAGCACTATGGTCATTCGAACTGAGTCAATTCCTTGCTGAGGGGGGCTGTCTGGTGCACTAGAAAATCGTCAGCAGCACCCCTGGTCTCTCTCCACCACACATCACTCCCCTTGAGGTTGCGATAACCAAAAACGTTTCCAGACATTGCCAAATGTCCTTAGGAGGGTAAAATCACCTGGAGGCTTCTGGTCTGTTTTCAATAACTGAACTCTTATTTCAAACCTAATCTGATATAGAAGCCCAAGAGATGAAACACATTCCAGGAGAGCCACCCTGGGGCTCTGTATCTGTCAGCAAGGGCCGTGCTAATGCCATGTAACAGGTGTCCCGAGACTCAGAGGCTTCCAGCATCTGTTGCCATGTGCCATCTGCAGGTAGCCTGCAGGGTGCAGCGGGGCAGCTCACCTCAAGCTCAAAGTTGGCTGCACCTGGCCTCAGGCCACGGCCTGGGTTCAGGTCAGTCTAGGCGTGTGTGTTGCGGGTCAGTCTAGGCGTGTGCGTTGCGGGTCAGTCTAGGCGTGTGTGTTGCGGGTCAGTCTAGGCGTGTGTGTTCAGGTCTGTCTAGGCGTGTGTGTTCAGGTCTGTGTAGGCGTGTGTGTTGCGGGTAGCACGGACATGCCCTTCACAAGAGCAGCTCGCCAGCAATGCAGAAGGGCACCAGCCAGATCCCACAGGCATGCTTACCTGCCCCTTCTCTCGTCCAGCCTGCAAATGCTTCATTGTCCCCTGAGCAACCCTGAGAGCAGTGGTGGGGAAACATGACCCTGTCCCCTGAGCGAGGGTAGCGAGTACTGGCTTATCCATGACTCACCTATCCTAAACCTAAGAACACACTGATCCAGTTCGTTGGGACTCATGGACAACAGCAAGTCATGGGCCTGCACTGACTTCTCCCCGATACCAATGCCTCGCTGAGCCTCTACTCGGGACCCCGAGAGTCTGGCAGGGCCCTGAACCCAGGCTCCATCTGTCAGCTCACAATCGTGAGCCTCTGGGCTCAGCCACACTCCTTGTGCAGGCTTTCCTGAGCACCTGGCAGTGTGGCTCTCATTTAGCAAGCATTTTTCCCATGCCTCCTCTGGCCGGGGCACTGGGGATCCCGTGGTGATCCTGGAGCACATAGCCAAAAGGGGTGAATGACCCCGCTCCCCTTGGGGGTGACCCCAACCTCCGCACAGACCCACCAGCCACCATCTCTCCCCTCTCTGATGAATGCTCCTGGTATTAATCTCCCCAGAATCTGCATTTGGGGCTGCAGAAGGACCTCTTCCTGCCATAGCTCCGGCCCCTCAAACAGGGATCTTTTTGATATGGGGATTTGTCTTGTCAAGATATCATCATGTCTAAACCTAGGCTCTGTCAGCAGCCCCATGAAAATGAATAATGGCCGCAATTATGACCCATATAACAGCCCAATAAAACCTAATTAAAATGATCCACATCCCATCTGCCAAGTGCAGGGCAAAGCAGCCAGGGAGGGATGGAGGCCCAATCAGTTCAAGGAGAGTAAGTAATGTGAATAATAATAATAACACTAATAATCATCATATTATAATAAACATAGAGTATTCGCATACTACAACATGATCACGACAATAATGTCACTGTCGCGGCTAACGTGACGGGAGCACAGCGTGCCCGCCCTCGTGCTAGAAGAGAGATGAGGAACTTGTTCGGAGTGATGCTAACGGTAGGTCGGGACACCGAATGGTAAGGCTCCAGCGGTGCCTGGCAGGTAACAGGTGTCGACTGCATGAAGAAATATGGTCAAGATTCCATGTCAGGCAACACAAGACCCCATCCAAACAACCAACAGACATTTATTAAGCACCCACTAGAAGGCTAGGTCTTGTACGAAAAACCAAGGAGGGACAAAGATGAGCCGACCACCGAAATCTGACATGATTGTTGCTGTAATGGAGGTGTGCGCAAACACAGTGAGTACGTGGGCACGGGGAGGGGTTTTATTCGACCCGGGAAATCAAGGAAGACTTTCTGGAGGAGGCAAAACTGGAGCTGGGTCCTAAAAGGTAAATAGGAATTTGCCGGACGGCCAAGAAGAGGAAGGCATTCCAGGCAGAGAGAACAGCAGGTGCGAAGTTGTCAAAGGGTCAGAGGCCCCATATTCTGGGAGTCTCAAAGTTCGCATGAAAGTTACAGCGGGAGCCTAGCTGGGGCTTGGCGTAGGAGTGAGGGGGGAGACGCAAAGGCTGGCAAGGCCAGCAGGTCAAGATCATCAAGCACATTTTAGGCCAGACTGAGGAATTTAACTTTCACTCCATCAGCAGTGGGGAGCAGCGGAAGACCTCAAAACAGAGCAATGATATGGTCAGATTTGCTTGCTCCTCCAGGGGGCTGGGCAGGGAATGTTCTCGAAGAGACAGGAAAGCAAAGCACAAACTCTGGGACATTTGGACACAGAGCTCCATGAAGAAGCACAGGTTACCAAATCTTTTTATTAGAGATGAACCTTAAAATAGGCCCAGTGTGGTCAGAAGGGCAGCCCCGGGACTGAGCGCCACCCGGCATGAGAGCCAGAACTGGATCGAAGCCTAACGAGGGAGGGGGCCGCTCGGACTATCTCTAATTGGTTCTTCCACGAGCATCACCTGCCCCCACCCGCAGGACGATGACTCTTGCATCCTGGATATGAGGAAGTTCTCCACCTGCCCAAAGGATGGCAGGAGGTGGTACACACTGTCTCCTGCTTGAGGGTCTGAAGTTCAGGAAGGGGTGGACTCCTCCAAATGGACGGGTCTTTAAAAAACTGAGAAGTCGAAGGTCACGGGCACATGAGACAGATTGGTTAAAAAAAAAAACAATTTCTGTCGTTGCTTTTGTCATTTCAAATGATGCTGCCCTTTGACCCAGGAAGAGTTTCCAAATGCATAAATAGAGCAATAATCTCCAGCACCGATGTTTTGATAAAATGAAAAGGGGAGGGAATACATATGATAAACACCACCTCCGGGAAGCACAGTCAGAAAAAGTTATTAAACATTCTGTCACAAGCTTGGAAGACAGCACTGTCCACCCCACCCGGCACTGAGTTCCTAATAAAGGCGGCATCTTGGAATTTGTCACTCTTGAATGCATAATTCACTAGTCAAACAGCAGCGGTAATACATTGCATTTTCATAAGGGGTTCTGAAGCTGTCTAATTTCCCCGAGCCGCAGGACGACAGGAGGCTGTGGCCACTCGCAGAGGCCCCTTTATGCATTATGGATGGGGACTCTGCAATTCAAAGTGACAGCTCAGCCTCCCCATCGCCTGCCCCTCAAACCCCAGATCACATCGGAAGGCCCCGAACTAAAGGATGCACCTGCCCCCAAACCTGCCCAGAGCCATTTGGTACCTCGAAGGGAGTGTGCGTGCATGCGCGTGCACGCGTGTGGGTGTGTGTTAAGGTAGGGAAAGAACCAAAAATCATTCCTTGAGTCTCACCAAACGTAATCAGAAACCCAGGCCGACCGGTCACTTGATAACATACTTGCAAGATGGGGCAAGCAGGTGGGCAATGAGCAGAAGTGAGTACCGAGCCCGGTGCCTGCACATAGCAGCCATGTCCTCGTCAGCCCAGAGGTTGCATAAACACAGGCTTCTCTAACAGCTGGACTGCAGAGTGTCTAGGTGCGTGACACACCCAGGCCACGGGCAACTGCTCGAAAGAGTCTTAGTGCGTCTTTCCCCCGGCTACCTCACCGAGAAGGCAAAAGCAGAGACACAGATTCCCACAAAAGACATGGACAGTCTTGGCAAAGAGTGGCTCAATGTGGCGAGAAAATGCCAGGCCAGGACTCAGATGGCCTTGACCCTAATCCCACCTCCCACAGTAAAATCATGGGACCTCAGACAAGTCACTCAGCCTTACCTGGGATGGCCTATGAAAAAGTGAAACTGTGCCGTGTGTAAGAAGGGGCAGAGGGTGCAGCCCATCTTATTCCACGCCGACCTACCTTTTATGCAGAGGATGCAGAGCTGAACTGGCTGGCTTTGCCTCCTAGCTCTGCCCTAACATCTCTAGGCCTCCATTTCTCCAACACTAAAATGGGAATAAAAATAGTACCCACCTCAAAGAGATGGGCAGACAGTGCGAGACAGGAAGATGACAAGGAAAAGTGCAACCCAGAGAAGGAGCTCAGAAATGGCAGGTAAAGGAACGGAGAGGGGAGGTGGGTGCCACGTATGGGCTGAGTCAGGCCGGCGCAAAACAGCTCTGGGGAGCGCCTTCGCTGGCGCGTGCTCTCCTAACCGCACAGAGCTAGGCAGTGCCATGCCAGCTTTCTGCTCCTTTTCTCCAGCCCCTGGGCTTCCTGACCTCCTTCCTTGAGGGCCAGCTGTCAGCAGACAAGAACCAGAGAAGCACTGAGACACAGACACAGCTGGGTCTACACGATGACCAGTATGGTCAATGAAGTCAAAATAGAGAGAGGTGGAAACACAACATCTAATAAGAAACAGATGAAGGAAAACATCTCATTTCATCCTTTATAAACATCGCTGCAACAATGAAGCTGGTCCTTTTCATCCTCCCTGTCCTCCAGGGGTCCTCAGTGCCTTGGTGGTGACACACAAGCATCCAAGAGTGACAGAGGTTAGCACGTCTTCATGGCTAGCCCCTCTGGGAGCAGGGGGCACATCGTCTTGGTGCAGAGGGCTCAGGGAGCCACCTGAGATGGACAGTGAGGACCCAGAGGCATGGCGGGGAGTCAACTAAGGAAAACAACTGAACCTATCTGCACACGACAAGCAAGATGATGTTCCTTACTCCTGGGAGGACAGGGCAGGAAAGAGTCAAAGGGGAAACAGTCAAGGAGGGAAGGGAGGGAAAGCTGGAAAAAATGGCACCCGTGACATCCTGATGAGGAAGAGGCCTGAAGCTGTTTAAGAAGAGGATGTTTGGGGCTCAGAGGGTTAAAGCCTCTGCCTTCGGCTCAGGTCATGATCTCAGCGTCCTGAGATCGAGCCCCGCGTCCGGGCTCTCTGCTCAGCAGGGAGTCTGCCTCCCACCCCCTCTCTCTGACTGCCTCTCTGCCTACTTGTGCTCTCTCTCTGTTAAATAAATAAAATCTTTAAAAAAAAAAAGAAAAAAAGAAGATGTTTTCCTGTCATCAGCCCCTCAGTCCCAAAATACAGTGCTACTTCAGTTCTGCTACGCCTGGCGCACTCGTGGGTGCTTGGAGGAAGTGGCATTGTTTGTGGGCCACAGGGAAGGGACTGCATTTCCCAATTGGGTCTGCTAGTGTTAATCAAAGACTTCAACCCTGAAGGCAGTAGGCCCAGTGCCGAGGTGTCCCTGAGAATGGAAGGCCCAGAGGCAGAGAACTTGGGAAGGTTTAGGATAAACTTTAGACATAAAATAGGGGTTCCAACCAATCTTCACTAGAATTCAAAGGACCAGGAGGTGGCAGATGGCATCCAGGGTACACAGATAATCTCCATCCAGACTACAGTCCTAACAATATGTACAGGGTCCGATGAGGCCACCAAGGAAGGAGCAGATGACTGTCCATGTGGGCCTTGGCAGACAGAAGTTCTCAGTCGGTAAGGCCATTCATTCCAAGAGGAGGTAATGGAGTGTTCAAAAGCATAGTCATGAACGAGTAGCCTGTTGGAGAATGTCGGCTGGTACGGAGGACCTGGGAGGTGGGGAGAATGCACAGGAGGGTAGATAGTTGACTGTGGGGGACTAAAGGGTGGGTCAGGATACAGCAGCATAGGCCTCACCGAGGAGTCAGGACTCTGAAAGAAAGTGGAGGATCCTTAAAGGATTTTCATGAGTGATATGCCATGGCCAGATCTGTGTTATAAGCAGCTCAGAAAAGAGGAGACTAGAGGTGCAGAGAAATCAGGTCAAGGGAAGAGAGATAAGGTTTGATCCAGTGTTGTGGCATCCTAAAAATGAATAATGACGAAAACAAAATTGGGTGAAAGACCTGAACAGTCAATGCACGAAACGGAGAGTACAAGTGGCTAATAACCATCTGAAAACATTCTCGATGTCACCAGTCATCACAGAACTGTGAATGAAACAACCATATGTATCCAATAATAGGATAAAAACCACATTGGAGGCACAAACCCGAGTTACCATTTTCTCTGGGAAAAATGGGAAGGGAAGTGTACCAGGGAGCAAGTATCAGGGAGCTTCAAATGTGTCCACAGTGTTTTACTATTAGGAGAAATCAGAAGCAAAAACGAAAAAGTGTTTAAATCTCATAAAGTTGGCCAACTGCTAGGTTTACAAGCGGTCCTCTTACTCATCTCCATATCTTTCTGATTGTAATACTATGTAACAAAATATTTCTAAAACAAGTAAGTATTCACTTTTCGGTTCATGCCAAAGATTAACATAAAATGATTCCTAGTGATGTGGGAGATGTGAGTAAATGGCAATTTTCATGTGCTGCTGGTGAAACAGAAATCAGAGTATTTCCAAAAGACAAGTTAGCAATACCTGGCAAAATTGTTGAACATTTCTGAGCCTATTAATGTATAAGTTATACCCCTAGGAATTTCTCTCAAAGAAGGTATCATGAATGTGCCCCAGCATTGAGCTTTATAAGAAAAATTAGAAATAATATAACTGTGGGACGCCTGGGTGGCTCAGTCAGTTAAGCTGCCTTTGGCTCAGGTCATGATCCCAGGATCCTGGGTTTGAGTCCCACATCGGGCTCCCTGCTCAGCGGGAAGCCTGCTTCTCTCTCTGCCTGCAGCTCCAGCTGCTTGTGCTTTCTCTCTGACAAATAAAATCTTGAAAAAAAAAAAAAAGAAAGAAAGAATATAAATGTGTATCAGTACTCTGTAGCCTTAGGAAGATGTTGTAGAGAGATACTAAATGATATGGAGAGACATACATCATATTTTAACTAATAAAAGCTTGACTTATCAGTGTGAACATACAATTTCCTCTTTGGAAAAACAAGTAAGTGTGTGCTACACAGACAACACACAGGACACACAGCGAAATGTCACTAGTGGCCCCTTCTGGGTAGGGTAATAATGAGTGGTATTGATTTTCTTACTCCTATCTGTTTTTTTCTTGCATAGCTGTTACATAATTTAAATGAATAGTAACTATATAACTTAAAATAGTGTATTTCTTTATCAAAAAATTTAAAAATCATATCCCCGTCCTAAAATAAACCCAAATGAAAGAACATCCTACAAAACTTTTCTGGATGTTTCCCCAAAATGGAAAATTCAGGGAAGACAGGAAAGTGTGAGGAAAGCACCCTAAAGGAGAGAAAAGACACTTAACCAAGAAATGCAACACAGGACCCTCGGTCAGATCTTGGATGTGAAAAAAGCACCATATTGCTATAAAAGACATTACTAAGGCAACAGATGAAATTTAAATATAAATTAGATAATATTGTATCAATGTCGGGGTGCCTGGGTGGCTCAGTCATTAAGCGTCTGAATGGGCCCCACATTGGGCTTCCTTGCTCCGAGGGGGCCTGCTTTTCCCTCTTCCATTCCCCCTGCTTTTTCTTGCTCACTCTCTCTCTCTGTCAAATAAATAAATAAAATCTTTAATAAAAAAATATATTGTATCAGTGTGGTTACCCAAGATGTGAGGTTCAGGAGAAAAAGAGGAAGTTAGGTACTCAGGAACAAGAGTCGTGTGCCTGCAACTTACATTCCCACCCGTCGACAATAATAAAACAACAATAACAAATGTTTATGTTTGGAAAGAGAAATAAAGCAACGGTGGCAAAATATTGATATTTGGTGAATGGAGGTAAAGGGCCTACACAGCGGTGTATTTTACTATTGGGGGCATTTTTCTGTAAGTTTGAAATTTAAATTTAATAGGAATCCTTTCCAATAAATAAAATAAAAAATCCAATCTAAAAAATACAACAAAATAAAGGACGCATGCTAGAGCCAGCTCAAGAATTCACTACAAAAAGTCTCAGGAATTTTTCAAACCAGTGGACAAGTTGGTAGCTTGAAACTGGCCACAATGGGAGTATTTACACCACAAAAATTGGCAAAATGTTAGAGTAAGGCTTTTATTTGTTTATTTTCCCCCCAGAGAGCCAGTTGTAAAGCATTTCCCAACGATACTATCGGATGGACCCATTCTCCCCGGGAGCTGGTGGAGACAAGGTTGTTCTTCCGGGTTCCCTGGGCCTCATGCACAGCTGTGCCCATCCACGGCGTGGAATTTCTCTCTTCTAAGTAGCTATCAGAATTCACATCGCTCACAAGCTGCTTGGCTTAAGAGGGCCTCTGCTTCCCCAGTGTCTGGAGGAGGTCAGATCTCTGCATCAAAGAGATGATGGCGGCTATGGTAGAACCTCTGTTCTTTATGTCCCACCAAGATTTCTGCTCCGCTGTGAATCGTCAAGGGAGACGCAGTGGGATGTGGTCCCTCTGCCGAACAACGTTTGCATGGAGAGGAAGCGGTGTAGCCGTGCTGGTGGGAGGTTCCACGGTCCCCACAGAATGGTTACTGACCCGGCTCCAAGCTCAAAGCACTGTGTCCCCAGGGCTCATGCACCCAGAGTCTTAGAGTTTGAAAGATAATGTCAGCTGGAAAGAGGTGGGTTTCTTAGGCTGGGTCTCCCAGAAGCAAACCTTGAGAGGAGGATTCGGGGCCGAGCAGTTCAAGGCAGAGGTCCCAGGAGCCACCGGTTAGGGGAGTCCAGAAGTGAGGCAGGGAGGGGAGGAGAGGAAGAAAACCAACATGGTGTGTTGCTGAGCCCTGCGTTGCTATAGACAACAGAGGTACAACCCCTCTGTTTCTCCCGACCACATAGGAGACAGCGGGGAACGGATCTTGCCATCATTGTACACAAGGGGCAAGCAGCTGGCTGTTTATCTTCGGCCACCCATATAGCAGGGGAAATAACGGCCCCCAAAGGGATCAGATCCCAATCCCTGGAACCTGAAAATGCTACTCTATAGAGTCAAAAAAAAAAGAAAGAAAGAAAAAAAAAGGGGGGATTTTGCAGATATGATTAAGTGAAGGCTATTGAGCTAAAGAGATGACCCTGGGTTATCGGGGGGTGGGGGGGGGGTTAAATACAATCAGCTCAGGAAGAGAGGGAGATTTTACACCAAAAGAAG
>CM052811.1:103487949-103506581 GCA_028533885.1 Nasua narica | reverse complement strand
GGTGGTGATGGTGGTGATGATGGTGATGATGGTGATTGTGATGATGATGGTGTCGATGGCGTTGATGGTGATGGTGGTGATGGTGGTGATGGTGGTGATGATGGTGATGATGGTGATGGTGATGATGGTGATGGTGATGATGGTGGTGATGGTGATGGTGGTGATGATGGTGTCGATGGTGTCGATGGTGTTGGTGGTGGTGGTGATGATGGTGGTGATGGTGATGATGGTGATGATGGTGGTGATGGTGGTGATGATGGTGATGGTGATGACGGTGGTGGTGATGATGGTGATGATGGTGATGATGGTGATTGTGATGATGATGGTGTTGATGGTGTTGATGGTGATGGTGGTGTTGATGGTGATGGTGGTGATGGTGGTGATGGTGGTGATGATGGTGATTGTGATGATGGTGATTGTGATGATGATGGTGTCGATGGCGTTGATGGTGATGGTGATGATGGTGATGATGGTGATGATGGTGATGGTGGTGTTGATGGTGATGGTGGTGATGGTGGTGATGGTGGTGATGGTGATTGTGATGATGGTGATTGTGATGATGATGGTGTCGATGGTGTTGATGATGATGGTGATGATGGTGATGATGGTAATGATGGTGGTGATGGTGATGATGGTGGTGATGATGGTGATGATGGTGATGGTGATTGTGATTGTGATGATGATGGTGTCGATGGTGTTGGTGATGATGGTGATAATGATGGTTCATGACGGTGATGATGGTGATGACGATGGTGATGATAACAGTAAAGAACTGTGGATTTAGTATTTTGTTGTCCTGTGGGACATTCCCCTTTATTCACAGTAGCTTTGTGCAAATTCTGTCCTCTCTGAGATCCAGTGGGGTAAGAGCAGGCGGAGTGGGCCAGGACACGCTGGAGGCAGCCCAGGCATTTGCCCTCTGGTTGGAGGTGCTGGCTTGGGGAGGGGAGGACACGGCTGAGTGCATCAGGTGTGGGAGTGGTCCGAGAAGGAGTTCGCGCTTTCGGCCTTGTGCCCAGGGCAGGGGTGGTGTCCTCTCAGGGTCTTCAGAAACCCAGTTGAGCTTGCAGGGAGATAGGATACTGTTGGCACCGCAGGCACGAGTGCCCTGTCCATGACGCCCATCTTTCCTGTTCCCCTAACCCTCCAGGGCTCTGGTGTCCACTTTGCAGGGCCGGCTTTGCAGACTATCTACTTTAGCAGAAGCAGCTCCACCTTTACGCGTTGGTTTTCATGGACGAATTTATTTGTGGGAAGGGTTGAACAAAGGTTTCCAGGGCACTGCGTGGCAGTGATCTGTCTGGGAGTCGACTTGCCCTGCCTGGCCCCGGCTGGAGCTGGGGTCTGTGTGATTATAGGGCCTGTGCCCTGCAGAACCCCAGGGGCACCCTTCCCATGGTCAGTGATGGGAACTTCACTCCCCAGAGATGTGCGCTGCGCCGGTCCTGGGTCTGCGTCTGCTCTAGCGACCCCAACGACTGCTCTTGGGTGTCTTCTCCAGTGCCGGGTTGGCTGTGGTCTTGACCTTGTAACTCCATCAGGAGTTCTGGAACTGGGAACAGGCATTGCAAAGCGTGAATCCGTAGGCTGACTTTGGGACATCCATTTGTTCACTGAATAAATAGTTATGAACTACCTTACTCTGTGCCCAGCACTGCACTTGTCACAAGAGAAAAAGATCTCTCCCTTTGCTCTCCCTCCTTGAGGACCATCTAGTCTGTGGGGAGAGGTAGACTATGAAGAAGAAAACAAATGTGTGATTAGAAATTGAGATCAGTGCCCTAAAGAAAATAAATACAGTATTGACCTAGAGATAACGGGGTAGGGTGTCCTCTGAAATGAGTTAGGAGAGGAGGCCGCTCTGAGGAGGTGACACTGAGCTTGGACCTGAAGGATGAGGGGGCAGCGATGAGAAGAGGGTGGGTAAGAGTGTCCTAAGTGCAAGGAACAGTGAGTGCAAAGGCCCTGGGGCATGAAAGACCTTGAGTACGGGGAGCCAGGGGAGTGCCATTTTGGTTGGACGGTCATGGGTAGGGAGGGGTCTGAAGCTTCAGAAAACATCTGAAGGGTGCTGCATTCAGGTGGATGCCGGTGTCCAGACCAGCCCTCAAGCTCCATGTCTGAATTCCCACTAATGGAGCAGAGTGTTAGGATGAAGGTCTGGAGGTGTAGGCTTTTAACACATCCAAGAATTGCCCAAGATCTCCCACTGAGCCGGTGAGATTCTGGGCCCAATCTCCTAGGGCATACTCTAGACAGGAAATTACCTTAACATGAGTTAAAGTATTTCTAGATCCCATAACCGAGAACCTTCTAAATGTCAGTCACTTAACAGCAAAAAAGCTGAATTCTCACGTGAAGCCCAACCAGGTGTTGGGAGGTGGTGGCTTTCCCTGTGGCGATGCAGGGACCCAGGCCTCCCACCCAGTGGTTCCACCATCTCTGGGCATCTTGGCAAATAGTGAAAAGAGGGTGTGGAACGTTGCGCAGGAGGTTGCAATGGGGGGGTGAATGTGTATGTCTTTTCCACTCACATCCATTCACCAGAATTCAGTTACTTGGCCACGCCCAGTTGTAAGCACGACCGGGGAAGACCGTCTACCTGTCTACCTGGGTGGCCTCCAGGTAGAGGAAGTGGGTTGTGGTGAACACATAGCCGTCTTTGCCCCAGGCCTCTTACTTTGAATGGTAATGACTGGGCACGTGGGCAAGCTGCTGGGTCCCTATCCCAACCACTCGGGATCTCTGGGAATGGGGCCCAGACATCTGCATTACGGGAAGTACCGCAGAGACTGCAGTGTGTGACTGAGTACTCTGAGCACAGAGGAGATTCTGGGACAGGGGTCGCACCTGGGCCACCTTCCCCATGCTCAGTAATAATAATAATTACGACTTATTACCAGGTGATAGGCTAGTGTGGCAGGCAGGGAGGAAGACGCTATTCAGAAATAGCACAGTTGCACGCCTGCATTCTAGGGAAGGGGCTGCCGGCAAATCACTCATGGACAGCAACTTGAATGTCTCCTCACGGTTGAGGCAGATGAGGATCTCACCTGGGCAGGTCCGGGTTGGGGAGGGCAGAGAGAAGTGGGTGACGTGCTCAGCTTGGGCAGGGATCTCTGAGCTTCCCAGGAAGCCACGTGAGGAAGAGAAGGGAGATGTTCCCCATAACAGAGTCAAGGGCAGATGTGAGTAGGGGACAAGGGCCAGAGGGAGAGAATATACTCTCAGCAACCATCGCCTCCTGAAGATTTGAAGTTGTTCCTTGTTCTGTAGTGGTCCTCCTCCCCACGGACCTTTCATACGACTGTGTTTAGCTGCTCGAGTTCTCATGTTGATGGTGTCTTGAAGGTGGGAAGGAAGCAGAAAGTGCATGGTGGCGTTCTTATTTGGGTTCAGGCAGGAAAAAAGGGATTCTGATTCATTTAAACAGCCAGGGATTTGATGGAATATCGGGGACACTGGCCACAGATACCCACCCGCTCCCTGTCCTGAGAGGGCCCCTCTCCTTCCTTCCCTCTGAGAAGATAACGGGCAAGAGCAGGTGGGCGCGGGGCTGGCCAGTGTATGGCTCTCTGCTCGTCCCCAGCAGACATCGCTAACTGGCCTTGTGGCGCCCAGATCTTGCGGCTCCCGAGGCCCTTTCCGGTCCCTGCTCCAGGCAGTCCTTACCAACAGATCACAGATGACACAGGAAACTAAACTTATTTCTATTCCGGGGTTAATAGGACCCCCTTACCAAGGCAACATATGTGCAATGTAAATGAAATTGTCATTGTCTTAGCCCAAAGGAGCCAGGATTTCATGCCCCAGGGGGAGGGTCCTGGGGGCCACGGCTGCTGACCCCGCTGAGGTCACACTGCCATCGATTCTTGGGTGGCCCACCTATGGAAATCTGAGAGGACCGGTCTAGGTGACCGTCACACCCTTCTCCTGACCGTGTCTCCATCTGGGGAGGCCTAAGCTGGCCCCTACCACACCGGCCCCAAGTCCGCTCTGCGGGCCCTGCTTCCCTCTGACTTCAGGGTGCATCCTGACCTCAGGGTTCTGTTCCACAGGCCATATTTGCTAACTCCATGGCCACTCCTGTTTCCAGCCAGGCCCAGGGCTGCAGGGAATCACGGGGCCAGCTGGTTTGGCCAGGTCCAGAAGGAGCTGGGATCAGATGCAGCAAATGGCAGTGATGACCTCAATTGTCCTAATGTGGCCTCTGGTTGGTTTCTTTTTCCCCCTGGTTCCTCCCCAGCCTTCCTAGTTCCTGTTACACCCTTATCCCTAGATTTCTCTTTGACAATTCCCACCAGTGAGCTCTTTGCAGAGAAAAGAGAAAAAGGCAAGAACAATCAGAATCAGGGCGGTGGCTGGGTTTATATCCTGAGTCATCTCTTACCCACTGTGTGACCTTGGCCAAGTTACTTCACTTCTCTGAGCTGCTTTCTGTAACCTGAGAGGAACAACCTCCTGCTGGGGTGGTGGGAGGATCAGTGACTGAAGTCTCTGGCTCAGAGGCCTGGCAGGTTCTCACTGCTCCATAGTAAAGGCTGCTGCGGCTCCTTGTTACTCTCTCATCCTCGTTGATTGAGGTTGAGGTTCGAAGGTCTGGCATTGCGTGCTGGCTGGAGACTTGTACATTCTCCTTTTATTCCCCCAGAGCTGCTGGAACTAAGCTTTCTCTCATCTCTTCAAGGAAGATATGACACCAACTTTGTTTTAGCAGAAACAAAACCCAAATAAATCATCCAGAGAGGGACCAGCAGGCTAATAGAATGTTCTTAAAAGGGCATTTTATTTTGTCAAATTGCTCTAGTGCTGCTGATCTTTGCTTGCCATTTATGTGTGTGTGTGTGTGTGTGTGTGTGTGTGTGTGTGTGTGTGTGCAGATTTCTGGAGGGTTTGTTTGCAGGGGTGGAGAAAAGGGGCTGCCTTGACATTTGTCCCAGGCAGGGGGCTGAAGGCTCCTTTCCTGGGCACCCTCGCTGTGGCAGTTCCTGCCAGCCCCGTGCCGGTGCCATCTTCAGCTGCTTCCCTGTGCCGGAGGGGCTGGGGGAGCCGTGAGGGTGGATGGGGGCCAGTGGGGGAAGAACCCCCGCGTCCTCCGTGGGGGCCACCGTTTGTGCAGTGCCAGGACCCCCGTTCCCAGCCCGCCGCATTATCCAGGCTTGCTTTTTCTTCTTATTTTCTGAAAAGCCGTGCGTCAGCACAGGCGTGGCAGGTGTGCTGGCTCCCCGAGACTGCGCCTGTGCCCCAGCATGGGAAGAAAAATGCCGACTCGGAGAGAATCCGGAGTCAGGCAGCGCTCATGCAAGAGAGGGTGGGGGGGAGGGGAAGGAAGTGTGGGAGGGGCTGGTGGCTGGCATGGAGGGGTGCACACTGCCACCTGCCCAGCTGGCTGAGGGGTCTCCTCTGGGCTGAGGAAAGGGGACCCCATAAAGTGACTACCAGGAGTAGAGCAGCTGGCTGTCTCCCTCCCTCCATCTTGCTTCCCTCCCTCCCTCCCTCCCTTCCTTCTTTCCTTCCTTCGTCCTGCCCTCCCTCCTTCCTTCCTCTTTTCCTCCTCCATCTCCCCTTCTCCTCTCCTCTCCTCTCCTCTCCTTCCCTCCTGACCCCATCTCCTCTCTCCCCCTCCTCTCCCCAGCCTTCCTCCCACATCCACTCAGGACCCATGGTGCTGCTGCTTAGTGCTCCAGGCCGGGCCCAGTCGCAGGGAGAGAGCCTCTGCCCGCCTCGGCTCTGCCTGGTGGGGATCCCGGGGGGTGGGTACAATCTGCACACTCTTGATGGTCTGGGCGGGTCTCCTGGGAGCCTTGCTGCGCCTGGAGGGGCAGAGAAGGTCCTCGAAGGGCAGGGGAAATTTGCCCGGGCTCTCAGTTTTTCGGGAGGAACGGTGCTCTCAACAGAGGGAAGAAGCGTATAAAGGCTGGGAGACAGGCCAGGGTTCGGCTTGCGAGCAGGCCGGGAGGTTCAGGGAGGATCGAGCACGGGGTGGATGGCGACCCCGGGCTGACCTGGGCAATCAGTAAATATTCCTGCATTGCGCTCCTGGCGTGTGCCGGTCCAAGAGCTCCGTTCAGGGGAGGACAGAGAAGGTCCAGGGGGCTGTCTGCCTTCAGCAGCCTCGCAGCCCGAAGGGGGGAGATAGTCAATGAGATCAGACACACTTGGGATTGAGTCCCACCTCTGCCCGTGTCAGTGTGACCTCTGGCCAACCACGTCACCCTCTCTGAGTCTCTGTTTTCTCCTCTGTAAAGTGGGGGATGATAGTACCCATGATGCCCTGTGATGTTTCGGGGACCTGAATTAGCTCTTATATGTGAAAGTATCTAGCCCTGTGTGTGGTGTTTCATTTTACCTCCAGGATAACCTGGAAGGAAGGTACTATAATCTCCATCTTACGGATCTGAAAATGGGGCCTCAGAGAGGTTGAGCAACCTGTCCAAGGTCACACAGCCCGTAAAGGTATATAGATGGAAACTCAGGCAGTCTGACTCCTAGGCCTGAGTGTTTAATAATGACCTCCCAGAAATGCAGCATATGGACTTGGAACAGGACAAATATGTCAGTAAAACTGCACAGGCCTGGCAGGAGCGTGGGGGATGAGTGCAGGGGTGATGAGCTGTGAAGGGCCGTGGGGATATTCTTTCTCCTCTATGGCTTTTTACCATCCCTTCGGTTGTACTCTCCTAGACTGTGGGGTTGGTGGGAGAGGAGGAGGGCTCTTGGTGGGGAAGGAGGGGAAGGGGATGCAGGGAGGCGGGGTGGCAAGTGTGGGAGGAAGAGTCCCTAGAGCCATTAGAGCCCCCCTTCCCCATCTGGCGCTCTCCCGTTCTCCAGACCAGCGTGTCTCAGGAACCCAGCGCTCCAGCAGAGGCCTTGTGGGTTTCTGTCCCCATCACTGGGCCTTTTCTGTTCACGCAGGACTTTCTTGTTCTGGGTACTCTTTCTCCCAGGAGCTTGGTCTTTTCAGATCAGCTCCTGTGTAGGGGCCTCTTATACTCCCTGGGCACACGTTCTGAACCTTTGTTTTTGGCCTCTGCATTCTGTTTCTCCTCTCTACACTCTCTATTTCCATCCCTTCCGGAGGGTGGATAGTGGGGTTTCTGAGGTCTAAGGAAGGTCTTGGGCACAGCTTTATCCCCTGACCAGACTCCCTTAGAAGGAGCTCAGACTACAGGGTCCCTAGACAAGGGCCCGGTCATGCCAAGGACTGGCCACACGATGGCGCTCTGGGACCACCAAGCACATGTCCCATCTCTGCTGGTCTTCTGGTCCACTGTCACCCAGGGGCTGGTCTCTCCCTTAAATGTTTCAGTGGTACCGAATGGTCTATGCTTTATCTCATTGTTGTCATCCTCCCCCCCCGCTCCCCCCACCGCTCTGTCTCTGTAACTGGGCAGCTGACTTCTGGGTCCCCTGCTTACCCTGGACATTTGGGCTCTCCAACTCAGTTGCTGCTGGCTGAGCTGGGAAGGAGGGGAGGGGAGAGGAAGGAGGGGAAAGGAAAGGAGGGAACCGAGGGGCTGGCCAGGGCCTTGAGGCTGCAGAGATAAGGAAGGAATATCTGGAGTTACTTACAGGCTCAGCCCTCTGTGGACCCAGCCACTTGGAGCTGAGCTCAGGGAAATCTTTATGATTTGGAAACAGACCCTGCTTGTCCATCCCAGGGGACATCCGGCTGCCTGGCTTGGGGCCCCAAACCCAGGGTTCTCCTCCTGGAAGCCTGAAGGCCAGAGGTGATACAGAAAAGGATGCCATCAGATGCCAGGAGCCTGAGAAGGAGTGAGAAGTTCACAGGTCCCTCTGGAGGTGGCTCCCATAGCATAAACAGCCCAGGCCAGCCAGTGGTGGCCCTTTCTCAGGCACAGTTGAAGCTGATGGAACTACTGGCTGCAAAAAGTGAGACTTATTTCTGTGGGGAAAAAAAAATCTCAGGTGAGATGGCCTCGACTGAATTTCATACATGCCCAGGGATCAGGGACAAGTTCGGATTATAATTACGTGATAACTACTTGTGGCGTACTTACTACACGCTGGGCTCTGCTCAAAGCCCTGGGTGCGGATTACTTTCTTTGCACGGATTCCCCCAAGAGAGGTGACGCGAGAGGATTTCTAATGAAAATCAGGGCTGGAAAGGAGACCAACTTTGTTTTCATGCCATAAAGTTCCGGGTACGTGCAGGCTGGAGGTGAGCAACTTTGGATTGTTGGGGTGGAGAGAGAAAAGCCTCTCCTTTTAACTCACAGTGTGCACGGGGACCCGCCACGGGAGCCTCTTCCGTTCCTGCTTGTTTGCTTTCTAGTGGAAGGGACAGTCCGCAGCTGGAGTTGGATCCTGATTTAATAAGGCAATAACCAGAGAAATACATTTCGATTATTAAGCATTTGTTCATTAGGGCTCAGTAGCTCTGACCCAAATAGCTTCGAAGCAGTCATTACACATCCAAGACGTTTCTTGTTTATATATTTTGTTTATTTACCGTCATGAACAAACATTATTGCACCAATTAAATGTCAATTAGGGGCCCACAATTTGAATTAGATTATATCCATAGTGTCAAGTCATTTTTGCCTCTCTTTCGGAGATCTCGTCCATTTCTATTTTAATATTAAAATACAGTTCACTCTGAGTGTTAGAGGCTGTGGCTGGTTGGAGCAGCACTTCGAGGGCTGGGTCTTTTCTCTTTGGGCGTTTGCAGCCCGGAACTGTGGGACCGTAGCATTCGTTCATCATTGGTGACTCGTGGAGGTGCCTTTTCTCCATTGTGATTCTTAGCTTTTTTTGGGGGGTGGATTTCTTAAAACACAATGCAACACCATGCAATAACCCCCATCACCCAATCCTTAGGTACTGATCTCCAGGGTTGCACAGTCGAGCTGCCCAAATGAAACCACGTTCTCTAAATTCGGCGTTGAAGTCAGCAGCATTGAGTCACCGTAAGAATAGACATAGTTTTCCCAGTCACTCGATTCAGAAGCGCCGAGATGGCCTATTGCAACAGCTTTTTAAGAACAATTTAAGGAAATTTTGGGGAAATCTCTGAATTTATGAGAAAAATACTTCTTAGAATATTAGATCGTCTATAAACCTTCTTACCTTTTTGAGTCAGAGAAGGGACCTGAAGGAGGTCTCCTGGCTGGGTTGGGCCCCCTCGGGCTTAGAATGGGATTTCCCTAGTCCCCCGAATCGGCCTTCCTTCAACTGCAATTGCTGGGTTGGCTCAAGTAGGACTTCCCATGGGAACGTGGGGGGACTCAGATCTTCTGGGGGTTGGGGGGAGAAAGGTGAGACTGACGAAGACTTCTCCCCACCCGTACCCTCCAGCCTAGCATGGGGGAGCACGGGATGAGGCCGGCCCTGGGGAGGCTGTGTTCAGGCCGTCCTGGGTCCATCCTGCCAGGCGGCGTGCAGGGTAGGGGCTGCGGGGCGGCGGGCTGGGATGTGCAGCTGTGAGGCTTAGCTGGGTGGGCCAGCCCCGCAGCTGCGGGTGGGGTTTATTCTGGGATAAAGGAGGGAAAGAAAGGCTGGATGGTGGGGGGCACTGGCAGGGGGACGAGGGACCTGCGTGGAGAGGCCGGTCTGCTTGTTGAACGTATTCTCCTCCACTTCCTGCTCAGGAGTTTCCAAACCTCTTTTTTTTTTTTTTTTTTTTTAAAGATTTATTTATTTATTTTAGAGGAGCAGGGGATGGACAGAGGAAGAGGGAAAGAGAGAATCCTCAAGCAGCCTCCCCGCTAAGCGTGGGGCTTAGATCCCAGGACCCTGAGATCATGACCTGGGCTGAAATCAAGAGTTGGTCGCTTAACCGACTGAGCCACCCAGGTGCCCCCAAACTTTTTTTTTTTTTTTAAGCAATAGAACTCTTTCACCAAATGACATCCTATTCCAAAGTCCAATATGTAAACACTTACACAGAGTTGAGGTGAGGGCAGGGTCCATCTCACTTGCCCCCTTGGCCCTTTACCCCATGGCACCCCCAAAGCAGCTCTGCCCAGAACCTCTTGCTCTGCAAGCCCCTGCGTCTATACCCGGCACAATCCCAGTCTCAAAGCCAGTCCCCAGCCGAGATGTGGGCTGGCCACAGAAGGACCACTGGGATGGGACCTTCTTCTCGAAGTCCCGGGCTGCCTGTGGATATTCTGATTCTACAGGGCTGGATTAGCCCAAGAATATCCTGTCCCCCAGGTCCCCCAAATGATTCTAATGCAGTGCACAGCACTGGGAGGAAGGCGTGGCACTGCGCCTGGAGGTCCCTGAGAGCGAGGCCTCCCTGAAGGTGACACCCTGGGTGTCCTAGAGGTGCTCAGCGAGGGCTCAAGTGACTGAAAGCCAGAAGGCCTGCAGGGGGAAGCCACTTCTTGGCTCTCCATGGGGTAGACAGCCCAGAGATCAGGCTGGTGACAGAAGTCATCATAATTTTAATTACTCTTGTTATTCTAAATTTAAGGCACAAGAGTACAGTGAGAGGGCGCCTGGGTGGCTCAGTTGGTTGAGCGACTGCCTTCGGCTCGGGTCATGGTCCCTGAGTCCCGGGATCGAGTCCCATGTCGGACTCCCGGCTCTGCGGGAGGTCTGCTTCTCTCTCAGACCTTCTCCCCTCTCATTCCCAGTCTCTCTCTCTCTCTAATAAATAAATAAAAAATCTTAAAAAAAAAAAAAAAAAGAGTACAGTGAGAAACCGTTTCTAAACATTCCCAGATTTTACCCTCATACCAACCTTGTGATACAAAACCCATTTTGTAAACGGAGAACTGAGGCTTTGAAAGTTCAGGGCTCGTACGTGTTCACACTGCTAGTTGGCAGTGGAGGTGAGCCTCACACTCAAGTCTAATATTTCCTGAAGTGTGGCATCTTGACCTTTATGTTGTATTGAGAACCTGGGCATACAGACCCTTCTCGGTAGTGAGGACGATGTCCCCAAATGACCCCCACTCTGGTAATAGCACCCAGCATGGACAGTAGTAACTCTATGTCTGCCCGGCAAGTGTCCCCATCTGCTTTCTCTGAAGCCAGTCCTGCCCAAGCCTGGTCACAGAGGTCACATGCCCCAGAGCGGGCCACCCAGAGTCCCCCATTCCCCTTTACACCATGATTAGTCCAGAGTGGACCCTGGATCCGAGTTTTACCGATCTCATGCCTTCCCCAGGATTTTTGCATTAGGAGCTGGAGGAGAAGCTGTCTTCTTCTTGAGACACTGTGCTGGAGGGAGGTGAGGGACTGCTGGCAGCTGGAGCTCTGGGAGAAGGTCAAGAGCAACAGAGATAAGCAGAGGAGAAGAGGGAGCCAGGCCTGGTGACCGAGTCTTACTGGCGAGGTCCTTCTCCAATTCTGAATCCCCCAAGCATGCGACTCGGCTATGTCACAAAATTTCATTTTTTGCTTTAGCCTCATGTGAATGAGTGTTCTGTCACTTGCCACCCGAAGAATCCTATCGAACGGAGCCTCCAACGTTAGCATCCCAGTCCATCCATCCTGAGCCCCCTCTGAACCACCCATGTCCTGGGATATTTGTGGCTCTTTCCCTGCTCCTCTCTGCAGACCATGCTTTCTCACAGAGTGGCCAAGGGTTCTCAGAATACTAGTCTCTCCCAGAAGTGCCTAGCCTAGTCCTTAATGCATTTATTTAAAATTTTAATTTTGGGAGATAGGCACAGCATAACATTTACCATCTTAATTTGTAAGGGTACAGTTCAGGGGTACTAAACACATTCACATTGTTGTGCGACTGTCACCATCATCTCTCATCAGAACCTCTTCATCTTCCCCCATCAAAACTCTGTACCCATGAA
This sequence comes from Nasua narica, assembly GCA_028533885.1. Taxonomy (NCBI): domain Eukaryota; kingdom Metazoa; phylum Chordata; class Mammalia; order Carnivora; family Procyonidae; genus Nasua; species Nasua narica. The sequence continues at coordinate 103,494,798 of CM052811.1, read as the reverse complement.
ATGCTAATCCCCCAGTTCCCACTTTCCCCAGCCCCTGGCAACTCTTGTTTTCTCTCTCTGGCAATTTGACTACTCTAGGGATCTTATGTACGTGGAATCATATAGTATTTGTCATTTTGTGACTGGCTTATTTCACTTGGTAAATGTCCTCAAGGTTCATGCATGTTGTAGTGTAAGGCAGTATTTCCTTCCTTTTCAAGCTGAATAATAGTCCATTGCACATCTAGGCCACATTTTCCTCATTCATTCATCCAATGAGGGACACAGTGCTTTTACCTTTTGGCTATTCTGATTAATGTGCAAATATCTCGTCTAGACCCTGCTTTTAATTCTTTTGTGTGTATCCAAAAGTGAAATTGCTGAAGCATATGGTAATTCTATTTTTAATTTTTTGAGGGCCCGCCCTACCATTTTCCATGGTGGCTGCACCAGTTTGCACTCCAACCAACAGTGCATGAGCGTTCAGGTTTCTCCATATCCTTGCCAACATTTGCGCTTCTGTTATTCTCTACTTTTTTTTCACATACCAGCCATCCTGAAAGGTGTGAAGTGGTTGTAATGAACTTTTAATAATAACTTTATCAGTTGTGCTGTGTACATACTACTCCAATAGCACGGGCTTAAAGCAACCACCATGATGGGTGCCTGGGTGGCTTAGTGGGTTAAGCATCTGACTCTCGATTTGGGCTTAGGACGTGATCTCAGAGTCATGGGATCTAGCCCCGCGTCAGGCTCCCGGCTCAGCGGGGCGTCTGCTTGAGATTCTCTCCCTCTGCTCCACCCCCTGCTCATGCTCTCTCTCTCTAAAGTAAATAAACTACATCTTAAAAACAAAAGCAACCACCATGAATCTCTGGGTTGGCAACATGGACTGAGCTCAGCTATACGGCTCTTCTGGGCTTGGCGAGACTCACTCATGTGTTTAGGGCTAATTCCAAGGTTGACTGGCCCAGAGTTATTTCCGCTGGGACGACTCGTTGGTGCTTTGTGCCGCCGCTCCCTCAGCAGCTAGCCTGGCGGGTCACATGAATTCTGGACAGAGCCCCGAGAGAACACACTGAAGCGTGCAGTGTTTCTGGAGGCCTGGGCTTAGAAGACGTACAACATGACCTTCTCTGAATTCCACTGATTAGAACAAATCGCACCAGGCCCCTCTAGATTCAAGGGGTGGGGGAATTTACTCTACCTCTTGGGAAGGACCTGCAAAGTCAAATTGCAAAGGGATGCGGATATGGGGAAGTGAATAATTAGCACCATTTTTCAAAAACCTATCATAACTTTTCACCAAGTTTTCCTATCAGACAGCAAAGATTTGCATTTAAGCATCACTCTGATGGGCTCACCCAATTCATAAGTTTCAGAGGCTCTGGTTCACCTCCCAGACTAGACTATGCTAGGAATCATGGAATCAAGGCCACTAATTCCTCATCCATTTGCCAAAAGCAGTTGACTCGAGGTTGGCTTTGTCCAATAGCCCTGTACTGTGAATGGGCAGTTGCCTTTTTCATGATTTTTAGAAGATGCCAAGTCATACCCTCTCCTCCAAGCCTGGAGCGAGTGACCAGGGGAGCCTCTGCAGCGCTCCATGGCCCTCTTAAAGGCTCAGAAAGTCAAAACTAAATGAGGGCTAAAGGTTTCCAGAGCTAGATTCAAACGATCAGAGCTGTTGGTGGCGACCATGGGGAGCAGGTACCCCCAGGCGTTCGTTCAATGCTCGGTCCCTGGAGGCTAATCTGAAAGGTCTGGGAAGAGTTTCCTGCTTCATTATTTCAGTTACCGCCGCAGTAATGCTGCATGACAAAGCGCTCCAAACTCAGTGGCAAACAGCAATAAGCTTTTATGGGCCCGTGGGTTGGCTAGGATTCAGCTGATCTTGGCCGGGCCAGGCTGGACTCCAGGAAGTGGGTTGGGTTCAGGGCTGCTGCACAGAGCTTGGTTCTCGCACCAGCAGCTTACCAAGGCACGGTCTTCTAACAGAGAGTGGGAGGAGCACAGAGGACAAGCGAACAATCTAGCACATTTGAGACTTCTGCTGGGTTGTGCCTACTGTTGTTCTGTGGGCCAGAGTGAGTCCCCCGGCCAAGTCCAACATCAACAAGGTAGAGACATAAATTCTTCTGCCCTTAAGAGGGTCCTGTGAGTTACGTGGCAAAGGGTGAGATACAAAATCTTAATATGAGGGAGTAAAAATGAGGACCAGCAGTGCAGTCTACCCTATTTACCCAGAGGGCCTTGGGGTTAAACCTAAGTTCTGTGCAAGTGAAGTTTCTTATATGCTTATTAGGGAATATCTCAGAAATGGTTGGCCTGGATCAGCAGGAGGCTATTTACAGGAGGAATGGAGGATTCTTGTGAAAATGAGCTCCTTTGGGGTTAATACAGAGCTGGGCCAAGGAGCTTCCCCAAGTAACAAAACCTCTGTCTTTGAAGGAAGGGGTAGTTCTGCTGACTGTATGATGGAGTTCTCCAGTTTGGTCCGAACTGGCCCCTTCCTTACCATTGTCGCACAGCTGGTTCCTGGGGGAGAGTGCATTGTTTCAGTAAGACTATGAGGAGTTGGGCCTAAGCAGCACTCTTGTGAGTCCCTCCCAGGGAGCTACATATGGAGGGGGGGAAAGGGGCTTTCTCTTCCAAACCGCAGCCCCTTATTGTGGGGCTTTGAAATCTTAGCATCTGCAGTGGTTGGCATGGCAGGGGGTAGGACATGGAAGTGCCTTATAGCAGCAGAAACAGAGACCCAGAGAAGCAGCAGTGCCCACGGGACTCGGCATTGGTGCCCGCCCGCCCCCTCCCCCCATCTAGAATGACGGATACCGAATGGGTGGGGAGAGGCAAGATGGAGGGAGGGGTGAGCATGCGCTCCTGGGGTCTAGCTGTGGAGACAGTGCATGATTAGTCCTGACGGGCACGCTGTCCAGGACACGTAGGGTCCCAGCCACACTAACGCCTTGGCAGTCCTCCCTGGACATTAGGGATATGATGGGTTAATTTCAATTCTACCAGGAGATGACAGCGATTGCAAACAATGTTTTCAATAGGAGTCCTTTGTTCCTTAAGTATCCAGTATATTCTCTGTGCCAGGCACTAGGGTAGGAACGTGGAGTGAAGAAACATTTCCTTTGTTACAGGTGTTGTTGCTAATGAGGGAGGTGATTCATGGTGGCAGGGAGGACTGTGAGAGACCGCCGTACCTTCTGCTACATTTTGCGGTGAACTTAAACCTGCTCTAAAAAATAAAGTCTATTTAAAAAGTGGGGGGAAAATTTCCCATTTTGAGAAGCTATTATCTAGTGGAGGGCATGCTACAGGCTGTGGGCCAGATATGTGTTGTAAATAAAGTTTTATTGAGACCCAGCCATACTCAAATGTTTGCATGTTGTCTCTAGCCGCTTTAGCACTATAAGGGCAGAGTTGAGTGGTTGAGACAGAGACTGTATGACCCATGGTGAATAAACTATTTACTGTGGATTCTTTTCAGAAAAAAACTTGTCAATTTGTTGTCTAGTAAAAAACAAATAAACAGGCAATGACAATTTAGCATGATAATCGTTTGACAGAAGTAAGTAAATGGCTTAGGGGGTGGGGTGGGGTCAGGGGAGGCTTCCTGGAGGAGGCAGTGACTAATCCTAGACCTACAGGGGGAGATTGCAGGCTGAGAAAAGCATGAACAAAGGCCAGAGTTAAGAGCAAAGGTGGGGTTTGGGTCTTGGTGTAGCTGGAGGCTAGGGTGAAGTGGGGGCTAAGAGAGGCCACAAGTAGTGCTGGGAGCATGTGGGGGGCTTCTGATCGCTGCAGAGAAAGTTGGCGCTTTTGAGGAGTGGGGTGTGCTCCCATCCGTGCTAATGATATGAGTGCATTGTGCTCTCTGTTCCTTTTAGGCCTGGATTTGATTGTTTCCACTTTACAGATGGGAATGGACGTGACAGTAAGGGAACTGACTTTCCTGGAGGCGGGGTGGATGGAAGAATGATTCGAGTGTGTTGGCCACATCCCGTGAGTGCCAGGGCTGTGTTCTGGTTAGAAGTTGGAGGTTGCACCCTGGCCTGGCCTCTCGGCTCCCAAGAGGCCAAGAGTAGCTGGTGATGCCTGTGCCAGCCCATCGAGACTTAGTCCGGCTCCAGAGCGTTCTGTGCCCACACTCAGCCTTCCCAGGGGGGCGGCTGGGGACGGGTCCCTGAGCTGTGGGCTCACCTACAGGTCTGGCCCTCCTGCCTCTTCCCTTCCATCAGAACAGTGCCCTTCATCCTCAGGCCAATGGAATCTGCAAATCCCCACTGGGGAAAAAAAACCCCGTTACTCGGAGCAGCCACTCTCCAGGGCTGGAGTGGGACCCGAGGCATCGTCACTTGCTGGCTTGTGCCTGGGACAGGCTTGCTAGGGGATCTCCAGACTTTCCCACCGAGTCCAGATACAGCCTCAGAATCCTGCTCAACACTCCCTCCGTCGAGCAGCTGACATGCTTCCCAACGCTTCCTGAATCCGGAGGAGAAGGGTGGGCTGGTGCACAGACCTCCTCACTTCCCGCAGGCCGCCAGCCTTTCCACCAACTCTGCTTTTGACCCAGAATTTAACACAATTCAACGAATGTTCACTGAGAATCCACTCAGTGTCAAGGAGCAGGGATGAATAAACATGTCTCTGTGCCCTAAGGAGCTCACCTTCTGATGAGTGAAGTCACTGACTTCAGCAACCAGAGAAGTGGTGGCCTTGCTCGGCTGTGGTTCGGGTGGCACTGGGCAGGCCCCGGGCACAGCTGCCCTCAGCCTTTCCCCGCTGAGGTGGCGCCATCCCTGCACGTGCCCGTGTGGCTGGGAGCTCAGCATCTCAGACCCGGGGCGGGGGGCGCGGGGAGGGGAGGGGTCCCAGGGGAACGGCGGCAGCTCAAGGTAAAAGGTGAAGTCAGGTTTCAGCCAGGCTGGGGTTGATGAACAGTGCCTCTGGCCTGACCAACGTGTACAGCATCAGAGTCTCTGGAACGTTCTGCTAAGGAAGTGTACTCCAGGGCTCTGGTCACCCATTTGCTGAAGGCGTAGTGGGGAGAGGGCTGGCAAGCAAAGAACTAAAGTATCAGGGCCCCAGCCCCCCAAACAGGAACACAGCAAGACAGAAACCCAGGCAGGGGAGTAGCCAGTCCCAACTCTGTGTAAGGGGGGGGCCAACGCATCAGGACCCCTGCAGATTTGCCAGGCTTTAGAAAGACGCCAGTTCTAAGAAGCTCGGGGGCTGATTCCTCTGGTCCAGCGCCATACTGCCCAGACCTGGTTCAAGGACACTGGGCAGCCGGGGTTCCCTAAGTTAGAACCCCCACAAGAGCCTCTTGTGACTTGTTGGTTTTTCTTTCCATCAAAACATGCTGCCACTGGCTTCCCGCCCCCAAGAGCTGGTAGTCACATCATTCTGAGAAGGGGCACCCAACGCCTTCTCAGACCTTGTCACGGCCTTTGACTACCTGCCTTTCTGTGCAGATTTCCAGAATCTACTAAGTAGGTGCCATAAATAGGCAGAGAGGGGAATGTGTGTGAGTGTGTGTGTGTCTTACTTAGTCTGTACTTCCAACACACACACACACACACACACACACACACAATCAGATCTACTTCATCAGAATCAGTTTGCAAACTTCATTTCTTTAGGATGAAGAGAAAAGGAAATTATTATTAACATATCAATGGCACCTCCATGCTGGGAACAAGATTACTCTCAGGCACACAGGAGCGCCCAGGAAGGCACAGACGCTGCGTTTTAAATGTGCTCTGTCTCCACATCGTGCTCTCCTCCACCCTGCCCCCATTCCCTTTTTATTTTTATTATTATTTTTTTTATTCCTCCAAGCTTGTTTCTCTCGAAATTTCCACCTTGTGGTTGTGTACTGCTGACTTCACATTTGCTGTGGTGTGAACTCCACATCTGTGAATGGATGACAGGAAAGATTAATAGCTCTGCTCCCTTCTCCTTGACTGTGGGCCCAGCTAATGAATAAATAAATAAATAAATAAACAGAGCTCCAATCCCCTAAATAGAGACCCAGAGCCGGAGAGAAAACAGCCTTTTGCTGAATCCATTCTTTAAGGAAAAACCCAACCTCTAATGATCTCTGATTTACATAGTCGGCAGTTTTTCGCTAAACAATTTACAAAGACACAAAAGTTTGGGGTGGAGGGATTGCCCCACGCTCTTGGCAGACGGAGGCTGGAGGCCCGAGAAACCCACAAGCCTTCTGGCGCTGAGCATGGGCTGGTGATTAGAAGGACCCCATTTCTCACCCAGACCATCCGAGGCCAGGGGCCGCTGAGCCGAGTGATGGCTAAGAGGGCGGCAAACTGACCCCACGGGGGTGCCAGCCGTTGTGCTCACTTACCGGCCGGAAGGGAGTGCGTGAGGCCTCATCAGTCAGCTCGGAGAGTCTATGCATATAATGAGGGGGAGATCATGCTTTCCTGCCTCCTTCTGGCTCCCCCATCCCGTGAAAGAGAAAGCTCTGATGTTCACGGAAACTGCTTCCCAAACTTGAACGTGTGCACAAATTACCTGGACGTCTTGTTACAATGCAGAGTCTGATGCTGTAGGTCGAAGCTGGGGCTGAGATCCATCATTTCCAACCAGCTCCCGAGAGATGCCTGTGCTGCCGGTCCAGGGACCACAGTGAGAGAAGCGAGACACCGGGGGCGCCGTGTTCCCCTCCTCTGTGCTCTCATGGGAGGACCGTCATCCCCTTCCTGCCGTCCCTGGGACTTGGCCGTTAACCCGGTTCTTCGACCTCCGCTGTCTCTTTGGTTTGGTTGTGGCAAGGCAACGTCCACCCTGCCCGGCAAGCACGTCCTGTCTGGAGCAGGCATGGAGAGTTCTGGC
>CM052811.1:103452079-103487449 GCA_028533885.1 Nasua narica | reverse complement strand
GTGTCCAGGGACATATACAGGTGTGGACATGCGTGGGCGTGTGTCCAGGGACATATACAGGTGTGGACATGCATGGTCATGTGTCCAGGGACATATACAGGTGTGGACATGCATGGTCATGTGTCCAGGGACATATACAGGTGTGGGCATGTGTGGGCATGTGTCCAGGGACATATACAGGTGTGGGCATGCGTGGGCGTGTGTCCAGGGACATATACAGGTGTAGGCATGCGTGGTCGTGTGCGAAGGTGTATCTTTACATCTGCATAGCCACATACGGGTGGGTGCGTCTGTACGTCTGTCTCCGTGTCTATGTGGATCCGTTTTCTTTTTTTTTAAGATTTTATTTATTCATTTGAGAGAGAGAAAGAGACAGAGCACAAGCAAAGGGAGCAGCAGAGGGAGAGGAAAAAGCAGACTCCTGACTGAGCAGAGAGCCCAATGCGGGGCTCGATCCCAGGACCCCGAGATCATGACTTGAGCCAAAGGCAGATGCTTAACCAATGGAGCCTCCCAGGTGCCCCTGTGTGGATCCATTTTCACACACATGTTCATCTGTGTACACCTCTGTGTCTTCATGTCCGCACACGTTCCTGGGTCTCTACGTGTGTTTGTGAGAGGCAGACCTGCCGTGTTGTTGAGAACCCACGTTCTAGGGTCACGAAGCCTGGGGACCAATCCTAGTTTCGCCTTGTGCTGTGCGTGACCACAGACCACTTCCCTGAGCTCGCTGGGACTCAAGTCCTTATCTGCTCGGTAAGATAATGCAGCCTTACTGAACAGCGCCGACGCAAGGATTAAGTGAGCAGAAGTGCACATGGCAGGCGGCATGGGGCCCCGTGAGCGCTCAGGCCACGTGAGCCACTGCGCGGTGGCTCTCGGTATATGTCAGAGGTGGCAGCCCCACACCAAGAAATGGGAAGTCCTATCACCAGCTCTCACTGGAGCCGGAGCTGGAGCTCCAGCTTGCTCTCTGAATCAGTTTCGTGCCTGGTACCTCCACGCGGGACCTTTGCACGGTTATCTCTGTGGAGCTGGCAGCCTCCATTCGCTCCGAACCACGCTGGTGTTGGACACGCGTCTGGCCTGTGCAGGGTGCAAAGGTGAGTCAGGCAGCATGCAGCCACCGGGAGCTTAAGCCACGAAGAGCACAGTGGGTGAAACATCTAGAATGAAATACACAGGGTGCCCAAGGTGCTCTGAGGTGCCACGAAGAAGCAACCCCACATTAGGAGTGGAATGGCTTTGTAGAAGCATTGATTCTCCAGCGGGCCCTCGGGGAGTGAAAAGGATTTCCACAGAAACCCTAGGAGCCCAGGGAGAAGGAGGGGCTTGTGTGTCCCCCTCAAAGCCTCTGTGCTCTGTTTGAGGACAGGTGGCCAGAATCCCAGCTCTGGGCGTCTGGTGAGGGTACGTCTGAGTTTTAAGATGTACATGGTCCCGCGAGGAAAAAGGCTCCCCCGACATGACTAATGGTGGGCCCCTCCCCCATCAGACCAGTGAGGAGCCCCCCCAGTTAGACCCAGGAAAATAAAGAGGGGTGGCATCCAGCTGCTGCGCTGGATCCTAATAGCACACCTCCATCTCAAGTTCTTAACAGCCACGTGTGGCCCAACGGCTACCATACTGACAGGGCTATTCTAGACTTCCAAAAACACGGAGGCCCATTTACTATGTTCACCCAGCAACTTCTCTAAGCAGCCCCAAAATGCCAAATTCCAATATGAGGAGTTGGCACAGCACAGGGCACAGACCGAGCTGCCCTCCTGGAAAGTAGGAACATATCTTTCCTTCCCTCCCACCAAGGCTGCAGCAGCCAGAGGAGACCCAAATTCAGGCCTCAGGGCGTAGGCAGCCAGGGAGAGCAGCAGAACATCAAGGCCAATGGCTGCAGCCAGATGCAGGCTTGGTAGGGAGGGCAGGGGAGGGCAGGAGAGGGCAGGGGAGGGCAGGAGGGGAGAGCTGGCAGCCTAGACCAGACAGCAGCCGAGTCGAGTGCTTGAGATGGCATTTGTGGGGCGCTATTGAGAAACACTTTGAGGGGTTAGCTTCCTTTTCCAGAAGCGAGGCTCAAGGCTCAACAAGGTCAGAAGAGCTCTAGGCATAGTTAGATACATGTTCAATAAGTAACCACGGAACCAATGAATGAAAATGACTCGAACACTTGCTTGACTGCCGGACAACTCTGTGCCCCACCCCTGGTCACCTCCCCGGGGACTCCAACATCCAGAAGACACCTCGGCCTCCTCTACACTCATGACCTTCGTCTCCACCCCACAGTTACAATGAACCCCCAAACCCCTTTTTCTATCTATGGTCTCCTCCCTCCTGCTAAGAGTAAAGGAGTTGGAGAAAAGAAGTTCTCAACTGGGAATCGGAAAATGTGAGCTCAAATCCCGGCTCCTTAGTTGGGTAGCCTTGGGAAAAACCATCCATCTTTCCATTCATGCCTTCATGCTTTCATCATTGATTCATTCATTCATTCACTGCATACCTTCACGGGGTTCAGAGCAAGTGCCCTGGAGTGAGACGGCCCCAGTTTGGTCCCCGCTGTGCCGCTTACTGGCTGGGTGAACGCGAGAAAGTGCTCTACCCCTCTGGGCCAACATGTCTCCTATTAGACAGGGAGCCCTACGTCCTCCCCACATTGGAGCAAGGGTTAAACGCGATGCCTCTGGTCCCTCTGTCAGTCTGCCAGTCAAAGGTTCTTGGGTGAGTGTCTAGGGTATATTGGGGGCTGCGGATACAGCATGAACGAGACAGGAATGAAACCACCTCAAGGATCTGCCTTTCTCATGGGCGGTGGGGCAAGCAAACAGCCTCCACAGTGCCCGACTGGTGGCGGGAAAGTCAGGGCCCGCCCGCCCCCTCCCTCCTTCCCGTCCTGCCCTGACTATCTCCCAGCCGCTCTGTGCATCACAGGATGGACCTCCATTGCCTTAAGCCCAAACAGGACCCATGGCAAGTGCAAATCAGGCTCTTTGACATGAACTTGAGAGACATGTGTTGGAGCCCGGAGGCCAACAGGATGCCCAACTCACAAGTGTGGTCAAAGCCTTGGGATGGACGCCCAGACCACAGTCTGTCCATCCCACTCAGAACCCAGGACGGAAGGAGTCCCACGGAGCACCACGGCCCCTTTCTCCATCCCGCCCACCAGGGTCTTAGCAGCGGGGATCCCTTAGCAGGTGGGGGCAGCTAACACCCTCAAAGCTTCCAGAATCAGCAGCTGCTCCCACACTGTGGTAACAATACAAACATCAACATGGCAAAAGAAAAATGTCCTTTTTCTTAGATTCCTGCTGATACCCCAGATGTGAGCACACGCGCACGCACACACACACACACACACGCACACATGCACACGCACACACACAGACCATTTTTCTTTTTTTGTCTTTCAGAGAAAGAGAAAAGCCCCAAGCATTCCGTTCCAAACCCTTTCCACAAGAAAGGTGCTCTGTGCTGTGCCCCAGTAGGTCTGTGTGACTGCGTTAAAATGCATTCTTTTTTTTTTATTAGATGAATTGCATCATTAAATTACATTATAAAAGCTAAAAATGCACCATTAATTTTCAAAAACAATAGTAAATACATCTCATTTCTAATACATGATTCTGCATTTAATTTTTGCCCGGGGCCTTGCCTTTTTTTTTCCCTAGTCTCACTGTCTCCCTTTATGCAGACTATATAAATGGAACTAAATTGCCAAAGAAATTTTTGCCAAATGTCCGTAATGTGAAAATAAATGAATTTCTAATTGGCTGTTGCAAAAAAGAAAAATTACTTTTTGATCTCAGCTCAGCCAAGCAAAAATCTACCTAGCCTGGGTAATAAGATGCAAGCATATTGCTCGCAACGAGCAGAGAGACAAAAGGCCAGCAAAGTGGCTGTCAGAATGCAATTTCTTCTCTCTCCTACGGCCTCCTCCCAGCCCCCCAGGAGCACTCGGCCTTATCACAGGGACTGTGATATCACATATGATACCGTCATATCACAGGGACCTGGGACCCGGCCAGAGCGCCACTCGATAGCAGGGGGGAAGCCTCCTCTGCTCCCTCCCTGGCTCTGCAACCCAGGGCAAGTTACTTGACCTGTCTTAGCCTCCAGTTCCCAGTCACCATGTCTACCTTCCACGGGCTGGTCCGGAGGGGTCGTGCGTTGAATTGGCACCCCACCCCCACCAAATTCCTGTGCTAAAGCCCCAGCCCCCCAGTATCTCAGAATGTGACGGTGTTTGGAGATAGGGTCTCCAAAGAGGGGGTCAAGTTTACATGAGGACACAAGGGTGGGTCCGAAGCCAACAGGATGGTGACCTCAGAGGAAGGGCCGAGAAAGGCACAGAGGGAAGCCGGCGTGAACAGACCCAGAGAGAAGGCGACCATCTACGTGCCAAGCAGAGAGACCTTTCCCTCACAGCCTCAGAAGGAACCGACTCTGCCCACATCTTGATTTGGGGCTCCAGACCGGGAGAAAAGGAGTCTCTGTGATCAAAGGCACTCCCTCCGTGGTCCTTCGTTACAGCAGCCCCAGGAGACGATTCCCAGAGGTTGGAGACGTCAGCGAACACTGCAGATGCACAGAGGCAAGCGCAGCCTCTGGTCATCCCAGGGCCCTCCCAGCCTGCTCCCAAAAGGAGGAGGTTCAAGAGCTTCTTCCTGAACAGCTGGCTTTGCCTTTGTCCACAGGACGACACTGTCTCAGGAGCCACACTCCCCGTGGCCGCTAAAGCCGCCCCTTCAGGACCGTCCCTCATCTCACAGCTGAGCCCCACGCCTGACCCCATCGCTCCCCTCCCGGGGTCACATCCTCACTGGTTACAAGCCTGACGGCTAAGTGCCTTCAGGTTCAGGCTTTGGTGACCAGCACTTGAGAAATTCATTTTTGTGCATGATCCCTCTTTTTTCTCTTTCTTCCTTCCCTCTTTCCTTCCATCTCCCCCCTACTTCCTTCCTTCCTTCCTTCCTCTTTTTCCTTCTGTGCATTTTGAGCCTGTACCCAAAGCCTTTTGTAGGTCTCTGAGCCTGGGATTTTATAGTCCCTGCCCATTGTCGCCCTGGCTTTTACAACAAGCTCAGAGCCATTGGCGAGGGGACCCTAGCCTGGGAGGGAAGAGTCTCCTCCCAGCGGCGAGGAGGAGCCGGGGTGAGGATCCATCACAGCCGCCAGCCGCCAGAGACAACCAAGAGGAGAGCTGGGTCGTTCCCTGAGCAAGACCCGAGGCCCCATGACACCCAACTGGGACACGGATGGGAATCCCTCGTGGGAGAAGGTCACGGGGCTTCAGGGACATCTGTGAGCCCAGACCAGGAGGACATCCGCTGAGATGGCCCCACAGAGAGGAGGTCTGAGGAACCACCTACCTTCTGGTAGGACCCCAGAAGGGCAGGGCCTGGGGGCTGACTGAGACTGAATCTCCTGCTAGTTCAGGGAGCCACGGGGTAGGGATTCGAGTCAGAATTCACTGATTTAAAGAAAAGATTTATCTGGATATTTTCTCCTCATCTGAATTTCTGCCATGAGCTTCAAAACAATGCACCCCTCTAGGGCCACACCCCTACCTGTTCCTCATTCCCTGGACACGGTTGGTTCTTCCCTTCTGCACAGGAGTTCTCTCTGCCTGCAACATGTCCTTTCTCCTTGTTCCACTTAAAGAACTCCTATTCACCCATGAAGCCCCATCTCCCGTGTCCTCTCTTCTGTGCATGCTTCTCTAGTTGCCCCAGGCTGGGCCACCTACTCTCCAAATTTCCCAAGGAGCTTCTAGAAGGCAGGGTTGAGTTCAGGTTCAAGTTATTCTGCCTTTCCAGTAAGAATTCCAGGATCAGCAACACTCCCCACTTCCACTCCCTTATGTTTCTCTTCTCCACCTTCCCAGGCATCGTCATAAAATCCAACCTATTTATACTTTAGGGGGAAAAAAAAAAGACAGGCAAGCTCGACACTGCTGCCATATCACTTCACAGAGGAGGAAACCGAGGGTCAGGGAGGCGAAAGGACTTGGCCAGGATGGCACAGCTGGGAAGTGGCAAGCTCGGACTCAGACCCAAGCTATCGGGCTGCAGAGCGCTCGCTTGGGACACTTTCTCTGCCCCCATCACATGTGTGTTTGGACAGGTCACTCCAAGCGTTTTCCCCTGTGCACCCAGGGGGCCCCCTGGGACCTCACCTGTGAGGTGGGAGGAGCGCAGGGGACCAGACAGCACCTGAGCAAGCAGAGGCCATCAGAACAGCTCCCGTTCTCAGGCACAAGTCTGGGGTCCCAACTCCCCTCCAAAGAAGCCCCGCCCAGGAGGGACTCAGATCACAGGACTCGGGGGGAGTCTGTCAGGAGCAATCATGCAGGCAGTAGGGTAGAGGCTCAGAGTTCCCAGGGCTGGGTCTGCCCAGGGCTGGGCTGGAGAGCGGGAAGAGATCTGTAAGCAGAAGGCAGGGCATCTAGGCATGGGACAAGGGGAGGCAGTGGTGCAAGGCCGGAGGTCAGTGCCTGATGGACACGATCCCTCTATGTCCACAGACCCTTCTGGCCAGGATGGGCTTGAGGCAGAGTCTAGAAAGGCCGAGTCCCTACCAGACACCTCAGGGCTGTTAACCCTCATCCCTACATGGGGGGCGCCAAAGGAAGAGCAAGTGGGCTTTGCACAGTAACTTCCACGTACGAGAGTTTTGGATTCCTTTAGGGGGGCCTCTTAGCAGGGCCAGCGGTGAGAGATCAAAGAGGAAAAGAGCAGAGAAGCAGAGAGAAGAGAGACCCGATGGTCCTCAGTCTCCATCCCAACCCGCAGGGCCCAGCTTCCTGCAGCACCTTCCAGTCCCGGGAGCTCTGCTCTGAGTCTCTGTCACTTGCGGTCACTGAGATCTGCCCGGCACCCCGCGCGGGAGCTTCACAGACGTCCTGCTCGCGCCTCCCGGCAACCAGCCATCCCTCGAGCTGACTTGAGGGGTCTGCTGCTTGCCACACAAGAGCTTTGGGTCAGACCGATCCCAGACGACCCCTTCCTCGGAGCTCCAGCCCTTGGTCCTAAAAGAGGCTGTCCGCTGACCTTGAGGACCCCAGAACAAGTCCGATTTGGAGCCACCAACCAGGCAGTTTGTAAAAATCATCTCTTTTTCGCTTTAGTGTGCATATTAATTACCTTGAAACAGGTGCAAAATCAACCTCTTTTATTATTTCTTTAAGCCCATAATGGCAGTTGCTGTGAATAAATCCCGTTAACCCAGGGAAAGGATTTATGGCCCCAAATTTACACCAGCCGTTTAATCATAGCACCTTTGCGCAGACAGACTTTCTCGAGAACAATTTGCCCCACAATTTGTCAGTGGGAAAATGGCCTCATATAAACGTTTGGAGGAAATAAATGCTAATCCAAAGCTCAGTCTTTCATTCTCCTAATTGCCCAGGGAATATAAAGAAGACAAACTTATTTACTCACAGCAGGAAGTGAACTGTAATAAAGCATCACCATTGTGGGCTGAAATCAGTCCCTGACAGGGAGGGGAGGGGGCCTGCAGATTTACACTGGGGGGAGAGGGCGGTGGATGGGTGGGTGAGGCCACTGGGCAGTGAGACAGCTCAGTGCCTCAAAGCCTCCCCTGCATTTTAAAGAGGTAAACCTCTTAGAGTTGAGTCGATTAGAGGCAGATCAATGGCTCAGCTGACTTATCAGTCCTTCCCTCAAGCCACTCTGGACCTCCCTAACCCCCAAGCTGGCTGTAGGAAGGGTTCTGGAGAAAAGGGGTAGGTTAGGCCCCCAAGGCTACCCTGAGGCAAAGAGGAGGTAGAAGAGGGTAAGACCACAGGCGCTTATGCACAGGCACTTTGGTGAAAGAGAGACCCAGGATAGCTTGCTGGGGAAGGAAGGACTCACACCTCTACCTCATTCATCCCGGGATACTCAGTGGCTGTTCTGGGCTGTCCCTCTCTGCTCTCTCTCCTCTGCAGGAGCTAAGGGCCCCTGTTTCAGGGTGAGACTCTCCCTGACCCCATGGCATCATAGCAAGGATTGCTGACGAGTCCTCCTATAATTTAGGTTGTGAACCACATATCCCTACAGGGTGCCATTCTCATGGACTAGTGTGAATGATGCCATCTGGAGTTGTGCAGTATACAACCTATGCAACTGTTCAGATACTGTCTTGGGACCAACATATTTAAGGAATGTCTCATCTGTTCTCCTCTCCATCCCCTCTTGTCTTTCCCTGGGCATGAAGTTACCTTCCCAAAGGGGCTGAGGACATGAAGGCCAGGACCTTCTCTCATAGGAAGACATACTCTTCCTATCTAGCCTCTAGACTTCTCTCCTTTATCCTGACCCCATCCCCACTCTCCCAACTCTGATTCAATCATACTGTTCCAGATCATCCTCAGAATGGCAGAGAGTGACTGGATTTGAATTCAACACAGCCACGATTCAGCTGTGTGGCCACGGGCCATTTACTCGACCTGTCCGAGCTTCTGTTTTCCCTTCTGTAAAAAGAGAGTTATGATATCACCCAGGGGTACCGTGAGATTAGAGATAATGAATGTTAAGTGCCCTAGGATGTCACAATGCTCAGTGGATGGTTATTACTCTGTAGGCAAGGACGAGGGGTCCCAGGGGACCTCTCCACACTCTGCATCAGGAAGGAAAGAGAACAATTCCTAGAGGATAGAAGGACTGTCTCAGAAGAAACCAGACAGCCCACAGCAAAGGGCAATGAAAGGCTGGGATGAAGATCCTGGTTGCTCAGAATAGCAGCGCTCTGGCCCAGGGGAGAAGCCACATCTTCCAAGACGTCACATTACAAAAGATCCCTGGGCAGTGACGAGCCAGGACCAGGATGGGGAGAGTTAGCTCTCGGGCACCAGGCACAGTTTCACGAAGCTCAGACGTGGCGAGAGTTGTAGGTGATGGGTCACTGTCTCCTTCAAAAACCTACTAGGTACCAAGTACTTCACTGCTTCTCATGACAACTGTCAACAGAGCCATGCGTTTTATTTTTGTCTTTCCCATGAGACAATCACCACCATAAGACCATACACTTTGTCTGTCTTGCTCACCTCTATGTCCTTAATACTTAGAAAAGTGCACGACCTATGACCTATATAGTAGGTCTTCGATAAACATTTGCTAAATGAATGAACAAGCCCTCTGGGGTAGGGTGTCTTTATTACCACTTGACAGGAATGGCTCAGAGAGGTTAAGTGACTTGCCTAAAGTCACAAAGCTATGGAGGGAAGAGAAAAGGGAAATCCCTTATAAGGACCCTTACTGTGCCAGCCACTGCCTGGGGTGCTCTACCTAAATCACCTCATTTGCTCTTCACAGCAGCCTCAGGAGGAAGACACTCTTGTCCCCATTTCATAAAAAGCGAACTCTCCAGGGAGGTTTTAAGTGGCCGGCCCAAGGCTGTACAACCAGCCCTAGGGCCTTGTGAAAAACCAACCCCCATTATTCTGTTTCGCTCCTCATTACTCTGGCTCCCCATAAAAACTGCTCGGGACAACACAATGCGATGTTTTAGTGACAGGAGGGCAAGACGCTCCCGAGGAAGTGGGAGGCCAGGGCTGGGGCTGAAGCCGTGCCAGTGATGGATGGCAGTCACCACTAGCACGACGCTCACCGCTCGGGAGCATCGGGGCCTCTGGCATGAGAGAGAGTGATCTTCCTGCTGCAGGGGGAGAAGGGATGCTTAGGGGAGGAAACTGACAGCCCAAATGGCAGGGAGTGCAGATGACAGTACCCAGGGTCATAGAAGAATTGCTCCAAACCCAGGAGAAATGCCCTCCAAGAGCTGCCGTGCTTTCCACTAACCACAGCCCAGGAAGAAAAGCATCTTATCCGGGGCCTGATTCTGGATTGGATTATCGGATAATTTTTTTCCTTAACTTTTAACTTTTTAAATTACATAATTAATGTATGGAGACACTCTCGCTATTTCAAAAAAAAAAAAAAAAAGCAGAGATAAATAGAATAAAAAGATAAAGCTCCCTCTCACCCCACCCCCCACCCCAATCTCCTCCCTCCCCAGACTTAAACATTTCTTTTCCATTTGGTCTGTTTCTTACCAGACTTTTCTGTCTCTCTTTTGTTCTAATGATCTTATATACATGAATGCGTGTGTGTGGGCGCACACGCACACACACACATGCATCTATGCAGCTACAAGAAAAGATACAGTTTGTTTCGTGTCCTTATATTTTGACACAAATGAAATCTTACTTCAAGTTGCCATTCAGCAAACTTGCTTTCATAACCCAACGGCAGGCTTGGAAGATACTTCCATCCATCCTGATGGAAGAGGTCCTTCCCACCACTGTAGCCGCTATCGGGCACTCGGTGCGGATGCGCCATTGCTGACTTAGCCCGCCTCTTCATGACAGCGCTGTGCATTCTCTCATATTTTACTACACCCTCGAATTCGCTAGCATCACTTCCACCACATTCTGTGAGTCCAAGCAGGTCAGCGGGCCAGCAGACATTGATAGCTTAGGCCGACTGTATGGGAAAACAGATTCTGTTTCTTCACGAGAGGGAGAACCAATATTGCGTCCATGAGCTTCAATTTATCAATAGTCCGCTCCCTGCCACGACGGCTTCCACCCCTCCTGCATTCAAGATATGCTCATTCTCTCTTCCAAAAAATGCCATCCCCCAGCGGCTTCACACTCAGGCTCGGCGTCCAGGATCTCGCCTGCTCGTCTGAGCCAACACAGGTTGTGTAACAAAATACCATGGCGACAGCAACTGTTTAAGCAACACACACTTGTTTTCTCATAGTTCTAGAGGCTGGAATTCTGAGATCAGGGCACCAGAACCGCTGGCTTGTGGGGAGGGCTCCCTTCCGCCTTACAGAGAGCCACCTCCTAGCTGTGTCCTCACGCGGCCTGAGCTCAGTGCACACATGGACGGGAGGGCTTTTCCCCTCTTCCTCTTCCTAGGAGGCTCGATCCTATCAGATTAGGGATCCACCTTTATGACCTCCTGTCACCTTAATTATCTCCTATAGGCTCCATCTCCAAGGACGGTCACACTGGGGGTTGGGGCTTCCCCATATGAATCTGGGGAGGCAGGGTTCAAGCCACAGAACTTCTGAACCAGAGCCATGGATGGTGCAGCTGGAGCGCTGGAGGAGGTGCAGCTCCTCCTGCCCCCCACGAAGACCCAGCATGTAAAGGTGAAAAGGGGGCAGGACAGCCACAGTAGACACTCCCAACCAAAAAGGGGAGGAAGAGTCCTTGGTTCATAGCGGTACTACAGTCTGGGAAGGCACACGTTCCCAATTCCCTCTGCCTCTGGGAGCAGAGAACAGCCCGTGTTTAGGGGCCGGCTCAGCTCCCTGGGAGTAATTCCCTAGTCCAAAAGAAGGATGATAAAGATGGGACAATCAAGAATTCTCTGTGGCTTTTGGCTTTCCTCTCTGAACTCTTGAGTCTCTCCCTCTTTATCGTCCTTCTTCTTTTTCTAGAAATGGCTGGCATTTGCAACTGAATAGTTTCCTCAGCCTGCTTCCTGTTCATAGAAAAGTTGGGGACTCAGAGGGCTATTCTGACCTTGAACAACTATGGGACAACTGTGGGCACTTTAAGTCCAAGCTTGCTGTGTTTTCACTGATACGCTTCCCTTGAAAACTTTATGGGTTTCCTATGTAGCTCCTGAGGTTCACTCCAGTTGAGACAGGTTTCTCTCCCCGTCTCTCATCCTCCAGCTCTTTCTCTCTCTCTTTCCCTCTCTCCTTCCCTCTTCTATGGGGCCTTAAGAATCTTAGAAGTCATTTTGTGTTACCAAGAGGGTATCAGTACCATCTTAAATCTTTCAGACACCTTAACAAGGGGTCTTATAGCCACATCATTGACTCTTTTTTTTTTTTTAAGATTTTATTTACTTCTTTATTAGAGAGAGTGTAAGCGCTGGGGGAGGAGCAGAGGGAGAGGGATAAGCAGGCTTCGCACTGAGTGCAGAGCCCAATGTGTGGCTCCATCCCATGACCCTGAGATCATGACCTGAGCTGAAACCAAGAGTCAGACCCTTAACCAACTGAGCCAACCAGGCGTCCCAGACTCATATCTTTAGGACAAGTCTCATCTCACTTGAATTTTTTACTAGTAGGGGAGACCGCAGAGAAGAGCTACTTTTGTTTTTCAATGCCAGCAAGTCCTTGACCATCTATATTTCTCTAAAACCTGCCCACAGACCACATTGCTCCTTACTGAGCTCATGTCCCTCTCTCACATTATCGGATCCAGCTAGGAGCAGGCAAGCAGCCCTCTGTGGTCTTCTCATTCTATCCAGAGATCTCCGTAGGTAGACCCACAGGTGCACAAGCCCATTTTCTATCTTCCAAGCTGCCCAGGCAGATGTGCCAGTTGTCCCCTGCCCCCAATATAACACAAGCTGCCCTTCCTCCAGCCTCTGACAGCCCCTCAGCAGCCCCACAGGATCTGGCCACCACCCAGGCCCTAAGCCAAGGCCAAATGGTTCGGGTATTTGTTACAGCAACACTCTGTTTCCTATACCAACTTCTACACCAAACATCTAATGCGGTGTGACCAGTCATCTCAGAATTGAGTGGCTTAAAATAATTATGACTTATCATTTCTCAAAATGCTATAGTTTGACAGATTCCCTTGCTGGTGGTCTTGACCAGGACGATAGATTCTGTAAAAACCCTGACGGCCTGGAGCTCTAAGCCTTGTCATCAGTCTACCAGTGTGCCCCCGGGGATGTGAGAAGCTCAGCCCCTGGGACTAAATAGAGCACAACAAGGAAAAGAAGACAAGTGCTAGAAGTTTCCTCATTAGTGCAGTAAGAACCACTGGAGCTAATGGGTTCTGACATCAGGAGATTCATTAACAGAGGGATTCATCAACAGAGGTATAAAGCAAGGAGGTGACAGTTGGCTCTACACTGCCCTTGCCTCACCTAGAACTTAGATTCCAAACTTCAAGAGGTACTTGGCCAGACCTGAGTATACTAAGGACATGACCATACAGTGAGAGGACAGAAAATGTCATCCAGGGACTGGTTAGGAGTAGTTCAACTGGAAGAGGAGAAGACCAAGGGGGTAAGATCCCACTGCTCTGGACCTTAGCTGCTTTTTTTTGGAACTAGTGGGTTAGTTACTTTGCTTTAAGCTAGAACACACACCGGCAGGCTCTGTGCTTTGTACCTGCATCTTTTTACTCAATCCTTATAGTGAGTATGTGTCACGGTTCTGCAGAGAAACAGGAGGATATGTATACATATGGAGACTTATTTGGAGGAACAGGCTCACACGATTATGGAGACGGAGAAATCCCACAATCCGCAATCCGCGAGCTGGGGGGAGTGGCATAATTCAATCTGGGTCTGAAGGCCTGAGGGCTAGGGGCACTGGTGGTGTGAACCCCAGCCTACGGGCGAGAGAAAATGGCTGGAAGAAAAGAGGTAAATTCCTTCCTGTTGTTCTATTCAGGCCCTCGACGGACTGGATGAGGACCCCCTACATTGGGAAGGGCCCTCTGCTTCACTCAGGCCACCCTTCCCAGTGTACGTCTCACCCGGAAACACGCTCGGAGACACACCCAGAAGGCGTGTTTGATCTGGGCCCCGGAGGTAAATCAAGTCAACACAAAATGAACCCCCACGCAAGTCCAGGAGGTTGGAGTGCCATCCTTTTTCATTTGAATGGTGAAAAGACGGAGGCACGTCTTTTTGGTTTGGGCTCCCCCCCCCCCCACCGCCAAGAAGACCCTGAAACAGTAGCCAAGTGCAACTGACTGACAAGGGAGGTGATCCGCAGAAACCCCACGGGCGAGGGAGGAGGTGAAGAAGAGAAGGAAAGGAAAGCAGGAAAGAGAATTACCCAGCAGGTCACAGTGTGGGCAACGGACTCTCAGCGCGCCAGAGAGACCCCCCGCCCCAGCGCTGGGGGATGGGGGCAGGGAGCCGGGGAACTGGTCTTCCAACCATCTGCCATCAACCAAGCGCTGTTCCAGGAACACTGAGGGTCCGCTACTTTTTTTCCTTTTAAGATTTTATTTACTTATTTTTAGAGAGTGCATATGCAAGAGAGCATGAGCAGGGGGAGGGGCAAAGGAAGAGGAAGAGAGAGAATCTCAAGCAGGCTCCCCACCAAGCATGGAGCCTGACATGGGGCTTGATCTCATGACCACGAGATCACGATCTGAGCCGAAACCAAGAGTCACACACTTAACTAAGCCACCCAGGCATCCCAAGGGTCCTCTACTTCTGACTTCCCCTGCACCCTGAACACCCCGAGGCCAGAAAAATATCCAGAAGCAGTGTCAGGTGTTTGCAGAAAGCAGCCTTTAACCTATAAGTTGACTATGATTCGGAGAGTGGCCAACAGCACCTACTGCACTCAAAGAAGTGGCTCGCGCCCAGCGAGGCTGGGACTGAGAAGGACTGGAATCCGGCTCTGCCAGCCTCCAATCCCCTCTTTGGAGTAAAGAGGTCCTCTCTGGACCATGCCACTGGGATATGGAAGTTTCTAGTCTGGGGCGAAGGAGGGATGGGAGCCATCAGGAGCAGGGCTGACCCTCAAGGGAAACCACGGCTTGAAGAATAAGGTCAGAGCATCTCCTTTAGAGCTAGCTGGGGAGAGGAGGAGGCTGGCTTTCCAGGGGGGATCCACGGCGAGGGGCAGAGACTTGGGTTGAACAGATAGAAGGACGACCCCGTGCTCCGGGTCCATGGACGATGCCGGCCATTGCCAGGCCCCAGGCAGATGTACCTGTCCCGTGTTGTCTGCACGGGGCTCTGAAGAAGGACAGTCGCCCTCCTCTTGCTCGTGAGGATGCTGAAGCTCAGTGAGACGGCCCAGACTCACAAAGCCGGCAAGAGCGTGAACCCTTTCTTTCATACCGGGAGGAAATATTTGTGGAGCCCCTCTGGAGTGCTATTGTGAGCCCTGGGAATACAGCAGCGAACAGAAGCAACAACTCCCTGCCCTCGCGGAGTCCACAGTCCCGTGAGCGAGACAGGCCACAGCAAGGAAATAAATGGGGTATCAGACAGTGACTGGTACTAAGATAGTAATAAGGCGGGTGACAGGGTGTGGCACAGAGCAGGGGCACAGACAAGAGTGCCCAGGGCAGGCCTCTCTGACACTCGGCCCGCAGGAAGGGAGCGCGGGGAGCAGGGACCTGGGAAAGGGCGGCCTAGCTGGGGTAAAGCCGGGGCAAAGGCCTAGAGGCCTCTGAGGAAGAATAAGCAAGTCAGTTGGCTAGAGCGGGGCATGAGTGGGGGGCAAGGGCAGAGAGGAGACGGGGGAGGTAAGAAGGATCACGAGGGTCCCGAAGGAAAATCTTGCGGCAACCTGACTTACCCTGAACAAGCCAGGTGAAGGCATGATCTGACTGCCGGCTTTGCAGGCCTCCGCTGCATTTTCCACCCTGGGGGGAGGGTCCTCTCGGCCGAGGCTCGGGAGAGCCAGGCTGGGACAGGATTCACCTCCTTCCCCCGTGCCCCTGGGCTCCCAGTGCCCTGCAGCTCTCTCTCCGCCCTCCAGCCCCGCGGCCACCCTCCCTTCTCCTCCTCCCTGGAGCCACTCACTTCCCAAGACAAATGGCAGCTTCTTCCTGCCCATCCATCACTGCTCCCGGGCCCATCCATTAGCGGCCGCTCCCCCGTCCTGCCCCCAGCCCCACCGTCCTTGCTCAGGGACGGGGTCCATTGATCAGAGGCCCATCTGCCGCTTGTCACGTCTTGGCAGCCCTGACAGCAGGAGACAGAGCTGTTGCTGGCTGGGCCAGCCTGAGGCCAAGGGAGAGATGAAACTGCCCCACCCCCGGGGCTGGGGGCTAAGGCCAGGGTCCAGCAGGGAGGGGTGGGCTGGAGGCTCGGGGTAAGCCCTCCCCAGCAAGATGCTGTTATTCAGAGTCCGCCAGGGCAAAGTGGAAAGTGAGTTCTTAGGGAAAGACTTGCAGGGCACGCATGCCCCCTTCCACACCTGGGTTTGCCCCAGCCTGGGTGTACAAGCCGGGAGGGAGCCCAACAACACTTGAGAGCCCTCCTCTCCCAAATCCAGCTCTTCCCAGACTTCTCCATCAGCCTTCACTGGCCAGCCCAGACCTGAACATGGTACACTCCCCCACCCTCTCCTTTGAAGTCCTGCCAGAAGCCCCCTGGACCCCACAGGTCCTCTCACCAGCAGCCTGGGTCACCCTGCTAGGTGACCCAGGAGAGTGACCTGTACAGACCTCTAGCCCTCTGGCTTCTGGCTGGATTCAGAATACAGGAGGCACTGGCAGGAGAGAGGTTGGGGTATTTATTCCCTGGCCCCCACCCTGTGGGATCCCTGCAGGTAAACATGGGTCCACCCAGGGCCCTGGCTCTGCCAAGGAGCCCTCTCCAGCGAGGCCCCCTGGGCAACCACTGCCCCTCACCCCCTCCCCTGCAGGTGGCAAAGGTTCCCCAGCACTGCCAGTCTGGGGATGGGCACCACACCATCCCGTGGCTCCCTGAGTCTGTCTGCCTACGTACAAGTGGCCCCTTCATTATACTGCTCTCAGTCAACTGGTTTGAAAATGCATCAGGTTCCTGGGTTCCTACTTAGATGTGATTCATACACCTGCCCTTCACTCTCCCCTAACCCAAAACCCCGGGGTGCATCGTGGATACTCCCTTCCCTCACCTTCCACCACAGCCCCACCACTTGTCTCCCCACGCCCCTATCATCCATCTGTCCCCCATCTCAAGGCCACCCCCAAGTTCCAGCATCCCTCCCGTGTCCCCATGCAGCCCCCACACTTCACTATCACCCCATCTGACTGTGTCAGCCTTCTGCTCCCACACTGCCTGACTCCCCATCGCCCACACGGCAAGTGTCCCTTGTCACCACCATGGGGAGACCTTCTCCATGGGGCCCACACCCCGCCACCCTCCTCTCCAGCACCTCCTCTTTTAGCCCCCATGTTCTCCTGCTCAGGGCCTTTGCTCATGCTGTGCCCTCCACTTGGAACACCTTTCCCACGTTTCCGTATGTATAAAAGTAAACCTTAGAAAATGAGCTGCCAAGGAAGAAAAGGAGACTTTGCCAGGGGAGGAAAGGAAAGTCCCCTTGGGAATGGAAGGAGCTGCTGCTGCTGGGGGAGGCAGCAGGGGCCTCCCTTCCCCGGACCACTGCAGGCTCCTGCACCTGCATCCACACCTGTGAGTGAGGCCACACCTGGGCCACTGTGACCCCCGCCCCCCAGGCTTCCCAGGCTCCCAGCTTCCTCTCCCGGGGCCCAGCCTCCCGGCCGCTCCCTCTCCCGGGGCCCAGCCTCCCGGCCGCTCCCTCTCAGAGCTGTTCCAGAGCAAACTGCAACAGCCACTGCCCTTCCCTTCACACCCTATGTCCCTCAGCGTCAGGTCCACCTCCCTACCCAGGCCCCGCCCATCTCTCCAGTCTCACCTTCCCCCTGGTGAGTTGGACCCATGGGACCTCTGGGAGCCCAGACCATGTTCCAGCTATGTGCACCCCCAGAATTCTCTGCCCAAGTGGTTTCAAGCTCATTCCCAGGGTCTACACAGGCCTCTCTCCCAGGTCCATGCACAAGACAGACATGCCACTAGTCTGGGGGGTGGTCCCAGAACAGCAGTCTGGGGGTGTAGATGGAGGTCAGATTTGGGGCCGGGGCATCCACACGCATGCAAATAACATTCTTCACTGAGCAGTGTTTGTACTCTTGCCCCAGGCCCTAGGAGTGAGCCTGCCCAGGGTCACAGGTTGGGGTCAGCCTCCCCCCAAAAGCTGCTCCCAGGCGCGACCACTCCTCCTCCTCCACGTGAAAGTCCCCCCATCTTTGTGGTCCTTCATCCACCTCTGTCACCAGGGCCAGCTACAGACTTGGCAGAGCCGGTGCCAACTGAAATATGGGACCCCTTGTTCAAAAACCAAGAAAAATGTGCCACTAAAAGTACTAAAGTATAAAATTTTTCCCTGCTGCCATGGGTTCTCTCTGTCTCCGCCTGCCACGGTGTTGGGATTTGCTATTCGATGTTGTACTCCCGCAGGCACAGGAACCTCGGCTAGGCACGGGCAGACCTTCAAACACACATGCACGGCCCACCAGCCACCGGTGGCATTGTCCTGCCAGCTGCTGGACCCAGGCACAGGCCCTGCTGCGGTGGGGAGGTCAGTCTCCCTTTCCAACAGACCAGCTGCCTTAGCCCATGCTGTTAGTGGATATCATTGTTATTACTATTATCGCTATTTGCTATAACTCAATGCTTTCCAACCAGGGGCGGTTCAGTCCCTCAAGGGACATTTGGCAAAGTCTGGAGACATTTTTGGTTGTCATACCTACAGAGGGGGCGGGTGCTACGTAGTGAGTAGAGGCCACAGATGTTGCTTAACAGCCTAGTAGGCAAGAGATAGCCCCCACCCAACAAAGAATCATTAGGCCTAAAATTTCATTGGGGCAGAGGTTAAAAAACTCTGCTAGAGTTCGGACTATTTAAACCTATTTAAACCAGCCCATCTACCTAAAGAAACTTCCCGCTTCCACTCCTACAACTCCAGTTTCTACCACGAGGTGGCGCTTGAGCTAGCACATCTCTATACTGGTGGCTAATTCTGAGCCTACATTAACAAATTATTCTCCTCCATTATGCTTTTCTATTAAAAGCCATACCTGTAAAATAGAAAACCCTACTTAAAAATCTGTATGGGGCTTTCTCTTCATACAGTATATCACAGAGCACATCCACCCGCACCCTCTCCTTTTCTCCTCAAAACATTTCCACTGCCCAGGAATTATTAGTCCCATTTTACAGAGGAGGAAACTGAGGCTTACAGAAGCAGTTCTCTTCTCAAACCAAGTGCCTCCCTAATGGTGGCTGGCTGGGGCCTTCTTGGCCTTGGAATGCTGGTTCCATTTGATTTGAAGCCGCAACAAATTCTAGAATCCAGAAACATCCCGGCCTTTGGGGGATCACCCAGGCTGACCCACCCTGGCTATTCCCTGCCTCGGTGCCCTGCACTCATCCACCAGGGCTGCTGGAGGCACATCACCTGAACCCAGTGGTCCCCAAATGTGTCTGCAAGGTGGAATACCCAGGGAAGCTTCAGAAAGTTCCGGCGCCTGTGCTCATGCCAAGATTGTGAGTTCCCCTGAAGTGTTTCAAAGATCCCCAAGTGATTCCAATGCACAGGGAGGCCTCGGAAACGCTGCCTTCACTGGCAGCCTTTGAAATATGTCCTTCTTTTCAAGCACTTCACTACTTTATTAATTTTTCTGAACAGGTGAGAGGAAGGAGCAGGAGCTTCTCCTCGATCTCTGGTTTCCACGGGCAGCAGGTCCGTCTCTGCCTCATCCTGCAGAAGTGTTCACCCCACCGAGACCCCAGCTCCATCACAGGCTTGTCAAGGAAGTTTCTTTTTCCACAACAATGCAGTGCTCTTTCCGGAAAGAATTCCGACAAATCAAATTTCTTCATTTTGTCACAATTCTTTATAAAGTAAATTGTGAACAACAGAAGTTCGCAAACTTGGCTGCACATGAGCATCGCCTGGTTTTCAGAAGACCTCGATTCCAGACCAACCCAGCAGAATCTCTAGCGATCGTCAAAGCCACTCCAGGTGATTGCATGGAAAACCACATTTGAGAACCAGTGGCGGAGACCGGGATATTATAAGTGCGGCCCCGCCTGGGTGGCTCAGCGGGTTAAAGCCTCTGCCTTTGGCTCGGGTCATGATCTCAGGGTCCTGGGACTGAGCCCCGCATCGGGCTCTCTGCTCAGTGGGGAGCCTGCTTCCCCCTGCCCCCACCCGCCTCTCTGCCTACTTGTGATCTCTCTCTCTCTGTCAAATAAATAAATAAAATCTTTAAAAAAAAATATAAGTGCGGCCCCTGGGCTAAAAGCATCAGCACCACCCAGGAGCTGCTTAGAAAAGCCACACTTCGGGCTGTACCCCAGACCTATTGCATCTGAACCTGAACCTTTAACAAAGTGATTCCTGTGCACATCAGTGGTCCAAAAGCACCGCCGTAGAACCAAAGATCAGTCAATGCTCACAACTGGTACAACCTGCCCGCTCGGCCCCAGCCGGCTGGCCCCCCACGGCCTCTGCCAGTTCAAGGTCTCCACCTGTCGTCCTCACGCTCCGACCCCCTCCTGGAAATGTGCTCTCTGGGGACCGCTCTTTCTTGGGAGCTCAGGGGAGGGGAGGCATGCTTTCCAAAAGCCATAGCACTTTCCAACCACTTTATCTCAATCATTTATTCTCGCTCAATCAGTTTGTCTAGAAATTTATATCAGGTGTCCTCGATGTGCTAAGTGCTATGTTAGTTGCTGGGAGTGCCACGGAGATGTGTCTGTCCTCGAGGCGCTTACTTTCCCAAGGACATTCTGGCAAGACGCAAATGAGCAATCAAATCAACTGTTTAAAAATCACAGGCCTCTGAACTTGGGGGAGTGCGGGGATTTCAGCAACGTCTCAGAAAGCTCCTTTTGGCTGCTGGGGAGAGAGCAGGCTGGGCTGGAGGCAGCCAACATCCGGGGGACCAGTGACGGGCTTTGAAGCCAGGCCACCTGGGCGCAGGTGGCCTTCTGGTGCTGGATGCTGCCCTGTGTGCATGCAAAGCCCAGCGGGGCATGGGGGACAAGAAGGAAAGTTTGTTCATGTTTTCAAAGGCTTCATGGGATAGCTGCTGCATTTTCTAAATGCAACGTTAAACAAATAAAATCGAAAAGCCTGACCCTTTGCAGGCTCTGTTTCCTCCTGGAGACGGACAGCCAGGAAGTGTCCATTTGAGGACATGTGCTCGTTTACCTGCAAACACTGGGGGCAAAACTCCTGCTTCAAAACCCACCTGAAGGGTCTTTGTCTCTGGTGCTCTTTCCCTCTCTCCCTGCAGAATCTCTTCTCTGCCGTGCCTCCGGGCAAGGGCACCGGAAAGCTCTAATACGGAAGGGCTGCGTGACTCTCTAGCAGGGGGCTCCGGCACAAGGCAGCATATCCTTCCATGGAAGTCCACACCCAGCAGCGCCCCCTGAAATTACGTGGCTGGACACCAAGCCACTGGTCAGACCTGGGCTCCGACGTAAGAAGGGGGCAGGGAAGCCTGGGCCAGGAACTTGACAATGGGTCGGCACAGAGGGGAGATTCACATCTTGAGATATAAAGAGAGATCTAAAGATCCGCATCGAAAGAAAGTGGACTGTGAGAGAGACTGAAGAGTCCAGCAGTTGGAGAGGGCTGGAGAGGGACAAGAAACAAACATTCTTGACATTGGGAGGGTCTTAAGAATGTCTAGACACTAATGGGGAGGATCCCAGAGAATTCTCAATAAATCCAGAGGCATAAGAAAAGCTAGCATATCATCAGGACTTTTTTTTTAAAGATTTTTTATTTATTTATTTGATAGAAGGGAGAGAGATCACAAGTAGGCAGAGAGGCAGGCAGAGAGAGGGGGGGAAGCAGGCTCTCCGCTGAGCAGAGAGCCCGACGCGGGGCTCGATCCCAGGACCCTGAGATCACAACCTGAGCTGAAGCCAGAGGCTTTAACCCACCGAGCCACCCAGGCGCCCCTGGACGTTTTTTTTTTTTTTTAAGATTTTTGTTGTTGTTGTTTATTTGTTTATTTATTTATTTGACAGAGAGCGAGCGAGCACACATGAGCAGGGGGAGCAGCAGAGGGAGAAGGGGAAGCAGGCTCCCCACTGAGCAGGGAGCCCAATGTGCGGCCTGATCACAGGACCCCGGATCATGACCTGAGCTGAAGGCAGATGCTTAACCAACTGAGCCCCACCAGATGCCCCTCATCAGGTCTTTAGTTTGTACTTCTCTGATTACTAGGTTACTAGTCAGTGTTCTCCAGACAAATAGAACCTAACGGATATGGAGATAAATATAAAACAAGATTTGTTATCAGGAATTGGCTCACATGATCATGGAGGCTGACAGGTCCCGAGATCTGCAGTCAGCAAGTTGGAGAACTAACAGAGTTGATGGCATAGTTCTAGCCTGAAAGCCAGCAGGCTCAAGCCCCAAGAAGGGTCAATATTTCAGTTCGAGTCCAAAGGCAGGGGGAAAAACACATCTCCCAGCTCAAAGGCTATCAGGCAGAAGTTCTCTCCTACTCACAGGAGGGTCAGCCTTTTCATTCCATTCAGGCTTTCAACCGATTGGATGAGGCCCACCCACATTGGAGAAGGCAATCTGCTTTACTCACTCTACCAGTTCAAATCTTAATCTCATCCAGAAACACCCTCGCAGACACATTCTGGAATATCTGACCATGCCTAGACAACCTCACGGCCCAATCAAATTGACACATAAAATTAACCATCACAACTAGTGTGGTTGGAAATGTTCTCCTATACTTGGGAGGCATTTACATTTATTCTTCAACAGATTATACAATGTTATCCTTTGCCAGTTCTATTAAGTGCCAGTGATTTTCTTTATGAATTAAGACGTTAACCTTTGCTGTTACAGATGTCAAAACAGATTTCGTCACTCTGACTTTTGATCTTTACATGGGGGATATGTCTTGAAAATATAGGCAAGTAAACATCTTCAAAGCTAAATCTGTCCATCATCTGCCTTGGCAGGTCTATCCAAGGTCAAGGATAAAACCCTCCTCAGCTAGAGATCAAATAATTCTCTTTTTAGCCTTTCTTCTAGACTTTTATTGTTTTATTTTTTACCTTCCACCATTTCAACCATCTAGTTTTTATTTTTTGGACTCTAGAGTGAGATGAAGTTCTAAATTGACTGTTTTCCAAATAACCAGATTTACAGGTAGCATTTACTGAATAATCCATCCCTCTTCCGCTGATATGTGACCCTTCATTTTTCACAGACCCAGTTCTTATTCAGGGCTATTTATTTCATTCTATTGATTTGTCCGTCTAGTCTTATGCCAGTAACATACTGGTTTTATTATTGTAGCTTTATAATGCATTTTAATACTTGGGAAGGCCAGCCTTTTTTCCAAATCGATTTAGCTATTCTCACCTTGTCATTTTTTGGTTTTTTTTAACATGTGTTTTAGAACCCATTTTTATCTCTTTTTTCACTGGGCACCACAGGGATATGACTTTGACATTTGCAAGGGGATGGGGGCGGGCTGTGCTCTGCAGACATTGTAGATGTGCTCAGTGGCCCCGAGGGGGTCCATAACGTGAGTGTCCTCCCCGGCGGTAAGGACCTGGTGTGGTGAGGCTCACACAGACTCAGAGGGAAATCCAGGCTATTGGGGCAGAACTGTGTATCCCTTCCCTCCTACTTCTTTAGTGTTTCTGCTAAATAAAAGTCCATTTTTATTCTTTGAGGAGCTGAGCTGGAAGATGTTTTACACCCAGTTCTCACCCGTCGTGATCTATGTCCCTTTTACAAACTTATCTCTGGGTTTTTGCTCAGTTTATAAGCTAGGGGCAATCTTTCTTCCCTAAAGCCTCCTTCCGCCACAGTCTGGAGGAACCTTGAGATTTCCTGCCGATGATTTAAAGGACTATAACACTCGCAGGCTAGATTTGTTTTAGTGTCCATAAAACTCAAAAATTTCATAAAACAATTGGTGAAAATAAAATTACCAAAAAATGATATAGTGCCAGCAGACTGTATAATAGTTACGGGAGAAATGGGGACCATGATTCACTGGGGGATAAAAATGACAACGTATTTATTGCAGTGCACTGACAAGAAACTAATTTGTCCCTTTTACTTTTGAGACAGGGCAAGAATTCCGATTTTTCTCTTCTTGCTCCAACTCTGACAGGGGAGCAGAAGGTGCTAGCAAATCGTTCTTGGCTGCAGGGGCTCTGTGTGTGTGTGTGTGTGTGTGTACCAGTGTGAAGGGTTTTGATAAAAACAAAATTGTGTTTTTTGTCTTACCTTGGTCTAGGTCTATTTGAGCCTCAAAAAAGTTTCCTTAACCTAAAATATATGTGTGAGGGTATGCATGAATGTGTGTATTGTGTGCGGGGGGGGGGGGGTTGTGAATGAGTGTGTAGGTGTGTATATTTGTGCACAGTGCGTTGAACCTGGCCATTATCAACAACAGTTTGAAAAGGGAGATGGTAGAAAAATGAATCTCGCTTTTACCAAGCAGATGTGTGCCTTAAAGAGAAAGGGGAAAAAGAAACATAGCAGCAAAAATAGAAGTAAATGAAAACTTAAGCTCAGGGAAAGTGACTGAAATCAGATCAGGGGGTGTTTGAGGGTGAGAGGGTGGATGGCAGATGGCACGAAGGGGTCCAGGGAAACTTCCAGAGGCCTAGAAATGTTCTTTGTCTTGACTGGGGTAGGGGTTACACGGCTGTATACATTTGTCAAAGATCACTGACCTACAAACATAAAATGTCTGAGGTTAGGGGGCGCTTGGGTGAGTCAGTCGGTTAAACATTCAACTCTTGGTTTTGCCTCAGGTCATGGTCTCAGGGTGGCAAGTTCGAGCCTTAGTCGGGCTCCGTGCTCAGCGGGGAGTCTGCTTCAGAGTCTCTCTCTCCCTTTCCCTCGGCCCCCTTCCTGCCCCTAGCTCGTGCACATGCGAGCTCTAAATAAATACATACATAAATAAAATGTATGAGCTTATTTTTTTTCATTAAATTCTTAGACTGGAAGATGGCAAAAAAGGGAAGGGGAAGGGAGTGGCTTCCAACCTGATGGATAATGGTCACACACACCGCCTAGCACATTGTGGAACCCAGACAGTGGTCCCTGAGTGAGCAGGTGAGTAAGTGAGTGAGCAAGCGAGTAAGTGAGTGGCTAAACTCCACTCTCCCCGAAGACAGAGTCCACCGTTTAAATAAAGCAAGCTGTGGAGAGCGGTTCCGGGAAGGTTTCATTCCACCCACTTTACAGACGAGGCAGGTGAGGCTCAGAAAGTTCACCCGACTTGCCACCGTCACATAACTAGTAAGAGGCAGTGAAAGAAAGGGACCCGGGCTCAGCTACCCACCCCAAATCATCATCACAACAAAGAGGGGTGGGATTCCCTTAGAGTGACCCTGTGGGCTGACTGGGGCCTTCTCGGAACAGAAAGCACTGGCACACACTTGGTAGTGCCCGCGGCAGGGTAGGAAGAGAACAGCCCCCCCACCCCACCCCACAGGCCACCACCTGCTCCTTGAGTTGGCTCCCGGAGGAAGCCTGCCCTCAGCACACTCCACTGGGATGCTGAGGGGACAGAAGGAGGGCAATGTGGACGGAGGTGTGGCCGGGAGGCACAGAGGCACAGGGGAGCCCGCAAGAGCCTGAGGGGTAAGAAGAGGTGGGGGCAGGGTCACGGGAGCACAGCCCCGCAGCAGGGCCACGGATGCAGGGACCAGTGGCCCCTCCGATGCTGGAAGCTAGGACACAGGGAGCCCCAGAGTCACAGTTCATGGGGATCAGCCTTCCCTGGTGCACAGAGCAGCAGGGAGATGGATGATAGAGCTGGGGCACATGTAGAACACCTGGAAACAGGCCTTCCCTGGGTCCCCCAGCTCTCCACTTAGGCCTTGATGAAAATAAAGACATTATTTAAAGGGAAGATACAGGCAGAGGAGCCACACAACCTGCTCAGAGGTGGACATAAAGGTTGTTCTGAGCACAGAGGATGTCCTATAGGCATTCTGACTCAGTCCAGACCTCTGACCGGCTCTCTGACCTAGCCTTACAGAAGCAGAGCTAACCTTCTTGGTACCTTCAGTGGTGATTCTCTGCGTCAACTTGACTGAGCCACAGAGTGCCCAGACACCTGGCCAAACAGTATGCTGGGTGTTTCTCAATGAGATTAACATTTGAACTGGTAAAATGAGTAGAGCTAACTGACCTCCCTCACGTGGGTGGGCCACATCCAATCAGGTGAAGGAAGGCCTGAACAGAACAAAAAGGCTGACCTTCCCCCATAGAAGAGAGAATTC
Source organism: Nasua narica (assembly GCA_028533885.1). Taxonomy (NCBI): domain Eukaryota; kingdom Metazoa; phylum Chordata; class Mammalia; order Carnivora; family Procyonidae; genus Nasua; species Nasua narica. Next base: position 103,461,626 of record CM052811.1, on the reverse strand, counting down.
TTCCTATTGACGGTCTCAGAACCAGAACAGCAGCATTTTTTCCTGCCTTCAGACTCAAACTGAAACACTGTCTCATCCTGGGTCTTGAGCCTGCTGATCTGCAGACTGGAATAAAACCACGGGCTCTCCTGTGGCTCCAGCTTACGGATTCACCCTACGGATCTTGGAACTTGTCAGCCTCCACAACAGTGTGAACCAATTCCTTACAATAAATCTCTTTATATATTGTATATATATACCATGTGTCAATTAGCCATACATATGCCTCCCATCTCTGTTTCTCTGGAGAACCCTAAGACAGTCCTCCTGGGTCATCAGCATGGGAACAGGGCTCGATGAGATTAACACAAAATTTCCTACTCCAGACAACAACCAAAGGAAGGTGTCAGGGCCCAACACAAGGCCGTGTATGTAGGCGAGCCCTCGATCCCTGATCCCCGATCAGGGACGCCAGCTGGGAGGCAGGGACAAGGTGGGGTCTGCCTGCCCACCTGCTTTCCTCTTTGCCCTGGCTCTAGCCCCCTGGTCTGATGCGACGTCATGTGGTGAGAGCCGGGCTGACCCAACGCGCCCTCCGTGTGGGCGATGACAGACACCTGGCCGGGCAAAACGCACACTCTGCCTGACCCATGGCCGGTTCACACCAGTCAGAGTCAGTCCTGGGACAGTTGCTGGAACTACCATGAAAACTGAAAAATCTCCATTCTGGGTTGCTGAACAGTGACGGTGTAAGTCTAGCGCTGCAGGAGCCATACCGACTGAGAAAAACACAGAAAGGAAAGGAGCACTGAGAGGTGAAGCAGATTCTGATGCCGCGGGTCAGAGCCCTGGATCCAGCTCTTCCTGAAGGTGGACATATCTCTAGATATCTTAGTTATATAAGTCAACAAAATCCTAACAATACAGAATTCAAAGCTCAGGAGCAAAGCAAGAACTGGACTGAAGCAAAGGGTGCAGGAGAAGGGCATGGGGGGGGTCAGTTCTTGGAGATGGTCTGAATGAGTGGGGGCTGGGGGAGAAGGGTGGAACATGGGCTGTCCCCCTAGAGTCTCAGGATGCCCAGCATCCAAATTCCTAGAGAGAGAGGGTGCAGGGGACACACTGCCACTCTGCTCAAAAGCTGCCTCTCCGTTGTCAAGGCTCTGCCTGTCCTTCTGGAAGCTCGGTGCACAGGTATCAGCAGGGCCTGGGAACCAGCCTCCCACCCCCACACGGGGAACTAGAGCCACCACACTCATTAGCCAAATGGCAGGCATGCTCGTTATCCTCAGTGAACTTTGCAGAAGAGGTGCCTTCTCGTTAATTCCTCCTGCACTGTCTCGTCTCCCAGCCCCCACATTACTTCCTCCAGCCTGGTCAGCCCAACTTCCCAGATGTCCCCAGAATCCTGCACCTCTCCCTGTCCCCACTGCCTCCCCGGAACGCGGGCCTCTGTCCTCTTTCCCGGACCGTGTGAAGGACCTCTTATGCCATCTCCCAGCTTCCACTCCCGCCCCTGGTATCCTTTCCCGCCCCAGCTCCAGGGCAAGCTTTCTGAAATCAAAGTGGAAATACGGTATTTGCCTATTACACACACACCCTTCCCCACTGCTCCCAGAGGAATGTTTGGCATCTTTAATCCGCCTCGACAGTCCAAGCATGACCTAGTCCCTGCTGATGCACCAGCACTGCCTGTCACCTTCCCCTTCCCACCACACCCCAGCACCCACTCTTTTATTCTCTCTAGTGTGGCTTTTTGTTCTGGACACTTTTTACTCAAGCACAGCATATATACAGAAAAGGGCAAAAGCTATGCGTGGAGCTTCCCAAAGTGACCCGTCCGTGAAGCCAGCTCTAGGATTTAAGGGGGGAGCAGAATACTATCCGTACCCCAAACACTATCCAGCCCTACCCCACCCACAACCCAAGAGCAAACGCGTTCCCACTTTCCGGCCGTAGATTGCACTGCCTGCTTTCGGAAGCTGACACCGACGTCCTCAGAGCATCTCGCTTTCGGTCGCCGGCTGGTGTGGCTCAGCATTAAGTCCACAAGACTGATCGTGTTGTGTCTAAGTACTTCATTTTCACTGTAGCACTCCAGTGAACGAAGGGGCCACCCTTTCTCCTTTCTACTTGTGACAGACGTTAGGATTCTTCCCAGGTTGGGTTACACAGCTGCCGTGAACGTCCACACATGTCTGCTTTTGACAGACGAAAGCATCCCTTTCTCCGGAGTGCCGGTCCTGGCACTGGCGCTGAGGCCTTTCTGCCCGGAAAGGAAGCCCTCCCTTCGACCTCCCAACTCGGGGTCCACACAGTGTACCCTGAAGCTGGAGGAGGGCCGGGAATCCCAGGTTCCCAGAGAGGAGGAGCCTTGAGCCAGCGTGAGGCCGCAGCCCCCGAGCTCGCTGGTGAGCTCCGGAGAGAGGCGTCCGGCTGAGCCATGCTCTGGTTTTCCGGCCACAGGAACTCAGGGATAAACCTCTGCGCACTCCAGCCTCCTAACTGGGGGATCGTGTTCTGCACAGCAATAGGTAACTAACAAGTAATCCTGGTATCCAGAGCTACCCACCCTTCGTGTCCTTGTGCAGGGCATGCTGCCACCGTGCGCAGCGGTCCAGGTGCCCCTACAGGCTTGTCATTTATCAGCAGGTGCGCTTTGCCCACACAACAGGGCTGCATAACAAATCTCGCTGATACACAAGGACCCGCAACGACTATTCTTGCCCAGAGGCCTGGGGGTCAGCAGTGCACACTCAGGCCCCTGTGCTCAGCGGCCGGTAAGGTAGGGCAGCTCTGCTGGCCCGGGCTGGGCGCTCTCATGGGACTGCAGGGAAGACGGCTGGAGGACGGCCTCAGCCGGGAGGACTGGGTTCCTCTGCACTTGGCCTCCAGGGGTCCCTCGGCCTCCAGCAGGCTAGCTCAGGCTTGTGCATGTGGCGACTGTCCTCAGACAGCCAGTGGAAGCTACCGGGCATCTGGGGGCCCAGGCTTGGGGCAAGCTCTCTGTCCCTTCCACGTCACTCTGCTGTCCACAGGCAAGCCTCAAGTCCAGCCCAGTTCCAGGGGTGGGGCAAGACACTTCGCGTCTATTAGGAAAAACCGCGGAGTCACATGCAAAGGGCGTGCATTCAAGCAGAAGCACAGTGAGTGAGAAGGGTTTTGCAATCTGTCCCAGCTACCCCAGGGTGAGGTGTGCGAACCTCTCCACCCCCTCGGTCTGCGGCTCTCAGCGGACTCTGGCTCAGGGCCAGCACCCTGACTTAGGGCCTGTGTTTGGGCTTTCCTAACAATGTATACAGTGTGTTTGAACGCAGGCAAGCGCCCAGCCCCCAGCCTCGAGGACAAGCCGTGCAGGAAAACAGAAGGTAGTCCACGTACACACAGGGACATACGGCCAACAAGCCGGCACACCCAGCTCGGAAAGCACGGTAGGAAGGGCACGCACACAAGCAGGCGTACACGAGTGTATGCACACACACAGCTCTTCACGAGCCGTGCACACGCAGGCCTCATGGCAACAAGGGGGCACACTCCGGCACAAGTCCACGTGCACACACACCCTCCCCGTGGGTGACTCCCGGCCGGCGTGTGAACACAAACTGATCCGCGCCGACAGATCCAAACTGTTGAATTTGTCACCACTGGGCTGTTTCCTGCTTCCAGAAAGATGAATGTCCTCCTCTCAGAGATGAGCTGCCGACCCCACAAATCACTGCTCCTCGGCTCCTGTGCCCTCCCACCTCCCGACCCTCCCCCATTACTCATCCAAAGGGAAAATGCAAAGAGTAATAATAATTAGACAAGGACAAATCACTGGGCTGAGTTGGGGATAGCTCCACTCAATAAAGGGCCGTTTCCCTGGCAACCAGGGCAGGTACTGGGAGGCTGGGGGTGGGGGGTTCGCCTGGGAGGCCCACAAGGGGTGGTTGGGGGGAGCTACAGGCCAGGGCTCAGTCCCTGTGCACGCGTGTCCAGCAGAAGTTTCGAGAACCCTGGCTCCAGGGGACCAGGCAAGTCCAACCCCAATTCCAGGCACACTCATAAATTTTTCTTTTGAAGCACACATGCAGTGAAAAGGAGATTGATGAAGGTCTGTCACAACTTATATTTCACATTAAATGGTGCAAATCTTATCATTTTTTGTCAAAAGGTTTTGCTTCCAAAGAATTAACATTTTTAAGAAAAATATTTTAAGCTATTATTATATGTTTGTGCTTGTTTCAAAAAGATGTAAATAATATAAAAGAATATAAAATAAAAAGTAGAAGTCTCTCACCTGTAAGCCCAGCTCTGCTCCCCTGAGATGGAAACTCTAGACCTTTCTATGGGCACATACATCCTGCAGGGTAGGGTGGAGCTAACCCAGCACCTCTGATGTGCCACACACTGTTCTGAGCACTTCATGTCCGCGAGCCCACTTAATACTCCCAGTAACCGTGTAAGGTACACACCATTCTATCCCCATCTTTCAGAAAAGAAAGTTGAGGCACAGAGTCCAATGAGTAGTACAACCAGGATCCAAACCCAGGGAGTCTGGCCCAGAATCCAAACTCTTTTCTACGACACCCCACTACTGCCTCTTGTAATCCCTCAGACACTGACCTCCACCCTGTAGTCTGCCTTTCTGCATACAACCCTTGCGATGACAGAACTGGACTGTCCGGAGGGTTAGGGCTCCAAGGCTTGCTGAGGAGGAGGCAGGGGAAGACGGAGAGGGGGCTGCAACCTGGCGAAGGAGGGCCGGGGAGTGCCACGATGTGACAAGGATGGCCATCACCCGGGGGCCTCACGGAGAGGCCCAAGCCCTGGCTTGGCACAGAGGAGATGGAGCTGCCCCTCTTCACGTGACCACACCGTTCAGGAATACTGGAAGGGCCCATCTTCCCATTTTGCTGCCCTACATCAGCCTGGGGGTGGTTCTCGCACGTTCCCGGGGAGGATGGACAGCCCCCTGAAGGACTAGCAGGAGGCTGTGAACCAGTCCTGTCTGTGAGCTGGTTGTTGTCTGTGTGCCTCTCCCTCCCCTCCATCCCCCCCGCCCCACAGCCCTGCTCTGCCCCAGGAAGCAGGACGATATCCCGGAGCTCCCTCCCAGGCCAGCAGGAGGCCCTGGCAGGAACCCAAGGGGCAGTGGGGCAATCAGGAAGGGGTTCTCCTGATTCTCCAGCTCCTCCTCTGCCTCCCCTCTGTCCGGCTGCTTCCCCCCGCCCCAGTCCCCACAGGCTCAAGAGGAGCAAGGATACACCCAAGGGTGTGACCACAGGTTCTCGGGAAGTAAAAACCTCACACGTGACAATGGTTTGTGACACCCCCCCCCCCAAAGTGCCACAGCACAAAGACATACAGTAGATCCACGGCACTGACATTTCACCAGCGCAAGCGGGGAGGAATTGGGGAAAACAAATGTCTCGAAAGTTTCCTTGCTGGGAAGGGGTGCATTAGGGCTGTCGACACAAAGCCACAAACTGGGTGACCTTGAGCAAGCACTGAAGTGTCCCCCCTCTCAGTTCGGGAGGCCGGGAGCCTGGAAGCCAGGTTTCAGCAGGACCTCGCTTCCTCTGCAGGCTGGAGGGGAGACTTCTTCCTGGCGTCTCCTGGCATGTCTTAGCTGGGGGCCACATCCCCCCGGTCCCTGCTCCGTCGTTGCCTGCGTCTCAGTCCTTATAAGGACACTGGTCATTGGATGAGGGCCCACTCTGATCCGGCATGCGTGATGGACGGAACGTCTGCGTCCCTCAGCCAGTCACACACGACGCCAACCTTCAGCGTGGTGGTGTCAGGAAGTGAGGCCTCTGGGAAGTCCCTAGGTCCAGCTTAGGTCAAGAGCGATTAGTGTCCTTATCAGAGAAGGAAGACCGAGTGATCTCTCCACGGCTCTCCACAAGGAACGGTCATGGTCACGTGCATACCCAGCCAGAAGGCTGCCATCTACAACCCAAGAAGTGGTCCTCAACACACACCAATACTGCCAGCACCTTGATCTTGGACTTTTCACCTGCGAAGTAAACGTCTGCTGTTTAACACCCCAGTCTGTGGTCTTTGGCTAGCACAGCCCGAGTGACCAAGGTCTCACCTTAACCCAATGACATCTACAAGGACCCTATTTCTAAATAAGGTCACACTCACAGGTCGGCTGGATCAGACGGGGTGGGAAGGGGGGCACAAATCAACCTAGGACGGGGCGGTGAGGAACACCAGTTGAGATGTGTGGCTCTGTACCCACAGTTCCTGGGGGCGCCCACTCCCGCTCCTGTCTCCCAGCCGCATCAGCCCGGGCCGTGACAGCTCCCCTGTGGTCACTGGTCACTCCCGGGCAGTCAATGGCTCCTGGACAGCCCTTCCCAGCCCCTTTAATCCTGCCCCCCCCCCCACCGCCCATAAAAAGCCTCTTCATTAGATTCTCTGAAATTAAGCCCTGCTGCTCCTCTAAGCCTGTGATGTACGTCTCTTTCCTGCCAGGACCTTGACTCCTTTGATTCAATTCCAAAAACCAGCGGTGTGGTGCGCTGGGAACGCTCAGGGACTGCGGGTTCGGCTGTAAATGGGTGCAACCGTTCTGGAAAATAGTCTGGCTTTGCCCCATCAAGTTGAACATACACAAGACGGTGTGAGCCAGATGCCCCTTCCTGGAAACTTGCCCTCGAGAAGTGTGGTCTGTGTACTTCAGGAGACCTGTGATAAGAATGCTCCTGGCAGAATTGTTCGCAACCGCCCCAAACCGCAAATACCCCATAAGCCCATCGTAGTAAAATGGTGCAATTATAGCCGCTGTATTGCTACGATTATTAATTCTGCAGAGCCAGACGATGGAATAACATTCAGCACAGAAAAAGAACCGTGACTCCACACAAAAACACAGAAGAACCCCCAAAACACACAGTTAAGTAAAGAAGGTAAGACATGAAAGAATATATATGATGGAATTTCATGGACATAAAATCCTAAACAGGCCAAACTCAATGATGATGTTCAAGGATACATACTTAGGAGAGGAAAATCATAAAGAAAAGCAAGAATCCTACAGGATTTCTGACCAGTCCTCTTCACCAGGGTCAAGGTCATGAAGAACAAGGAAAGACTGAGGAACTATCACAGACTGAAGGAGACATGACCACCGAATGCAGTGCTAGATTCCAGACTGGATCCTGGAACCAAAAAAGAACACTAGTGGGAAAAGTATTGAAATCCAAATAATATCTACAGTCCAGCTCTTGGCATTGTTCTGACGTGATGCCCTTCACTGGGTCCACGCGCTATGGCTCTGGAAGAGGTCTTCAACCTCTTGGTGGGGGGTATAAAGGAAGTCTCAGCATTCTTTCTGCAATCATCTTGTCAATCTAAAATTATTGCCCAACCTTCATGCACTGTTGGTTGGCATGAAAACTGGTGCAGGCACTCTGGAAAACAGTATGGAGCTTCCTCAAGAAGTTAAAAACAGAACTGCCCTACTACCCAGGACTGGGTATCTACCCAAAGAATGCAAAAACACTAATTGAAAGGGATACGCGCACCCTGATGTTTACAGCAGCATTATCTACAATAGCCAAGATAACGGAAGCAGCCCAAGTGTTCATCAATAATAAATGGATAAGGAAGATGTGGTCTATATATACCACGGAATATTACTCAGCCATCAAAAAGAATGAAATCTTGCCATTTGCAGCAACATGGATGGAGCTATAGAGCATTATGCTAAGCAAAATAAGTCAAAGACAAATGCCATACGATTTCACTCATAGGTGGAATTTAAGAAACAAAAGAGTAAAGGGGGAAAGAAAAGGGGGGGGGGGGCAAACCAAGTAACAGACTCTTACCTATACAGAACAGACTGATGGTTCCAGAGGGGAGGTGGATGGGGGATGGGTGAAATGGGGGGGTGGGGATTAAGGAGGGCACTTGTGATGAGCATTGAGTGTCCTATGAAAGTGTTAAATCGCTATATCACACCTGAAATTCACATTACACTGTATGATAACTGGAATTTAAATAAAAACTTATAAAAAATTAAAAGTATATTCCCCTCAAAAAAATTTTTTAAAGCAATGATGACTGGGCGCCTGGGTGGCTCAGTGGGTTAAGCCTCTGCCTTCCGCTCAGGTCATGATCCCAGGGTCCTGGGATCGAGTCCCATATCCAGCTCCCTGCTCAGTGGGGAGTCTGCTTCTCCCTCTGCCACCCCGTCCTCATAATCTCTCTCTCTCTCTCTCAAATAAATAAAATCTTTAAAAAAAATAAAATAATAAAAGCAATGATGATTACCAAACACTAAACGTAGCAGTTACCCTTTGGGGGAATTGACTCAAGAGAAGAATGTGGGGGGCGCCTGGGTGGCTCAGTGGGTTGAAGCCTCTGCCTTCGGCTCAGGTCATGATCTCAGGGTCCTGGGATCGAGCCCCGCATCGGGCTCTCTGCTCAGCGGGGAGCCTGCTTCCCCTCCTCTCTCTCCCAGCCTCTCTGCCTACTTGTGATCTCTCTCGCTCGCTGTCAAATAAATAAAATCTTTAAAAAAAAAAAAAAAAAGAGAGAGAAGAACGTGGGATGTTAGCAAGCTTTGATTTCTTGACCCAGATGTTGGGTCCCTGGGTGTTGGGTCCCCAGGTGTTGGGTTGCTGGATGTTTGCTTTATATGTCTGCTTTAAATTAAACATTTACATATTATGCACTTGTGACTTTTCTGAATGTCAAAAAAATAAAAAGACCAAAGATTACCACGCCCTGCAGAGACCGGAACAAAGACAGAAGCCCCCTAGCTCGTTAAAGAGGAAAGAGCCTCGGTGCAGGTAAATAAAACCCTTGTCTGGTAGAGAGAGAGCAGGGAGGAGAGCAGGAGGGAGTTAACACTGCCTTTCTCTCAAACACGGGGCTCATCCCACTTCCATACATAGAGGAGTTTCTGCACAAGCAGTCTCCCAAGACACTGGGCCGTGGGCACCTTCCGTGTGGGCGACTGCTCGGAGCCGGGCTCATTCCTTCTCCTCATAAGCACGGCTCCCCCATGATTCAGCCCCCACAAGCCCAGGTGGACACACAGGCTGTCCCCAGAGGCCCACGGGCACAGGCCAGGCTACAACCTGCCTCCTTACCTTCCACTTTGTACGAGACCCAGGCAGAACTTTCCAGAGACTCAGTCCCCCAAGTGGAACATCTCGTTGGGGTCAGAAACTTGTTGTCAAGTAAGAATCAAGATGGGATTTTTCTGCCCTGTTTTGTTTTACTTATTTTTAGTGTGAAATATGTATAATGTAACACGTGGCATTTTGAACCCTTCTAAAGTCTACAAGTCAGTGGCGTTTAGGACGTTGGCGCTGTGGTGCTACCGTCAGCAATGGCCATCTCCAGAAGGGTTTTTGGCACCCCATACGGAACTCTGTACCCATTAAGCACTAACATCCCATTCCTCTCTCCCAACCCCAACCTCTTGTCCACCTTCTGACTCTGATTTTTGTCCCTTCTAGATATTTCGTATTAGTAGAACACAAAAGACAAATGTCATGTCATGTTGCTTTCTGCCCGGAAGGGCTCTCCCCATTCGGGCACCAGCCTGCCCGGGGGGGGGGGGGGGGGG
>CM052811.1:103403247-103451979 GCA_028533885.1 Nasua narica | reverse complement strand
AAAGAGGGAATTAAAACCAGGAAAACTTGGAGGTGTAGGGAAGGTGGAGAGTAAGAAGCTGATGCTGGAGGTCTCCAGGAAAAGGTCTCATGAGGCACCTGCTCAGGGTTCGTGCTAAGGACAGGATGGGGAGGGAGCACTGGTACCTCGGATGAGACTGGGGATCTGACAGCGGAGGGGACCTGGGCCCACTTGCCACCTGTACCCCTTGTCATGCTGGTAGCGTGGCCTAGGGCCACGACATTCTCTCTGCTCTTAATGTCTCTGTGCTTCTGAGAAGGCCAGAGAAGGGAGCTGGACACCACGGGGGTCTCAGTATCACGTGGCAATGAGCCAACGCAGCCAACAAATCTAGGGCAGGCCCAGAGGCACCTCCATGGACAACATTCAAGGGGTGAGGGCTCACAACCCAGCAAGGACCCACAACAGAAGCACCCACCATCCCCAAGTGCAGTGCACCCCCAGGGAGAGGGGGAAAGAGGAGAAATTTTAATTGGCTGAGAAGGGCCTCAAGTAGTGAGTTTATCTTGAATTAGTTAGATTGCGTTACCTGCCAGATGGTGAAAGTGTATGTGTATTTGGAAGGGAGCGGGAGGTACTGAGACAGAAATCAAACTCAATCACAAAATAACAAAAACTTGCATTTCCTGTCCAACTGAGTTTTGAAGACTAAGAATCCCAAACCACCGCTCACATCTTGTATCTCAATGGCATTTTCAAACCGTTCTCCGTAAGAGCGATGCGCATTCGTGCGCCCCTAATAAACAGGTAAGTGTGCTGGTTCCCCACACCCAACATCCACTCTCAATCTAAAAAGTACACTTAAAACAAAACTAAGTTCACTCCTTTCCAACCGAATAGTCCATTCCACGCACGAGTCCGTGACACTACGAATTCTGTCTGCACCGGTTCTTGGCACAGAATGGGAAAAGAATATCAAGCCAGTGTTAATGAACCTGGAACCAAGTTCTCGGCTGGGAAAATACTGGGGCTCATTGAGAAGTATTGTTCCTCGAGGGTTTGTGAACATCGTGTCCAAGGCAACATCCACACGGGAGAAAACTATCAGAAGCTAGCCAGGAGGGGGCATTGCGGGACGGTCTATGAGGCTCACAGAGGACAGAGTCCAGGAGACACCCCTGGCCACCCAGCAGCCAAGCCCAGCATCTTCCTCTGCCACAGACCCATTCTCTCCCAGCCCCCCTTCTCCATCTCTCAGGCCCCTGGACACCAACCTGGGCGTCCACTCTAGGTCCTCTGTCATCAATCAGACTTTTACTTCTTTGCACCAATGCACAGATTCTTGGGGCTGGGGGAGACCTCAAAGTTGTCGAGTTCAACTACGTAACAGATGCTTTAAGTCCCCCGTGACCCCATCAGTGATGGAGAGCTCCTTCCTTCCCAACAGAGCCCATTCCATCCTGAACCCTCTGGGTGTAGAAAGTCCTCCTCAGGAGCTGGAAGCCGGTATCTGTAAGTTCCACGTCTCTCCAGGAACACAGAGTGCGTGCGACCCCCTCTCACACGCCAAGACTCATTTCCTTCAGAATAGCATCCTACCCTCTCCCATGTGGGTTTCCTAGGGCTGGCATAACAAATTACCCAAGACGTAATGGTCTAAAACCACCGAAAACCATTCTCTCACGGTTCTGGAGGCCAGTCTGAAGTCGAGATGGCAGCAGGATTGGTTTCTTCTGGACAGGCAGGGAGAATTTGTTCCATGCTTCTCCAAGCTTCTAGCGGCTGCCGCGAAGCTTTCGCATTCCTTGGCTTGTGGCTGCATCAGTATGAGCTGGGTCCCTGCCTTCACATGTTTCTCCTCCTCTCTCTGTTCTCTTCTTATAGGGACACTGGTCACAGGGTTTAGAGCCCACCCAGATGATCCAGAGTGATCTTAAGACCCTTACCTTAACTACAGCTCCAAAGCCCCTTTTCCCAAATCAGGCTATATATGCCTCTGTTCAGGCTGCCATGAACAAAATACTACAGACTGAGGAACTTATAAACAATAGAAATTTGTTTCTCACAGTGCAGGAGGCTAGAAGTCCAAGATCAGGGTGCTAAGTCATGTGAGGTTTCTCTTCCTGAGTTCATAGCCAGCATCTTTTTGCTGTGTCCTCACTGGCTAGAAGGGGCTGGCGAGCTCAATGCAGTCTCTTTTACAAGGGCACTGATCCCATTCAGGAGGGCTTTACCCAAATCACCTCCCAAGAGCCCCACCTCCTCACGCCATTGCCTTTGGGGGTTAGGATTTCAACATGAATTTTGGGGGGGATATAAACATTTAGACCATAGTGGGTCACATTTACAAGTTCCAAGAGGACGTATCTTTGGGGGCTCCATTACTCAAGCCAATACATCCTCTAAGTTCCAGCCTATCTTCCTGCCACACTTCAGATGGCAAAATGTCAAGTCTGTCCTATCTCCTTGAAAGTAAAACAAAGTCTATCCATATGTATCCATATGTATATATATATATATGTATATATCCATATCCATATGCACACATATTTTTCACAAAATTGTCATCATCTTGTTCTCTCTGAGCTTATAATCTATATAGTTATATTTGGAAACCATGATTCTGTAGAAACCTACAAAAAACAAAAACCCAACCAAATGTCTAACAAACAGGCAGAAAATGGTTTTCTTTCTTTACCTCGCCATCTCTGTATACCCTGGCCTGAAAGAAGCCAAGACCTGAGACTCTGACGTAAGTCTGTTTTACCACTTTAAGATTCCATTTTCCGCTGCCTGCGGAAAATGTAGTTAAGACATGGATGGCTTGCGCACTTCCTATTCCCAAACTCTTGACGAGTGAGGACAGATGAAAAGATCATAAATGTCCACACAGCGTGTGACATATAAAACATAATGCGTGATACCTACTGCTGCGTATAACTTATTTATACACAAAATTTTAGCTAGTGGTCCATGCAGTTGAAAATAAATTAATAAATCATAAAGCCAGGTAAGGGGGTTGAGAATGAAACGGTGTCATTTTAGGTAAGGTGGGCGGGAGAGGCTTCCCTGAGCAGGTCACATCTGAATAGAGGCCTAAAGGAGTCCAAGTGTGAGCTAAGGAAGCCCCGAGGGACAGCATGTCACACACTCACACCAAAGTGCAAAGGTCAAATTAGAATGTACTCCAGATGGTCTTTTAAATGCAGATCCCTGGTCCTGGTCCCCCACAGAGATTCTGGTTTAGTAAGTCTGGGAGGGACCCAGTTACTCCCGCGATCATCCATACAGGTGGCCCAAGGACCATATTTTGAGAATATATGGCTTTATATTTCTCCCATCATTTAGATCCTCAGTCATTCCCAATGAATCTGTTCTAGGCTTTTATAAAACCCCAATAGCTTCAGGGTTTAAGACCTCCACACGCTAGCTGAAGTCAGATACCAGAGCACAGAGGGTCCTCCCAACACCTTCCCTTGCACCCACATGGCCTTCAGCAATACCCGCAGAAGATGGGGCCCATCTAGGGGCTCAGGGATTGCGGAGTCAGGGGGGTGGGACAGGCTGTAAGTGCTGGCAGGTGAAGGGTCGGAATGGTGTGCAAGTTAAACACTCCACCCCTCACACAGATGCCCGGTTGTCTGAATTCAGGGCAAGGTACAACGATGGGAAATGCACCCTCCTCCAGATATAGGCTTGCTCTACCTAATGGGATCCCCTGGCGTCCACATTGCACCCCTCAAGGACTCTGAAATAATGACTGGGGCAGCAGTGGTAAATCCCAGGCCCGCCCCTTACTGGCCACATGACTTAAGCACGCGATTACACCTCTGAGCTTCTGTGAACCCGTCCAGAAAATGGACATATAAGTAATTCCCATCCCCGAGAGCTGAGGCCTAGGCTAGTTGGAGAGGACACATGGAAAGCTCTGGGTACAATCTCTGAGCCACAAAGACATCCCATAAAATGTAACCCTTAATATGAATGATTTATTTAACGCAAATAAATCTGGTGTGCCCATAAGCCCGATCTCAGTCTGACAGGACATTTAACGAAACCCAGTCCGATGCTCAGAAGGTTACTGGAGGTCATTCTACTCTTCCTCTGCTCGCATCCCTCAGAGGGGGTGGAAGGATGCCAAAGGCATTACCCACCACATCACTTCTTAATATACCACTTGCATATCCTTTTATCCTTTAATGTCCCCCCCCACCCCTGCAGCTCCCTTGGCGCCTCTCCCAGTCCCCCAATTCCTCTCTCTCAACTCCTGGCCAAAACTCTTTAACTCCCACCCACACAGCCCTCATGCTTTTGGCCCCCTCCTTCTTCCTTTCCACATCCACGGTCTCTCAGCTTTTTAGATATAATTCCCAATCCCCACTTCCCCCTCCACTCGCCCAGTAATAACCATGACTGTCCTTACAAATGGTGCATCATTGGAGCGACAGGCAGAGGAAGTGGTGATATTCGTGAAAAGTGAAGAGTGTGACGCACAAGCACACAAGCTCATCCCCCACATGCAAATGGTGTGAGCCGTAGCACGCACACAGGCAGGCACGGCTGTGCATACGGGTGCTGTAACATGCATGTGTGTGCGGGCATGTCGCGTGCACACAGGACGTGCCTACCACACTGGCTGTAGCACGTACGTGTGTGCACACACATCTGTGCTGTATTGCATGCACACGCCCACACACACACACGCCGCACTGGCCCCGGGGTTCCGTGATCCAGGCCTGTGTCAAGCCAAGAAACGCTGGCCCAACAGCAGCCAAACCAGCGCCCTCCCCCCAACCAGCCAGTCCTCCCTCCCACTGGCCTCAAGAAACAAAGACAGTTTAGCAAGAACTCCCCAGCTAAGCGGTTTTTTTAAGACCTTCAGCCAGCAGTCGCCTGGCTGAGCTGAACGTCTCACTTTATTAGTGAGTTTGGCCTTGGGTGTCCGGCTGTTTGATCAATCCTGCCGGGGGTCAGTGATATTTCCTCCAGGCCCCCCACCCCCCACCCCTGCCTCTCCACGCACCTGATGAACAGCGGTGCCCCTGGACCGCTGATCACCTATTGATTTTCCAGCCGGAGGCTGCATCCGCCGTCAGCGGCCATCTCCAGCCCTGTCACCAGGACCACTTGGTGACTAACTGATCCCCCCGGGGCCCCTCCCCAGCCACCCGCCCTCCCCAGACCCAACTCCCCTTGCCGCTGGCTCATCCTGCCTGTCTCCATCTGTCTGTGTCCAGCCTCGGGCTGAGAGCTGGCCGCAGACACCAAAGCCAAGGTCTTCTCTCGGTAACCACCCCCTTCTCCGGACAGCCTGGCTTTGAACCCCAGCTGCGTGACCCTGGGCAAGTCGCCTCAACCCCTCAGTTCGTTCATGTAAAGCGGGGGCATTATTAGAACCTACGCATCAAGTCTACAAGGCAGCAGTTTCCAAAGTATGATTCTGGGGACTTCTGCGGTTCCCTGAGACCCTTCCGGAGTGTCCATTACCGTTAAAACCATGCTCATAATAATATCAAATGCTGTCTTTTTTCACTCCGGATGAAAGATTTTTTTTTTTTAATACTCGGCGGAGTGATCCGCAGACTACATGACATATGAGATCTCAAAAACCTGAATGCAGACACGGATATGAAACCCCAGCTGCTTTCTATGAAGCCTGACATGACAGAGATTTGCAAAAACGAAAAACATCGCCACGCTGCCTTCTCTCTACATTTTTTTTTTGTGTGTTAGGAAATGTAGTTGCTTTTCATGAGATATTTATGTTAACCCATAATAATGGGTTTATTATTGCAATTTTAAATAAATTATAAGCAAATACGGTTACAATTTCTCAGTTCTAACTCTTCAAATGGTACATAGTGACACGACCCACAGTAGCAAGGGCTCTGAGATCCTCGGCAATTTTTAAGAGTGTAAGGAGCTCTTGAGACTAAAAAGTTGGAGAATTGCTGATACCAAGTGCTAACAACAGTGCCTGGTCACTGGCAGCACTTGGTGAAGTATTATTACCTGTAATTATCAATGGGTGATCTCCAGACTTGAGCTGAGGGTTCTCAGGGGGGCGGCGGGTGGGCGGGGGAGTTGCCAGAGACCCTAATTGGGGATTTAGTCCCTGCAGCCAAATGGGGGCGGAGCGGGGGCAGTTCCCTCTGCTGGCTTCTCGAACCCTCCGCGCCTGGCACTCACTGGCAGCTTGGACGTTCAGCGCTACTGCCAAGGGCAGGGAGCGCTTGGCTGACCTTCGTCCAAGCACCCAGCATCAGCTGCTTCTCACGCTGCACACGCGCTCAGAGTCACCCAGAGGGAGGCAGTGGGTACAAACAGCACCATGGAGATGTCACCGAAATGCTATTCCTTGTTTGGCAGCCGCCAGGAGTCAGGCACCGTTGTAAGCACTTTAGAAAAGGGAAGTCATTTGATTCCTGCAACAATCTTATGCCACTGCTCTAAAATGTACCTGGGATTGTGTCATCATCAGGTGGAGTAAGATGACAAAGACAGCTGCCTTGAAAGAAGAGGCTTTTTACTCACAATTCCCGAGAGGACACCAGACAGCAGGGCCCATGGAGAAGAGCATAGTCCTAAGAAGCAGGCAGCGGGGGAGAGCCTGGCCAGAGGCTTTGTTGTGCTTTTCACGGGAAGGAATGGGCAAGGCAAGGTAAGCGGTTTAGGACTGGGGAGTCTGAGTAACTCCTGCAGGCTCCGGGCTACTGGGGCTGCCCCCAGTTGGGCGGTACCTGTACGGGCCTTGGGGTGACACGGAGCAGGGGAATACTGGCTTACGTGTCTTAGAAAAACATGAAGGCAGGTGTGTGGGCTTGGATTGGTCTGTTTGCACATGAAAGGCACACTCCAGGCAAACTGTCTACCATCTCGAGAAACTGGCTAGCCCTGGGAGAGACAGTCCCTACCGGGATCTGCAAAGCCTCAGGGTATCAGAGCATCCTAAAACCCAAAAAATAAAAAGCACGATTAACATAGATACGGTATACTATTATCATCACCTTCATCTTAAAGACAAGGAAACTGAGGCAGGGGTTTGAAGAATCATGCTCAAGGCCCACAGCCGGTAGGTTGGTGACAACGGGAGTTGAATCCAGGCCTTGTGGCTCCAAAACCGGACACTTAACCACCACACCACGCTACCATACACCAGGGACTTCCCCCCGATATGGGGCTGCTCACTTGCTGCTCCCCGATAGCCCAGGGCCGCGACTGGGATGGGGCCAAGCTGTGGCCTTGACCTCAACCTCACGGCCCTGGCACAGATGGACCCGGTTCTGGGATCAGTCTATACCTTAGTGCCACGACCTTGGGCAATGCTTCCTGGTAGGTGCTAGTCCTCCTGTTCCTGGGCGGCGACCTAGGCATTCTGGCCCCTCAAGGCCACAGGAAGGATGGCTGCAAAGGATAGAAATGCCGATAGAGGGCGGCCTCAGAGGGTCTGGGCATCCCCCTGGCCCTTCAGATTTACTCTGGCACAGCTGTTCCTCCCCCCAGGTCCTCGGGTCTGCAGGAATCCTGAGGGTAGAGCAGGGGGCTATGAGGATGGCCACCTCCTGGGGGCTGGCTTTACACCCCTCCGCTGCCTGCCCTGACTCCACTCTGAAGGCCGGCCAAGTCAGTAATTAGAACTCCATGAAGTTTAGCTGGCATAATTTGACTTCTGTGGTTATTACCATACACCGGACTGGTACACTGGGGAGACGCATGCCTTCCTCCAGAAGGTGATCAGGATTGAAGGACCCGGTGGGTCTTGCCCAGCCCTGAGCACAGTGGGCAGAGGAGGGGGCTGTCTGTCATGGGCAGTGCAGGGAGACTCCTTCCATCCCGAGGCACCCAGGCCGGGGCTTGGGCAGCCAGGAGCACGCCTGGTGGAAGGGCAGGGAGCGTGCGCCCGAGGGACACGGGCCTGGCGGGCTCTGGGCACGAGCTGCATGCAGGACCCAGAGCTGGACAGGTTTGTCCTGGCGGCACAAACACAGAGCGCCAGCGCCCCCTGCCGGCTGCCGCGCTCAGCGCCCCCTCTGCCAGCGCTGGGGGCGCGCCGGAGACCGTGCTCCCACAACTTCCGCCGCAACTCCCACCGGGACTGGGCTGCCCTGAGCACACAGGCAAGCCTCGGGGTGTGGACCCCGCAAGCTGCCTCCTCCTTGGGCAAGGCCCGTGGCCTTTCAAGCCTCAGTGTCCCCGCAACGTCATCCTCGACGGTGCCACTGCCTTCCCCCGGGGTCTACTTCCAACCCCACTGCTACCCCACCCCACATGCCTGACACTTTGTGCAATTCCAAGTCCCCGTGTGCCAACTCCTCTGCTTCAGACCCTGCGGGCAAAATGGTTGTTGTCCAAAACATTGCTTTCCCGTTAGAATGAACAGGGGCCTGACAGGTCCAAATTGAAGGAACACGGAGACCAGGTCGGGGTCACAAGCCCCCCAGCAATCACAGGGGGTGGAGGCCCCCAGACCTCCCAGATGGTTAGCCAGAAAAGGTAGGGGAGGTCATTCTTCCGAGGAAACAGCGTTACCAAGGTGGGTTTCATTACCAGCTCAGGCTTCAGAAGCCCGAGTAACCTGTCGCGGCCTGGGCGGCACGGGCTGGGTGGCACATGGCAGCCTGGCATGGTGCGGAATAATCCACCCCGAAGCTCGGTGGCACAAGAAGGCCCACAAGTTCTGCGGGCCCGGAATATGGACAGGGCACAGTGGGGATGGCGTGGGGACGGCCAGCTAAACTTTATGGAGTTCTAAGTTCTCAGCTCATCTCAGCTGAGCTCAGATGATTTGACAGACTGGGGCCTGGAAGATTTCAGGCTAGAGGATCCCCTTCAAGACGACATCTTCCCGTGCATCCTTGCCCCCGACTGGGATGGCTGAGGCCGGTCTCCACTGGCCCACTGGCTGGAGCCCCTCCGGCATCGGGCCTCAGGGAGCTGGCCTTAGTTGGCCTCCTTAGGTGGATTTCACCTCCAAATTCAAGACGTGGGTTCCTCCAGCTCTGCTGGATGGAAGATGGCTGAGAGAGGAGTCCCCAAACCAAGTACAAGAGCTGGGGGCCACGAGGTTAGTGCCGTGGGAAGAGGGTGCTGCAGGAGACAGCTCAAAAACCATCATGATTTGGATCAACTCTTCTCAAATACAAGTTCTCAAAAAAGACTTGGACTATCTTCATTCTGACCTCAAACTTTCTCATTAAGTTCTCCTTTCCAGCTTGTCTCTTAACTCAGGCAAAAGACCCCAAAGGCAAAGCGTCCTGATGGAAATGAAACCACCCCCTCAGGACTGCCCAGAGCCAGCAAGACCTTGTAGGACTGACCCCAAGACAAGGCTTGATCTTCACTCACCATCTGCCTGTACCCGCAGACATCTGTCCCACATCTTTATATAAACCTGAAAGTATTTTCAGCACTTCAAAGACAATCTTTGAGATACTAGTCCTGGTCTTCCCAGTGTTGCCATCACTGAAATACATTCCTTTCTTGTTTTGCTACCGTTCATTTCTCTGCCTTTGGATTTGGTCAGTGGTAAGTAGCGAAACCTCGTCCGTTTGGGTCCCCCAGAGCCAGATGCACCCACACCCCTGTGCCCCGGCTACAGTACTTACAGGAAAGGGGAAGGTGGGGAATGAAGGAAATTACAAGGCGCTCAGGGCACAGGGGAAGAGTTCTTCACACTGTCCCTGCCCCTCCATATTTGCTATGCCAGGATGCCAGAATCAAGGGACCAAAAGAACCCCAACCCTTCCCCTGGCCTGGGGTGTCACTGCCACCCTATGGCCAGCAGAGGGCGGTGCAGTCACATTCTGAGGCATCAGAAGCAGAGCAGATGAGCCGGACTGAGTCTCCCTGATGGAACCCAGGGCCACACTGAGGGCCCTCCATACCCCTGGCTAAGGATGGGATGTATCCTAAATGTGGGATCATCTTCTAGCAATGCGAGCTTCAGGGGAGCAGGGGTTGGTTGTGTTCAGGACCGCATCTCCCAGATGCCTGCGATGCAGATGATCAATATGTTTTTGAATGTTGGGTCTGCCTGGGTGTGTGCAGTTGTCTGATCTGAAAGTTTTCCTGGGTGTGTCAGAGGTGAGTGTGTGTCCTATCATGCAGGGTCTGGGGGCGTCCACCAGGTTTGCTCCTGGTGGGTCTGAGAGTGTGGGTCTGTCCCTCGTGTCACCACTCACCTGGAAACGTCCTGCAGACCTGCATGCAGGCCTTTGCTCACACGCTCTCCCGGGGAGGCCCCAGTATCCCCGGGGCCCCAGCGCCAAGGCCAGGGGGGCCCCAGTCCAGGCCTCTGTGCACGCCTCCAGATATATCCCTTTCCCCTGCTCAGGCCCTGACCGCCTCTACTCAACTGGGGGAGGGGGCAACTCATCACTTCATCCCAGTCTTCCTGGGGTGTCTTTGTACTTCTCATTGAAATAAAACAAGTCCTCCCTGAAGGGTGTGCAGGACCTGAGATCAGGGGAGGCTAGGACAGGGGTTGCAGGATCGGCAGCAGGGGCCCTCTGGGACACAATAGGACTGAAGAGCAGAGGCCCTGTCACCGAGGGGTCCTGGGCCCACCACCACCATGGAGCTAAGCCCGGAGCCAGGGCACATGGAATGAATGTTATAAGTTACTTTTCCCCTCAATTTACAGACAAGGAAACTGAGGTGAAGAGGGGAGCTGTGTCTTGCCAAGGGCCCCCTAGTTATCTTTTTGTGGGGCTGGGGCTTAAACCTGGTCTGCTCCAGATCCAAATGCTGCCACTGATACGAAATTCCAGAAAAAGCAAAAGTCATTTGTAGTGACAGAAAGCAGAATAGCGAAAGAAAGAAAAAGAAAAAAAGAAAGCATGGCAATGCCCGAAACTGGGGGCTACAGTGGGGGTAGAGAAAAAGAAGTGGGGTGACAAAAGAAGAACCTAGATGGATCATGAGGAAGGTTCTTAAATGGAAACGTACCATACTCGAGTTAGCAGTCATTTGTGGTACATGTATTGGTCAAAATTCACTCAACTATCCAATTAAAATGAGTGCACTCATCACATGTAAATTATACTTCGATAAAGGTTTTTGGTCGTTGCTTTTTAAATCCGGGGCTTGTGACTCTGATTTCAGGGCTCTTGCCCCCACCGCTCGGGAGACGTCCAGTGGTGCCATCACTGCCATGTGATTCCTGCAAGAGCCATCCCCACACCCAGGGGCTGTCCGAGTCCCACCGGCACGGGAGGCAGGAAAGCAGCCACAAGAGGACACTGGGAGGCAGGGCCTTTAATCCCAAATCTGGCTGGAATGACATGCTCACCAATTGGCAAAAACCAAACATAAGGGACACCTGGGTGGCTCAGTTGGTTGAGCAGCAGCCTTCGGCTCAGGTCATGATCCCAGCGTCCTGGGATCGAGTCACGCATCGGGCTCCTTGCTCGGCAGGGAGCCTGCTCCTCTCTCTGCCTCTGCCTGCCTCTCTGCCTGCTTGTGTTCTCTGTTAAATAAATTTAAAAAATCTTTAAAAAAAAAAAAAACAAACATAAAAATTGTACTCCACCTGGACCCACACAGAACTGGGCCACACATCGTCACAGTTCGGGAGAGCTGACCTTGATTTATAAATCTGGGAACAGGAGACCCGCCCTGTTTCCCTAGAAGCTGGGTCTCCGTGACCCCACTCACCGCTGGGACAGGTCACTGCTCCAGAGTCTGCCCTCCTTCTGGGTTCTGCAGCCCAAGCCAGGATGATTTATAACACCCGTTCCCCAAGCCAGAAAAAGTTTAGAGTGAGACTCAAATTTAATAAGATCCCTGGTGGCCTCTTTGAATTTGCATGGTGCCTCCCCAACCTGGCCCACATTTCTGCCCATGCCCCCCAAGGCAGTTCTCGGAAAACCAGCCACCAGCGCTAATTAGACTGGTTCTGAATAACAAGCCAGCCAGTGGTCAGGAGAGAGGAGCCGCGCCTCAGCGCAGCAAACACAGCTGAAGTTTACACACTCCTCGGAGGCTAGAAGATCATCAAGGGATTTTTCAAAGTCTTGGCATAGCCTGTTCTTTTTAGCCTCATAATGACCCAGGCCAGCTCTGAGAGCAAGAAGGCTCTGGAAGCAGAGTGCCAAGAGCGGCAACGAAGGGACGACAGTCCCTGTGGATTGAAAGCATACATTTCACCTGAAGGATGCTGACCGGCAGGAAGACCTCCCAATGATGGAATCTGTCCTACGAGTGCTTGTCTCGGAGACCCAGATGAACTTTGTCCAGATAAACTACACGAGCTGCCATCCATCCCAGTAGTCTATCTATGCATAAGTCTGGGGAGGGCTTTTCCAGCAAATTTATTTGCCGCCACCAAAAGGGACCACAGGGCTGCATGCCTCCCACTCCTCAGTGGTCATACAAGGCCGGATGCTGCTGTTTCCTCCAGACTGCCGGTGAGCCCCCCGTGGGGGAGGCAGGGTTTCAGTTACACGGACATCGCAACAACAACATTAATCAGAGCAGAAACGCACTGTGCCGAGGAACGTAAGCATCAGGACCTCCTGTGGTGTTCGTCAGAGCATCGCATCCGGGACGGAAGCGGCTCTTGCGGGGTTAAGGCTGGGAAGCCCGAATCGTTGAGATCAACACACTTAAGTGTGGCCAATCTCACATAACCCCCGCCTGTCTGGGCCACAGGTAAACCTGCCTCTGATCTCGACCATGAAACAATACGTGCTCACAGATCCAGATCTCTGGAATAGGGAACACCTGAGGCCCCCTCTTCCCTCCTGTCCTGTTTCACTTGTTAATTTTCTTCACCTCCATTCTTCACTCCCATCCCCCCAGCCCCCACAGGCAACCCTTTAAGGCACATCTGTACACATTTTTGCAAATGTTGTCCTGTTTCTTGTGCTTATTTACGTTTAATTTCTGTAAACGATACTGTTGCATCTATCTCTTTCTTCCTCCACTCAACTATTTTTAATGTCCCTGTTTGTACGTTGTCCGTGGCTGGAGACTGCTCTGTAGTACCCTGTCGTCGGTGTCGGCCTCGGACTTTCCCTGAACACCCCCTCCGTGACAGACGTGCCTCATCCCCCCGGCCCCACTGCTGCCCCTCCCGCCACATTCGCACTGCGGGAGCACCTCACCCGTGCCTGCTTGCGGGCCCAGGCGATCATTTGGTTGGGAACATTTACCCAGACATGTAATTTCTGGACTGTGGGGCATGCATAGACTTCATTTAATGAGGGGTGCCCAGGCGTTCTCCACCGATACTGCACTGAGTCCCCGCATCTCTGCCGACGCTTGGCAAGACCCACCTCTGCACTTTTTGCTAATCTGATGCTGACAGGGGCAAAGCGTTCTCTAATTGTTGCTTCAACTTTCCTTCCTCTGATGCCTGAGTTTGAACAGCTCCTCATAGGCTTGGTAGACTTTGGGGTCCGCTTCTATAAACCGCTCATTCCCTTTACCCATTTTTTTCTACTGGGGTCGTCTTTTTATTGTTGATTTGTAGGAGCTCCTTGTATATTCTTGGCAGTTAATCTTTGGCTGGTTTCAACCACTGCACACACCTTCTCAGCTCTCCCACCTACCGCTGGGCCTCTTGCCAACCATCAAAACAAATTAAGCAGACTGAGATGTAACAGAAGGGATGTAATGGAGAGGAAGTGAGGTGGGAAGCAAGCTGCCCGGGTGAGTTTAAAACGAGTAATATTAAAATGAGAAAAATAATGGAAGAAAATATTGATAGGACAAAACCGAAAACCTGAGATTTCTTTTTGTACTTAAAAGTACAAAATAAAACATAAAAACAAATCAGTAAAGCATAAAAAGATCAAGAAGTTACAACCAAGATTAAGGTAAAAACTCTTCTTAAAAACAGTATAAAAATGAAGCAGATCCAACAGATCTGTATTCTTTTTCCAAGTTCATGGTAAAAAGGCAAAAAAAAAAAAATGCAGAAGTCAGAGAGGAAGAGATTAAAAGGACAAAGCATATGCACAAGGGGAAACAAAGCAACAAGAGCTAAAAGTAAACACAGTAACAGCAGATACTGAGCAAACCTCACTGGACTTCAAAACAGAAAGAAGCAGGAATTAAAAAGAAAGCTAAAATAAGCCAGCTGAAGGCAGACTGGTAAATCCTTAGCCTATCCTGCCCTCAGGGCCCCTGGGGCCCAAAGGTGAGGGCAGGAGGCAGGGAGCCTGAGCTACTTTTAGATCATGTAAATATTCATCCCATGGGTTGGGGCCAGTGAGGAGGCTGGCCTGGACATATGTTTTCAGAGCCAATGTCCGGACACGGACCGGGGACCAGCCCCAGGCAGAGCCATGCCGGCCCTTTGCCCAGCCCTGGAGATTCTGGGGCACCACCGCTGGGTCCCTGCCACCACACTGACTCCCTCGTGAACATCCTGGCCTCCCTGGCTTGCTTGCTGCCTTCCATAGAACCCAGGTGGGGGCCAAGGCCACGTATGCCCCGGGGCCTGGGAAAAGTGTCGCACGGGGATCTCTTCTGCAAGCAGGGAGGCAGCCAGTTTGAACGAGCTCGGTACCACCCAAGAATGCACAAGGTAACAGCTCCGTGATTCACCAGCTAGCGGAACGTCACCCTGGCTTGCCGTAGGGAGCAATGACCACGAGGACACAGGGACGAGCTCTGTCGTGCACGGTCCGGCTACTCACCCCAAGTGGCTAGCTAGCTGTGTGTGAAACGACTGAATTGGCTATTTCCAGGTTCAATGACTGAGAGATTAAACTGACAGGGAATCCAGAGTTCCACCACCCTGTTTCAGCACAAGTCGGAAGGCTGAGGAAAAATCCAGATGAGTCACTGGAGAGTGGAAAATATCTGATCTGATCTGGAGTTGAGGTAAGGGATGTGGGGGCTGAGTCCCGCTAACTTGAATCCTTCCAATTACGTAAAGCCAGGCAGTCTCCCAGCTGCTGCAGAGTTCACTAGAAAGTCAGTTGCTTGGCAAGGCAGACGCACGCCCTCCCCCGCCCCCCCACTGGGAGCTGTGCTGCGCGGTGCTCCCCTCACCAGCAGGCCCCCAGTCTGCGGGGGCCACAACCCCGGGGGGCTCCTGGCCTCAACGATTTCGTCGACCCGTTTTCAGTTTTGTTTTGGATTAGTTTTTACTGGGGAGACTGATGTAGGATTGTTGGAATTTCATTTTTCCAAAGAAAACATTTCCAAAGTACCATCTAATTATCATCATTTTCCAAAAGAAAGAACATGTAGCACCAAAAAGAAAAGAAAAAAAAAAACTCAAGGAAAGACTTTGACACCCTAACTTAAGCTTTCCAAAACGCTCACTACCGCATGTTCCTCATCTTGGAAGAGCAGTCAGGTAAACTGTGGTGCCCCCCACCATCACAACGCAACCCCCATGAACTCACTGACCAGCCCACCGGCACTGGGCGCTGCACAGTGCAGCTGAGAATAGGCTAGAAGGCCAGGGAAGCCCAGACTGAGGGAAAGCAGCACCCGTCACATGTGGTTCCGACATTGGACCTCAACAGACGAGCACAGAGCTGGGGCCCATGCATCCCGCCAAGTTCACGGCCAAAGGGAAGCGTTCAGGACAGGACAGACAGAGCAGAACATGAGCATGATCTGTAGCCACAAGGAAAGGGTCTTGTCGTGGGGAAGCCTCTTCTGGGGGCTGCCCTGGCCTCCAACCACCGCCTTGGCCTCTGCGGTCCCGCCTCTGCGGTCCCTCCCGCTGGGTGGTTCTTAGCTGCCTGTGCAGTCACGTGTCACCACAGACTGAGTGAGCAGCACTGGGCCAGGGCCCCTGTGACGGCACCGGCCCCGTCTCGGAAGACCGGCCCCAGTAAAGAGCTCCTGGCAAAGAAAGCTCCATCTCGGGCCTACGGGACACCACCACCTCCCCCTCCCCCAGGCCTTCACAGCAGCTCCCCTCCACCCTCCCACCGGGGCACCAGGCTTCAAACAAAAACACCGCCATGCTGCCAGAATTTCACTAAAAACCCTGAAAACCGATGACGAGCCTGAAGGAACCAGTCTGGCGGAGGTCCGCAGGGAGAGTCTGGGAGGCAGGCACCCCGGCCGTGTGGAACTGGGCCGGGACATGGTTGGCTGACACGGCTGCGTGCTTGTTCACGCACAGGAAGGGGGCCTCAGCCAGGCCGGGGCTGTGGGGCTGCGGCCTCTGACAGCGAAGACCCCTCTCCGCCCGGAACGGCTGCCCCGCAGGAGGTGGAGGCCGATGTGCCGGGAGCCAGGCTCTCGTGCAGAGGCGACGCCGTGCTCCCTCCCGTCTGTGCACAGCCCCCCTCGCCCAGCACCAGTTGTCGGCTCTCCCGTGCGGGATCTCCAGTCTCACCACAGAGGGTGTGGACCCCGTACCCTTTCCTCCTCCCACACCCACAGCAGCTTATCACGATCAGCCCTGGTTCTAAACTCAGACTTTACAAAAGTAAGTGTTTCTGATCTCTCTACAGAAAGATCCCAATCAGAAACTGGCAAAAATTAGCACCTCTTTAGGACTTTATTTAAACAACATCCCACGGTTTGCTCCCATGAGCTCCTGAGGGCGAACAGGCGCGCTGATCTTGCCTTAGGAGGCTTCCCGTGTCCGTGGAGCCTCAAAAGCCGCCATCCCGCTGGAACATCAGACTTCTTAGCTAATGTCAGGCCCTCTCGCGGAAATCACTGGACCATCTTAAAATACAGACCACGAACGAGTACCATGGGCGGGAGGGAACACGTTTACTTGAGGTACAAAGGTTTACTATTATTAACAAGTTATCACTATTATTTACATGTTTACAAAATGGAAATAAAAATGACATACATGTTTGGTGCCAAAAGTGGCACATCCAAACTAAGATCAGTACAAAAATAAAGTTTCAAGCCACGTGTTTTTGAAATAAAGCTCACTGAAACAGTAAGGGGAGAAACCGTCGGTCGTATGTTGAACCGCAAACGTCATCCCCACGAAGACGCCCGGGGGCGACGATGGAACCAGTGCCTGCTGGGAGGGAGGCTCGGGTTCTCGCCGAACCCAAGCAAAGAAACAAAAAACAGGAGAGTTATGTTCCTGAGCTACAGAAGCTTAAAGCCTCTAAACTGTAGTAAATCCTGCGCTGGAGGGCTCCCGCCAGGGCGCGAGCGAAGGAGCTCACCAGCGTTCAGCCAGTGGCGGCGTCAGGACGTGGTGTCCTACGCAGAGAAAGCGAAGCCCGCTTGTGAGACACAGAAATCCTCCACTAACCAAGAACAGTGCACACGAGTCCCGTCTGTCGGTCACCAAACCTGGCGAGTCTCCGGCCACAGACAAACAGGGTCACAACGCGGAGGGGAAAACCGAAGCTGCTCGGTCGGGGAGCCCCGGGGCCCGCCAGCCACACCCCGCAGAGACTCCCGCAGTCACTGCAGCGCCGTCGCGTCCATCGGCAGACACACGCTCCCTCTCACGCGGCAGCCTGGCCGGAGCCAGGGCAAGCGCAGGCAGCCCCGCACGCCCCCTGCGCACCCCACACAGCGCTCCAGCCCGCGGCGGCCAGCTTTCCTCCCCGTGCCCCAGGAAGCTGCGCCAGAACCGTGCACCAGGCGGAAGTGGCATGCGGAGCGGCAGGGGCACCACGTGGGCAGAGAGCACAGCCTGGCCTGCACCCCACTCTGCCTGGGCGCAGCGCGGCGGGGTACCGGCCCATGCGCGACCTCCCCCAGGCTCCCAGCAAGGAGCGCAGAGGCCGAGGGGAGCAGGAAGGAAGGGGCTATCGAACGGGCTGCGGCCCACTTCAGAGCAGCGGAAGACTCCACGTGAGCCGGGGCCAGCTCGCCGCCCAGGGCCGCGGGACCACAGTGTGGAGGAGGGGGTGCCAAGCCCCCTGCGGCGGCAGCCGAGCTCCGCTCACTGGTCCTGGACCTTGGCCCTTTTGGCTTTGAGGGACAGGTGCTGCAAGAGAAGAGAAACCATCAGCATTAGGGGTCGCTCAGAGAGACTGGACTTCCACAGGACCCCCACCTCAACGACCACGCCAGCGCTGCCCTCTGGTTCGCACGTTGTCGGTAGATGCCGTGCCCCTCAGAAAGCAATGTGGATGAGAAAAGCCCAAGGAACCAACAAAGACGACGGGCCTTCAGGAAGGCCCGGCAACCCAAGGCCCAGCCCGCCTGGCCAACCCTGGTCACCCAGGGCTCTGTGGGAAGGCGTCAATGGGACACGCTCTCCCTCTGCCCCAGCCCTCAGGACAGCACCACAGCCAAACCCCTGAGCTCAGGGGACTGGGCTCAGGCCGGACATCACTTCATGTTTCTATGAATTTCTTACAAATGGTCAGGGAAAGGTACCCTCCCCATAGGAACAGGGAGATCCATCATTTCACCAAGCACCTCACGTGCAGGTGCATGTGCTCGGGGCCCCGGTCCCACGGACCCCCTGGCAAATGCACGTGAGGGAAGACACACAGGAAAAGAACACCTCCTAGCGTCACCCTTTTCTTTCAGAAACATCACTCCCCCCTCCCAGTATAAAGAACACAGGATGTGTCACATTATAATCATGGGCATCAGATAATAGGATTTAGGGATACAAGTATACTTTATGTTCTAAACTAAAGTCAGAGGTGCTGGAAATGCTAAAGCACCTGTTTAAGACAGAGTATGTAAACAGAAGCTTTTAATAAAAGGCCTCTGTTCACTGACTGAGGTATCCCGAGTACCCCCTCGATAATCATAAGCTAACAACCAAGAGATACCCTAACACGCTGTGGAATCTTCACATGGGGACCTCCCAACCTGACTGCTGGTCCCCCACACGCTCAGTGCCCAAAACCTGCGCACTCACATGGGCTGAGACAGTGAGGCCACCGCTGATGGGGAACCATGGGCCCCGAAAGGACACGGGGTGCAGGAGAAATAACACACCATCCAGTACCTGTACCCACTGATGGAGTAAATAGGACAGGGATCTAGATGAGCTGCAGAAAGTCCCTTTCTAACCACGTGTGGGGGAGAAAGGACCAGCACAGGTTCTTGCAAAGGCCCTGGTTAAGAAGATCTAGGGATCCTGGGGCAAATAATACATTATATGTTAATAAATAAATAAATTAAAAAAAAAAAGAATCAGTAAGCCAAAAAAGAAGAAGAAGAAGAAGATCTAGGGATCCTCTAAGAATCAGGATCTAGGGATCCTCTGAGAATCAGGACACAAAATTATGAACTGGAAGGTGACTCTCTGAGCAGGTCACCCTGTTCCTTCCAGCTGGGAGGATTGTGGCCATTTCCGTCATTTCTCTCCTCCCTGCACTTTACCCGAGAGGACCCCCCCCAGCTACAGTCAGGCACTCCCAGCCCTAGCTTGAGGATGGGGCTGATGCCATCGTGCCCGTGCACAGGGCCATTTTTGGTGTTCGTTTCTCAGAAGAATGCGGAATATAAACACAGCCGACTCTGGACCATTTCAGGCCTCCATACAGGGCAAGAGTGACACTCAGAAAACAATAGCAATGGAAAGTCACCAACAGTGCCAGGAACAGAGCCGGGGACCTTCTGTGGGCAGTGGGGAGGCCACGTGTTGGACAAAGGCGAGTCTACCGTACATGGGCGGCCAGCGGAGACCTGCAGGGCTCTTGGCGAAATCCATTCATTCCGGACAAGTGAACAGTACAAGTACCTTTGGGCTGTTTAGGTAAGAAGGGGCCAAGGTTCTTGGGGTTTCAGGGCCCTCACTCTATGAAGCTGTGGCACCAGATGACCTGCAAGATCCAGGCATCTCTAAAAATACTCTGATCACGGGCAGTGATCGGAATGGATCAGTGAGCGGAACAACAGGCATCTGGAGAGACGAGACGAGCGCAGGAATCTGGGTTGCCATTTTCTCAAACTTCCGGGGCTATGTGCTCTAACTTGGTGGGCCTGAACTGGGGTTTTGAGATGAGAAGGGAAAATGACTCAGCTACTAGGTTAATCCTGTTCTCCGAGTCTAAATGGATGCGAGCCAACTTCGGGTTCCCCCCCTTGAACGCGCGCATTCTCCAACTTGAACCACCAGCACTTCTGAGCTTCTAGCTGGCGGTTCCCCTCACTCCTCCTGGACTTCGGAAGTCTCCCGCTTCCCCCGAGAGGTTCGGGGCGAAAGACACTCTCTCACTTGACGTGTGTTCTTGTCAGCCCCGCACAGCCCAGACGACACCCTCGGAATGTGTCTCAGCGCCTGCGGCTGACCTGGTTTCCAGCTGAAGCATCTCTATGAGGATATGCAAAGAACCACATAGGCTTGAAACGCTTTTCATTCGACTGGATACGTTTAAATACTTCGAGACGGTTTTAAAAGGACAATTTCCCCTGACATTAGAGGGACGAGAAGAGCCTGCCATTTACGGGGTCATAACTCAAGTGTTTCCAAGAGTCGAGCAAGTGAAGCAAACAACTGAAACAGGGCTGCGGCCCCCAGACAGCGTCCCTCACGCGAGCAGCCGTTCCCGGCCCCTGCTGATGGCTACCAAGCTATAACGCCGGCCCAGTGCCGCCAGACTTTCTTTTAAAAAATATATTTATTTAGAGACAGAGAGAGAGAGAGAGAGAGAGAGCAGGAGCAGGGGGAGGGGCAGAGGGACACGCAGTCTCCCCACTGAGCAGGGAACCCGATGCGGGACTCGATCCCAGGACCCCGAGAAGAGGATCGGAGCAGAAGTCAGTCGCTTAACAGACTGAGCCACGCCAGGTGCCCATAGTGCTGGCAGATTCACCATTTATTTTAAGAGGAATCTGAAATCCGTATTTACTGTGAAATCTCAATTTTTAAATGCACTCATCAATCCAAGTTTTAGATTAAAAACTCTGCGATCGGGCACCTGGGTGGCTCAGTGGGTTAAGCCTCTGCCTTCGGCTCAGGTCATGATCTCAGGGTCCTGGGATCGAGCCCCGCATTGGGCTCTCTGCTCAGCAGGGAGCCTGCTTCCCCCTCTCTCCCTGCCTGCCTTCTGCCTACTTGTGATCTCTCTCTCTCTCTGTCAAAAAAATAAAATCTTTAAAAAAAAAACTCTGCGATCTGGTTACAAGCCCTAACGAAGTAAGAGGTTTGGATTTCCTTTCTGGGGTAAACAGTCGTAAAACTAAAAAAAGTAGCTAAAGCAACTGTTTTCCGGCATTGGGCGATATACAGCACAGGCAGTAAAAAAAAGAAAAAAGAACTAATTCAGAGTACAGGACACAACCAGCAACGAGGCAGACTTCAATCTAACCATATCAATGATTGCATTAAGCGTGATTGCACTAAACACTCCAATTAAAAACACGATGCAGACCAAACAGAATGAGTCAATGGAAGTTTGTGAACCCTGATTTACCTGTTTTCATGCCAGCCTTCCAAATATAACCACCACTCAATTAAAGATCTTGTTAGAGCAATGTATGGCCTTCCCCACCCATCCCAATGAATAGATTTTTCTCTGTGAAAATGAAGAAAACAAAACTATGCATCTCCTCCACTAGGCTCACTACCCTGCTGGCCACAAGGGTCCATCCCAGAAGAAGAGCATGCATAGGAATGCTGCCGCGCGGCAGCACCCGCGGCTGTGCAAACCACCTCGGTGTAAGCTTGCACACCAGTGTATGTTCTTTGCGAGGCAATCCTCATCAGAGAATACCTGTGCCACTCATTGTGAACATAGTCCAAAGTGTGATAGAATTTCTTTTGAAGAAAGAAAAGCAGAGGTGGAGAGGAAGAGCCGAAAATACATTCTTTTTTTTTTTCTAAGTCGGAGAGATGTATTTCTAATATTTCTAAATAACACTTCACTATGAGCAAACAGTATAGAGTTTTCACCCAGAATGGGGGAGAGATATGGGAGTGGCCTTTCCACCCCATGCACTACTGGGGGGACGAAATTTAGGGCATGAAACTGGAGAACCAATGTGTACTTAAAAATACGAAGAGGCAGCTAATAGGTGTTTTGAGGGATAGTCTCTATTGACCCCTACCGTTCCTTGTTGATAGAAGTGGGGAGCCAGCTCCAACAGCCAAGCGGATTCAATAGCAGTCACGTCTCTCATGTAATACTTGGAGGTCTGTATAACTTCATTGTAGATAACCCTAAAAGCAGAAGAAAACAGGAATTTCCGATACCTTATGGTGAGAACCCAGAACCACAGCAAGCAGAGCTGGTGAGCTGCCCCCTTTCCCAGGGACCTCCTGTGTGTGCCAATGCATTTCCGCCTCACGACCTGACTAGTGAGTAACAGCATGTCCACTTTACAGGGGAGATCAGTCGGACATGACTTTCAGAGTATCTCACTTCTCAGTGCAGGACCCTTCGGGATTCTCAAGTCTGCATTTACAGAACTCTCAACGGAGCACTGACTTTATTAGAAAATGTAGAAAGAGAAGCGAAGGCTTGCCTGCTTCTGAAAAGAGAAGGAAATTAACTGTAAAGAGACACAAGGAACTTCTGAGAGAGATGGAAATGTTCTACATCTTATTTGGAGTGTGGGCTACGTGGGTGCACACAGTTGGCAATAATCTCACCTAACATAAATCATACCACTCCTCATGGGAAAAAAGGAGGGGCGGGGCCCTTGCCTGAGGCTGAGGTAAAAGACACCAAAGAGCCAAGAAGATCCTTTCAAATCCCCAGACTCCCGAGTACACTTATGAGACAGACATCAGTTTCTGAGCTGAAGTGCTGACATGGGGCTTCCCTAACAACCATGAACAACTGGCCATACTGCCACTGTGCCCTCCTCGAAGCCACAGATGATCAGCTGCTGAAGGTCAGAGCCAGTGAGAGGGAGGGGTCCTCTGCAGCGGCCGGAGGGGAAGGGCACTCCCCTGGCCATGCTACAGTGATGGGGCTGCTTCAGGACTGGCTCTGTCCAGCTGCGCTCTTTGCCCTTCAGGGCTCCTTAGGAATGAAGCAGGAAAAAGAAGTCTCCCCACTTAAGCAACTCCCAAATTAGCCAACCCAAAGTCGGCAAACCCTTGGGAAAGGATTGGGAACCGAGGTTTGCATCCCTCTTCCACTCACCCTACATGCTGACAGACACAGGCCAACATTTCTAAACCCACAACTGACTGACCAAGCCTCGCTCCAGCTAAGCAGCTTCTGGATCTACAAGGGTTATAGGATAAAGTCTAATTCCTTGATCTCAGAGAAAGGGTCTCAAACTTTACCACCCATCAGAACCACCTGGAGGGCTTGTTAAGACAGGACCCCACTCCCCGCTTGATTCGGAGGGGCTGGGCCGGGCCTGGACATCTGCATCTCTAACGGGCTTCCGGGTGATGCTGACGCTCGCCTGGAGACCACACTTTGGAAACCGCTACTCCAGGGCGCCAAGGACCTCCCCGGTGGACCTTTCTGCCCTCTCTTGCTTCTACCATTATCTCCCCTCCCAGGCCCACTTGCTCTCCTCCGCCTTCTCCACCGATCTGTGGGGAAGAACCGGTTTTTGTTTTTAAATCTTCCAATCTACTGTGAGAGCAATATCTTTCTAAACACAAAACAAATGAGTTACTAGAAAAACAAGATTTTTAAGACGACAGACAAAAGACAAGCTCCAATTTTTTATTATCAAATTGGGCAGACAAAAACTTAACTGACTGAAGTGTTACTAAAGCTCTAAATGCCTGCTGTGGACTTGCGTGCGTGTCTCCCCCTTCACAGGCACGGTCCCAGACTCGCCCCATCTCACACACCACCTCGGGCTAGCGTGGGCCCACCGCACCAGGGACTCCCCACTTCCCAGACAGGAGGTTCCCTCACCTTCCCGTGGCTTCGCCTCTGCTCCTCCCTCAGTGTGTATTCCCTCCACATCCTCTTCTGCCTGAAAAGTCCTGTCTGCAGGCCCCCGAGCAGATGTCACCTCCTCCACGAAGCCAGCGCTGACTGTCCCCGGCATGTGAGGTGGCAGCCTCAGTGCCTTATACCCCCCACAGCAGGCCCTTCCCCCGAGCTGCTGGAATCTATCTAAATGTGTGTCTCCATCAGGCCTGTGGCGAGAACCCCAATCTGCCTCCACATCGCCGTGCCCAGTGTAGGGCTTAGCACCTAGTCTGTGGGGGAAGATGAAAGTTTGCTGCGTACATGAGTGAGGAGAGGAATATCACCATTTGTATAAGGAAATCTTAGATAAGAGCAGAAATTCTGCAGATGACTCAGCATAACAAAGTCAACAAACGTGTATGCCAGGAACATGCCAGGCCTGGGGACCCAGGGATGAACAAGAACCCGGCCCTGCCTTCTGAGCAGGCTCAGAAGCCGGCGGTGGCTTACCAGCGAGGCGGCTTCTCTGCGTAGAGGACTGAGGCAGGGTGGATATGCAACTCATGATCATCACGGATAGTCCTTGCAAACAGAAGAATTTTATCTGAAGTCAGTCTGAAATACTTAGAGCAGGACTCTCCCACAGATGTGTTTCATATTATCAAAAACTGCATGCAGATGGTACTTCACTCAAACAAACTCTTCTCTCCATCTCCTCTAGTGGCCTGGATGACCCCTCGCCACTGCCACCCCAGAAGTCAAGAACAAATCATACAAAAAACAGCATGTGGCTACTCAGGAAAAAACATGGAAAATATACTGCTCTGTCCACATTCATGTTTATCTTCCATACATTCTCTTTCAAAACAATTTCCTTAGGAACAGAAATAAAACATAAGGTTACCTGTATAAACTTTTCTATTATACAAAGTTAAATAGTAAAGATAAAGGGGGACACAATAATAGGGGAAAAGAAAGCTCAGTATTGGACTATTCATTTCTTCAAGATAATATTCCAAATGTCAACTCGAATTTGATTCAATTTAATTCAAAAAGTAATTACCCAGCACACAGCTACTGGTAAGATCAGATCACAAGAGAACATCAACAGATTAGGATGCTGCTGCCCAAACCCTAATTACGGGGTGTTTCTGTGGGTGCCAGGGACCTGTGTGTCAGGGAAGTGCTCGAGCACCTTGACTGAGCTCATCTCCAGCTCTGTGATAAAACCAGCACCCCAGGGTCCTGGCTGTGCCACCAGGTGGCCTGAGCTGATCGACACTGAATTTCTGCCTCAAAGGGACTGACCATGAAGCCGACTTCCCCTCAGAAAACAGGAATGTAGTATTCTCTGAGGAGAAAAGGCTAATGAAAAAATAATATATGGAGGAGACACAAATAAAAGCTGGGGGGATGCCTCTGGACAGCTCCCATGTGAAAAGAACAGATGCACTTTTAGAGAGGCTCGGGTGACACTCAGGACTCTGGTGTCAAGGCAAGGTTCTGAGGTTATCAGAGGGCATGGATGGCCAGTGATTTTCTGCCCAGAAAGTGGAACTGGAAGAAACGGGCTGTGGTCTGTGGCAGAGGGCACATCCAGCACATGAAGAAACACTTGCCAACATCCAGAGACAGCAACTACACCCACGACGCCCCACAGGTCTCTAGAAACAATGAACTGCCAATGACCGGGGTTGTTTCTCCAGCAAAGAGCATCTCTAACAGTCTTCTCCAGTTCTATTATTCTGTTATTAGAATGGAAATATTTCCAGCCTCCAGGCTTATAATTATCATCCTTCCACAACATACAGATGAGCTGAATTTTGAGAATCATTTCCATCAACTTAAGGTATTATGCTGAAAGCTATGTAGTTAACCTCAACTCATCTTTGGAAGGAGGCAGGAGATAAAGAAAACCTATTTAACTTAACTATTAACCTATTTTCTGTACTTCCCCAGCACATCAGCTTTCTACGGGGTTTGGATCATTTTTAAGATTTCGCCTTTAACAAACGACTTCATGAAGTATCACGTTACCTATAGGCTCCAGTAGAATGAAATCTTGCTGCATTTGCAAAGAATCCCGAAACGATGCACCTCAGGACTGGATCGGGATCACCTGCACGAGGCAGCAGACGGAGTGACGCGTGAGCCCCTGGCCTGCCCTGCGCTCTGCGCACTCAGGCCTGTGCTGGGAGGCCCCAGCCCAGGCTACTTGGAGCCGCCTCGCAAACCTCCCCTGAACCAGCAGCCCCAGCCCCACGCCTCTCGGTGCCGGATGTCGGCCCTGGCACCATCTATGGCTGTTGAAGGAAGCATGCCCGACTATTCCTTTAACTCGGGATGCCCCAACCCCACCTGGCCACAGGGTGACAAGACCAAGGTCAGGCACCAGAACCCAAGCGAGCATACCACAGGCTGGCCAGTGACCCCAAGAACTGTTTTAGGGGAAAACCTTAATGTCTCTTCCATAAGACACACCATTACAACATTATTTCTGTGCTTATAAGCTACAGCATGTAACTCTTTATCATTTTTCAAATGTCCCATTTTAATTGGTGTGTCTGTATTACTACAATAAACATCCTCCAAGGATAGAGCCCAACTATTTGTTAGATGATTTTCACAGGATACATTCTAAGTGATTATGCAGAGGATAACGTCATGTATGTGCCTTACAACATAGTGCATTTCATCAATTCTAAGACTCACTCTTTTTTTTCTCCCTTTAACTCACTGAAATCAGGACAGCGTTTTGTAGTTATACCCTGCAGTACTTTTTTTCCTAATGGTACGTAAAATAATGATGTGCCTTACAAACGATGGCATCTTAGATCCAATGAAATACAGTATGTTGGTAAATAAGTTCCCAAAAGGCAGTATAATTTATAAAGCCACCAACAATACACAAGAATGTCAGTGTCACCGCATTCTTACTGGCAACGTTTTGGCTAAAAGGTAACCCTCCTATGGCACATTTATCAATTACTATGTGTGTTTCTTCTTCTCTGCCTTTTCTGTTCTTCTGCCCATGTATCAACTTGGAAACTAGGATTTTTCTAAGCATGTTAAATGAACTTATTCTATGATAAAATGTTTATTGTTCATCTCTTATGTCTGCTAAAAATACTTTTACTAATTGCTTTTTCTTTAACATCTTGAAATTTTAAATTTGTACAGAATTTATTGTGTTTCCATGATTTTCTCTATTGTTTTTCAGCAAAGAACTGATAAATCTCAAATCCACATTTCTAACCAAGGTCTGATCCAAGATTCAGTCTCTTCTCTCCAACTGCTACCCAAAAGAAACCTCCATGTAGAACACACACTCTTATTAGGGGAACATCACTTCCAAAGGGATGAAAATTGGCTCTTGGGGCAGGGAAGGACGGATATCTTAGATACTGCAATGGTAGTGGCCCAGCAAGGCTCAACTCTACCTTACAAAATCTTATTTTCCTTCATGTTTAATTTCTCTCGTTAGGAAGAATTTGAATTTAATGTCACTCTTCTCCTGAGCGAGAGGTTGATAATGAAAAACAGGTTAAGAAACACAGATGGAGAGGTAAAGCTGTCATCTGTTAGGTGACAAGCACTAAATCAGCTTCTCCCCCAACCAGCTGCCTTTGGAAGCTTCCCATTTCTATCAATGACACTAACTTTACCTAATCACCCCAGTTTCAATTGTCCCCTCTCCCGTGAGCATCTTCATTCATCAGTATTCTGAGCGTCTATTACACCCCTCACCCCGAGCACCTGTGTCCACAGCCCACCCCCCCATGCTTGCTAGTGCAACCCCGCTGCTGGGCTGGACCCGACCCCCAATCGAGGCCTACTGTGCGACCTGCCAGGCCCAGCGCCACTGGGTCCCCGCCTCCCTGCATCCCTGTTACACACACCCCGCATCTGCCTCGAGCACTGATGGGTCTGCTCCTCTAACTTTGAAGGGGACTGAAGACCCCACGCTTCACTCTGTCTACCTGCCTCAGGCTCTCCCTTCGCTGCACCGTTTCCTGAGAGTCAGAACCATGTCTTGGCCATTTTGTAATCACTTGCTGTCAGGACAGAGGCAAAAATAAGGCTGAAGCGGCAGGAACGAAACTGCCTGAGTCCAAGTTCTGATTCTACCACACACTCAGCGTGTGACCTTCAGTAAGTTTCTCTTGGCCTCTTCGCCCACTGATCTCACCCATTAACAGGGATACCAGTGGCACTGGTCATTGGATCGGCGTGAGCACCAAATGAACTCACAGGGGACACGCTCGGCACTCAGCCCACCTGCTCTCGGCACTCGTGAACACTAGCACGCGCTCGTGGCACCGAGGGTGGCAGGGCGCCGGGCGCGTGGCTGGCACTCGCTGGGCAACGGCCGAGTGAACGAGCAGAGGGGTCACCTTCAAGAGCACAGGTTCTGAGTCACACAGATCCGCATCGACTGAACCAGCTGTACCATCCTAAACTCAACGGAATTTCTCCCCAGGACTTTACGACTCGTCTGTAAAGTAAGGACAGTATCACCAAGTGTCACCTGTGACACCACACCTGCCATGGTGTAACCGAGCGTGTCCTCAGTTAATGGTACTCACAGTCACCCAGAAGCCAGCGACCACGGCCTACACAGCACCCCTGTCTTACCCTAGGGACTGCTGGGGCTCAACACACAGACTTCATGAGTAATGTCTGCATTTGAACATAAAGTCTAATTTATACGGTAGAGCCCTAAATACTGTCCACTCAAAAGCAACTTTTCTTGCAAAGCCTACAGGGGGAAATTAATAACTACGTAACATGCAATGATGTGAATGCTAACGATCCTGAAGTCTTGTCGGGGCTTGTCAATTTTTTTCCCCCACTAAGAATACCCCTCAGAAATACAAACGGACCTCCCTGGAAAAACATGCTATTTTACACGCTCAGCTTTGCACCGACATGGGCCATTCCGTGTGAGCCCGGGGGAGGTACGGAGCACGCCATGCCCTCGCACCAGCCTCGCATGGACCATCTGCGAACACGAGTGAACTGCACAGAACGGGGTGTTGCCGGGTGTAAAGGTTTGCTCTTACCTTCGCTAGATTTCTTGGGCACTTGAAACTTGACAAGAAGCTTCTTCAACTGCTCTCGTACTGTCGCCGCTCTGACGAGACCCTTGTAATTCAGGAAATGTTCCTGACACCACTGAGAGTTTTTATTGTGCTACGGGGCAACGCAGAGGGGGAGTGAGAGAAACACAGACAAGTTCTCGACCACAGCTACACTGCGAGGCGCGCTGTTTCCTCTTCCCCCATTTGCTTACTCAGTGGGACTAGACCTTCCCGTCCTAATGGGTCCTGTTCTGCCCCATCTTCCTAAATAGATGCTGACCATCACACATGCAGCGTCTGACTGCTCTTTCATCTAACTTCCCGTGCCAAAGGGCAAAGGAGAACTTACCGACAGAAGTGGTTTTCAATCTGAAATACCCACCCAAGTGGCGAGTTATTAGAAAGAACCACTTCCCTAAGGGTCTTTGTAAATTAACTTTGTAAATCAACTTTCTTTGATTTCATCATTCTAGGAGACTACAGGTGAGCAATGACACTTGCCAATGCAGAAATAATTCGCAAATGACTATTTATCCCCCAAAAATAATTTTTCTATCAACAGTGCTTAATTTTCTTCTACATTTTTAAGTAAAATCACTATGTCTTAGACTAAATTACTGCTGTGAGGATGTCTCTCTGAAATTCTACTCTAAGCCAAAAAGGAAAGCGTTTTAAATAAGAAAATGTCATCCACAGAAGATTTCCCAAGAAGGTGACTACCCGCTAATGTGGTATAGACGTGCGCCCGCCTTCCACCGGCTTCAGAGTGCAGATGGCATGCTGCATTCATACAAATGAACTTTAACCCTTTTAACTCGTAATTCATGATCTCATGAATTAGAGATCAGGCTTTTCTGAAGACTGCTCATTAACTGAATAATCTCCCTTAGAACTCTGGTGAAACAAAAATTTAGTAGTTCTTCTCTTCTAAGAAGTATTTAAGAAACAAATACAAGATACTGAAAATCTGAAATATTTAATTTCCCCCTCCCATGCCTTCCTCCACATAAGAGGTTTCTTCCAGTTTCCATCATCTTTAGAGCTCTCTTTCTAGCAATTTTTAGTGAGACTCTTAAGCTGTATTATTTGCTTAGTTTTACAAAATGTTAAGAATATTACAGAAAAACACAATAAAAATTAGTACTGCCTACGGCTAAATCTGGGTAGGGCGAGTGAAGAGACGTGGGTCCTCACCACACATTCCTCACGGCCGGTCCCCGCTGGAGGAGCGGCAGCTGACGCAATCTCTGACTCGCAGAGACTGCTTTGAAGAGTCAACTCAACACCACACACCCTTGGCCTCACTTATTTGGCAGAAAATAGAACAGGACTTGCTACTCAGCTGTCCGCTAGTGCTGTCCAGCAGCACCGGCGGCTGTGAGACCACGGGGAGAGCGGGGAGGCCGCGCCGTCAGCGTGCTGCCGGCGGGCCACGTCTCCAGGCAGGGGACAGCCAGGAGCGACGCCTGTTTTCTTCCAGGCAAAATCGCACCACAGACCCACGGAGGGGCCCCACCTGTGGATTAAAAGTACTGGCAATAATCTAACAGAAAAATACCGAGGTCTCTCGGCCATTCCTTTATAAACTGACCTTCTGGAATCCTCACTCCTAGATCACCTCGAGTGGGGTGGAGGGGCCTTTTGAGTGGTAGCTGTACTTACTTTGATAAACGCTTCGTACACGTTGAGCATCGTGAGATGATCACCCTCCTCCACAGCAAATTTTCGGTGCACACGAATCTGGAAAGAATAAAGCAACATTTGGAAGTCAACTCCTGTGAGCCTCTGGTACTGGGCGGTAACATTACACGCTGAAGAGCTCATGGACCGTGGAGTCAGAAAGACCTGGTCTGCACCAGCTCCGACTCCACCAGCTCCTGAAAACCTCAGACTGGTAATATACCCTTTCTTGGCCTCAACTTCCTTACCTGTAAAATCGGGATTATTGAACCTGTCAAGACTGCTATGGGATTGAGGTGATTCACTCTAACATCTGCCAGAGCTATCAGAGAAACGTTAGTGTTCTTATCTCTCTCCCCCTCTATCCAGTCAATACCATCTCTTTCAGAAGAACCCCCTAACCCCCCACCCCCCCACCGTAGCCCCTGGGAGAATATAAGTTCCGGGAGGGCAGGGGACCAGCTGCCTGGTGCGAGGTAGACACTCTGTATTCGGAGGCAACCACTAGCTACACAACCTTTCCAGTTTTCCTTTCTGTAGGACCCTGGCCAACACCACCCTGCTCTCACAAGTTCAAGAAGCAGAACATAGATACGTACATAAGCGAACAAATATACATAGTATCTCTAGAATTTCCTCCTTGAATCAGATTATCACATAATTAAACAGCCTACCTACCTACCTTCCTGCCTTCCACCCATTCCTTCGTTAATAGGTATTTCCTGCACACTACCAGAGGCCAGGTGCCGTTCTAAGCATCTCCGATACAGCAGTGAATCGAACAGTGGTGGGAGCAAAAACCAAACCAGCAAAGAAGCCAAACACAGTACAGCAGGTGGGAGGAAGGCCTAGAGGAGAACACTGCAGAGGAGAGGCTGGACCAGGGAGGAGACAAGCTCTAATTCCAGAAGTGGTCAGGACCTCGGGTTCTCATCTTAAAAACGAGTCTGCCTACTCTGAGGGAGGACTGTCAGAAAGGTTCAGAAAAGCAAACAAAAAAACAAGGGAGAAAATGGACATAACTACCAGGCACAGAGACAGGAAAATGTGATTTATCATGTTACGACTGTCAGGGAAGAAGACAACCACCCGTAAGAAAGTCTCTCTCCCCACCACACGTCCAACTTCAGCTCCTGTATGTGCAAGGCTGCCGCTTCTCACTCTTCCAGCAGGAACCGGCCCCGATCTCACCCTGGCCTGCCTCTGTTGGTGTGCCTCACCTCCAGGGTGCTCTTCGTAGCCTGACCTCTCCAGTCCCCCCGACACCCATCCTTCAGTCGTCTCTGGTCCTGGGGCCTTGGGCAGGGCCCTGCCATCTCCTTGGCTTGGAGTACCCCTCCACCGCCACCAATATCAGTCTGCTGTGCCCGGGCACCACTGCTTACATCACTAGTGTGCCACCTGGGTCGCTCCCAGAGGGGCATGGAGGCCCGTTTCCCTTATGGGGAGGTCAGCAAGTCACAGTTATGATTGGGGACTCCAGACTGTGGAAGGCAACTGCCCCACGGCTGTGCAACCACAAGTGAATTACCTAACCTTTCTGTGCCTCCACCTCCAAAGACGATGAGACTAGTGTTCACCTCCCAGGGTTATGATGAAGAAACAAGGAAACACAACTCACATAAAATGTCTGGCACAATGTCAGGCACACGGCAAACACTCAGAATGCAAGTGGGTCCCATCTACACAGTCCTGTCGTCAATGGTTCCCAGACAGTTTCAACAAGGGGGGCCCACAGTCCAAAGACTGGTATGAGTGGCTTGGGGAAAAGGCTAGACTTACTGCCTGAGACTTCTGGTTTGAGGGAACCACAAAGATATTCTGGATTTGCATCATGGCTGCAATGCTTAGAATTTCCTGAGAACAGCCAAAATTTCCTATAAAACAGAAAGCATGTTTGATTTCAAACGTATACTATCAATGAGAAGTGAAAGACATTATGTTATTTTCCTTACACCATTCTCCAAACTAAAGTCATATGTATATACAGTTTGATTGTTTAAATTCGTAACATATCAACACTTTACCCTGCTGAATGTAATGTCCCACATGGGCCCAGACGAACGGAGGCCCGGGAGGACTCTGCGAACTCCAGCTGCGCACCACAATGGGGCCAGAGGAGCCACATCACTAAGGGCAGGTTCACTCCACACCTGTTCCCTACTCCCAATGGAACAGCT
The DNA here is from genome assembly GCA_028533885.1 of Nasua narica. Lineage (NCBI taxonomy): Eukaryota > Metazoa > Chordata > Mammalia > Carnivora > Procyonidae > Nasua > Nasua narica. The sequence continues at coordinate 103,419,378 of CM052811.1, read as the reverse complement.
AGGGTCCTGGCCAAAATCTGAGAGGGAAGGGGGGGAGGACAGGGAGTATGTGGGTTGTGTCCCTTCTGCGGTCTCTCTCTTCCTGGACCCTTCTCTGCGGTGGCCTCCCTCCTGACAGGGCTCACCTGACCTAGCAAGCCCCAGGCACGCCTAGACCAGGGCAGCCCTCCGCGGGCAGCGGCTGCTCGCACCTGGGAACAGGGTCAGCAGCCGTCGGCGCACCGGGGCACTGGACGGTGATGGCAAGCTGCCCCGCCCGCCCTCCTCCCCACAGCTTCCTGCCTCATGGCTGACACGCTCCCCCACCCCAAACTGAAGAGTTCCATTTCTCAATTAAGCTGGAGGTCATCTGGATGTTTCAAAACTAAAGCTACCTCTCACCTCGCTTAGTCTGAAATACAGCTCTGTAAATTGCTAGTGAATATAAAAGCTAGCCAAAAGCAAGAAAAAATTCTGATTTCCTTTCCTGGTAGGGGTGGGGGGTAGATGATTCCAACTTGACTTGACTTAAGAACTTTCGCCCCTTACTGCCATCCTCACAAACATCTGAAGGTGTCAGGGAAGTTGGGCCCCTTGGGTGCCGGTAGGGGGAGTACGAAGGGATGTGACCTCTGTGGGAAACAGTAAGGTGAGGCCTCAACCAAGTAAACACAGAAATGTCGGATGACCCAGCAATTCCACTGGGAGCATACACCCAAAACAAGGGAAAGCAGGCACTCCAACAGACGCTTATAGACCAATGCTCACAGCAGCCTCACTCGCAACAGCTGGAAGGTGGAAGCAACTTTTACATTCACTAGTGTCCATCGACAGATGAGTGGTACATACACACGGTGAAACACTAGTCAGCCTTAAAAAGGAGCATTCTGACATAAGCTACGACATGAATGAACCTTAGAAGATAGTACATTAAATGAAATAAATCTGTCACAAAAGGGCAAATATTGTAGGATTCCGCTGAAGGGAGGTTCCCAGAACCATCAAATTCATGAAGACAGATTAGGAGGGCGGCTGCAGGGTCAGAGGAAGGAGGGAATGGGGAGCTGGTGTTTAATAGGGACAGAGTTTCAGTTTGAAAAGATGAAAAAGTCCTGCAAATGGATGGTGATAAGGGCCGACAATGTGAGTGTACTTAATGCCTCAGAACTATACACTTAAAAATGTTTAAAATGGTACACTTCATGTACTTTTTATCATAATTAAAAAAAAAAAAAAAACTTTCCTGTTTAAAAAAAAAAAATCAGGCGTCCGTTCTAGGCCCCCAGGAAAACAAACAAAAAGTGTTTACTGAATTAATTAATGGTGCCTGACACAGAATCCCCAGCTAACAACATGCCCCAAGCCAGACAGCGTTAGAGGAAAGCTCCTTCACTACCTGGAACATATCATGCCCTCTTCCCCAGAGTGCACAAAATTTGAAGAACTAATCCTCTGACAGGATCAATGAGAACTACTGTTCTCCACCTACCTGATTCAAGCAGCATTTTTGCAAACATGGGATTCAAAGGAAACTCTGCGATTCTCATGCCAAGAGGTTCAGTTAGGCGACAGTCTTTGTCCAGACCTGCCGTAAGAACAACGGCAACAGAAATCAGAAGGCGCATACCATTATGTTGGAAGACGTACGGTTATCAGGAGGATAAACGATGATGTACGCTAGGAGAAGGAGTCCAAAAGATGAATCATGCTACCAAGCTCAATCTTACATCAGAATGCTGTGACATTAAAAGAAGAAAAGACCCACTCTGAGCTCCTGAATAGCCAATTTTGAAAAACTGACACTTCTAATAGCTTCTATTCAAGGACTTCATTCCAAGGAAACAGCCCTGCAGCCTCCTCCCACTCCCCACTCCCCTCAGCCACCCCAGGGAGTGCTCCCTCCAAGTGCAAGTGCAGATGTCCCAGAAGGGCATCCCACACCCTCACTCCTCACACACTATGAGAGCAATTACAAGGCCAACGACCACAAATCTAAATGTCCGCCAGATCTCTCTTGGACGCCAACACCAGAACTATTCATACAACTGCCTCCTGGGCAGTTTACTGAACTGGGTGGACTCCTGATTCCCCTACATCCCTCCTCGCCCCTGTGCCACCAGCCAATATTCAGGTATGGGATTCCGGAGCTGCTGCCATGCAGACCACTCCCGAGTTGTGCCATTAAAATACATGCTGCAGAGCTCAGAGTAAGACAGGAAAGGGGGCGCCTGGGTGGCTCAGTTGGTTAAACTACTGCCTTTGGCTCAGGTCATGATCCCGGAGTCCCGAGATCGAGTCCCACATTGGGCTCCCAGATCCATGCGGAGTCCGCTTCTCTGACCTTCTCCCTTCTCATGCTTTCTCTCACTCCCTCTCTTTCCTAATAAATAAATAAATAAATAAAATATTAAAAAAAAAGACAGGAAAGGTAATTTCTCTTCTGTTCTCATATAATGATCTCTTGAAAGGTGATAATTCAGCTTGTAACTGCAAATTAAGTTGGGTGGTTCCCCTTGCCTTCTCCAGCTTACTTAGGGCAGCCAAGAAATAGAAAATATTTTAATTTCCATTCTGCTGGATTAGAGGCAAATCAATCCAAATGAAAAACTTTTATGTTGTCTCATACTCATTACAGACGACCCCGGGAAACCTTGCTTTCAGGGTCCTATCACCTGCCTGAGAACAGGGATGGGAACCTATTCCAGGACAGACTCACTCTGAGCTGACTTCCTGCAGACCCACCTAAAGGCCTTTTAAATCCATCTTTGAAACCAGTAGTTGGCTATTCCTTTGTGGGGAAGTATCACAAATGTAACCAACAGACTAGACATTTCTCCAGAGAAGATCTCCGAGTGGCCAATAAGCACATGAAAGAGTGCTTAACACCAACAGTCATTAGAGAAATGCAAATCGAATCCACGAGATACCACTTCATTCCCACTAGGATGCCTGTAACACAGAAGACAGGGAAGTGTCGGCCACGTGCTAGCATGTGAAGCAAGTGGAACCCTCAGAGCCTGCTGGTAGGAATGTCCACCAAGAACAAGCACATAAATGTTTACAGAAGCATTATTTGTATTAGCCAAAAAGGGAACGACACAAATGGTCATCAACTGCTCACTGGATAAGGATATTATGTGGCATATCCAATCCAAACGATGCTATATTATTCACCAATAAAAAGCAATGAAATACCGACACACGCTACAACACGGATGAACCTTGAAAACATCACGCTGAATAAGAGAAGACAATCGCAAAAGACCACAGATTATATGACTCTGTTTATGTGAAATGTCCAGGATAGGCAAGTCTAGAGAGACAGAGATTATATCAGTAGTTGCCTGGGGTTGGAAGGAGGGGAGAGGGAGTAGGGAATGAGCACTAATGGGTACAGAGTTTCTTTCTTAGGTGATGAAACTGTTCTAAATGTTCTAAATTTGGGGTGATGGTCATATAACCCTGTGAATATACTAAAAACCACTGAACTGTACGGTTTAAATGGGGAAATTGTATGGTATACGAATTACACCTCAACTAAGATGTTAAAAACAAACAAAACAATCTCTAAGGACAAAACCTCCACCTAAACTTACTACCAAACCAGACATTATGTTCACTTGGGGCAACATTCCTGAGCAGGTGAATTCAAGGCTATAGTTTTCTCTAAGCGTAAACACTACATTTTTAAACAACAGAATAGAGGTTCTTCCAAAGCATGGTGTTTCCTTGCCCCAAAGAACTCCATGGGCTAGTCATCTACCCAATTCTCCACAGGGAACTCCAGGAATGAAATGAGGGGGGACAGCAAGAGAACACTGAGCCAGAGATTTCAGGATGGAGTGGCGGGACTGAGAAACAGGCCTGGAGAAGTAACATCTGAAATCCTGGTAGGAATTCATCCTACCATGAAAGACATCCTCAAGATGTGGCTCTAATGATGGTTATTAACGGCTCCCGGCGTACCAACATGCTTTATAAATTCATTGTCGTAACTGGACTTCATGTACTATTACTCTAATTATGGTCCCACCTTTTTATTTCCATGAAGCTTAAGGTTTGTTAAGAGGATTATATATATGGGGAGAACCAGTCCCTTCCCTGAAAATACTAAGAACCCTACTGTGAATACAACCTAACCAATACCATCTATTAGTAAGCAGATGAGAGAAAATGTAAGAGACAAGCATACCTCCCAGAGCATAGAGTAACTCCAATGCTTGAACCATCGACTGGGCTGGTGGGGGCTGTAAAAACATAAAAATCCTCCTGAATTAATTTCTTCAGGTAACAGACATAAAATGTGACGATTTCCTGCTCAAATCCACTCTTCTCTCTTATGTGCCCCATACGTTCCAGCCTCCATGCCTATATTCATGTTGGTGCCCTTGAAATGCCCTTCCTCTCCTTCTCAGCATCCTAGTACTATTTGGTCTTCAATCTCAGCCTGATGAAACACTGCCCCATGGGGCGCCTGGGTGGCTCAGTGGGTTAAAGCCTCTGCCTTCGCCTCAGGTCATGATCTCGGGGTCCTAGGATCGAGCCCCGCATCAGGCTCCCTGCTCGGTGGGATGCCTGCTTCCCCCTCTCCCTCTGCCTGTCTCTCTGCCAACTTGTGATCTCTTTCTCTCTGTCAAATAAATAAACAAAATCTTTAAAAAATAATAAAAATTAAAAAAAAAAAATAAACACTACCCCTTGAAGCCCTCCCTCATACTCCCCTCCACAAGAAGTGATGGGTCCCTACTTTGAACAACCTCCCTGTTTTCCTACAGTCTCAACAGACACTTCTGATTTTGTCCTTCACAGTCTCAACCTTCTATTCCAGCAGCCCTGGTGGGTAACACTGCACCACCCAGAGCCTGGCGCCAGGCCTCGCCCACAGCGGGCAACTGACTTACGTGGAATCTGAAAAGAGAGACTGCTAGGCAATCTGACGTTAATTTAAGTAAAGCTGCTATTTTGACCTTCAGTCTGATTATCTGGATCCAAATCACAGCTCCAGTATTTTCACCTAAACACACACTGACTAGTATCTCTCTGTGGCCTCATCTGATGAGACCATATGCGAACACTGTTTTAATATAATTAGAAGGACTGCATGTGTATAATTTTAGTTTGTTTTTCTGTATGGTTTTCTGTTTGTTTGTTTGTTTTTTTAACCCAGCGAAACTTCACAGTGATTACTTGGGATGGCTGCGTAATATTCCAAAAAGGTCATACTCCGTAAAATACACAATTATCTTCCTCCTGGGCAACTGAGTTTTTTTCAGTTCTTTGCTACTTGAACTAATACTGCTAAATAAACAAAACTATATGTGGTCTCTGGTTTCAACTGTAAAAAAACAAAACAAAAACCACAGTTTCAAGAGAAAATAACCAGAAGGGAATATGTGAAGATGAATTTGTACATATTTTCTTCATTTTTCAGTTGTCCAAAAGTTTATGATTTTCATTATTCTATTTAAAAATTTAATATACAATGATACTATAAATATAATCATGTTATATCCATTCTTTTCTTCTTTTGAATTACATTTTCCAGGAGAAATTTCCCTGAGAAGAAATATCAGGAGTTCCTATAACTCATAAAATAATGTCAGAAAGCCCACCAGGACTGAAGCAAAAACCACTTTTCCAAACTATGTCAGCTTTGGACTTTCTCCTTTTTCTTCCTATTTGATCCCTTAACGAATACGAAGTGGTACCTTACAGCTATTTCAATTTGCACTAATTTCTCTTCTGGAGAAGTCGAACATGTTCCAAAGTTAGTTTACTATTTGTGCTGCTTCCTTTCCTTTAGCTCTTTCTTCAGTGGATATTTAGTCCAAGTGATGCTTGAAAAACTGCAGTTTTCGAGATGCTGATATGTCATTTTTGCTATTGTATGTTTTCCTTTCATCTTAGATGGGAGGCTTTTCTCAAGCTTTTAATTTGCATATACTGTTTATCTTCTCTACAGTTTCTTGCATACACCTATAATCAAAGAGTATATTTTTTCCATACTTATGATAAACACACAGTTGTTTTCTTTGGGAGAGAGACTGGTATTTCTTATTCCTTCATTCACCTAGTTCATCATGACATATATGACATGAGGGACTTTATTTTCTGAGAATCCGGGTTTGTCACACCATATAATAATGCAGTTGGGATAGAATAAGAGTTAAAACGCTAGTCTTCGAATCATAAAAATTCAAGAAGAAAATATGCCTGAATGTTTACTAACTGACCTAGAGGCGGGGAAGTGCTTCATAAGGACAGGAATAACAGAAGAAACCACAGAGAGAGAATTAGAAAGATTTTACTGGGAAGTGCTTCATAAGGACAGGAATAACAGAAGAAACCACAGAGAGAGAATTAGAAAGATTTTACTGTGAAAATACTTATAATGTCTGCACATTAAAAAAAACAGTAAAATACAAATAACTAGAAAAACGATTTGCAAGGAATACTTTGGACAAAAGTTAGTATCTTTGATAATTAAAGGACTCGTAAAAATCACAATAAACACTAACCCTAACAGATAAATGGCTTAACAATTTGGAAGAAATAGAAAGTGGACAATAAATGGTTTTTTTTTAAACTGTCTTTTGAGAAATCAAACAATAAGGTACAGATATTTGTCCTCCCCTCCCTTCTCCCTCCTGACATCAACCAAATTAGCAAACATCTAAAAGAAGGTAACAGGGCGTGACGGGGGCACCGTGTGTGGGGCAGCGTGTGCTGCTGGAGCTTACAGCAGTTTGGCCCCACATCGAGGATGTCCCCAATGACTGCGGCTGTTTGACCCAGGAATTCCCCTCCCAGGAATGTGCCTCGGCGTGTAAGCAGAAGGGCGATCAGCGCCTGGGACGTCCCCCGCAGCTCTACCGCAGCCGTCCTGGCTCCCCCAGCGGTGACACTCCCTCACGCAGGCCTCCACACAGTCGCCCTCCCAGATCTCCCCGCCTCCTGACCTGGTGAACTCCCTCTTGGGTTTCAGGTCTCACTCTGCTCAAGACCAACCCGGCTGGGGGCCCTTCCTTTGTGTCTCAGAGCACTGGACCCACACACGGCAGCTACCCACTTACTTGTCACCCCCTGGCAGGCAAGAACAGGAACTGTGTCTGCCCTTTCTGGCCCTGCTCCCCCATACCCTGCACGGCAACTGGTGCAAAGTAGGCATGCGACACATGAACTAAGTGGAAATAAAATTTTTTTTAAAAAGTGATGCATTCTAGCTAATGTCCCAACCTTCGCTCGTGGGCATTCTGGACAGCAGGCAGGACTTACCGACATGAAGTGGAACCTGAGGACGTTGTCGATCCCTAGCGCTTTCAGCTGGAGGATGACGGGCGCCAGATTGCTACGCTGCATCTCAGGGACGGTGCACTGGGGCAGCTTGTCGAAGGCTTCCTCTGAGGATAAGAAATCAGAACTGTTCGGGGTCAAATGCCACAATCAAATGCAATCCTTATGCCTATGGGACAGTTTTCCTTCTCTAACGAGAGGCTCGAAGACTCCAGGATCAGATGCGTTATGGTATCACGACACAAAGTTGTTTCACATTCCAAAAAGACCATTCCATTTAGAAGGTACCTTAACCTTAGCAGTTTATATCTTTATAAATAATATATCTTTATAAAAGTCTGTTCTTTTACTTTAGGATGTTCTAATGTGCTTTTTGTCAGCAGAACATGAGTCAAAGCCACAGGTATGTGCTGGATCACGACCAGCACCCAGGTGCTGCAGTAAGTCTAGAAGGCAAGAACTGTACCTATAAGCAAAGAACAATCTCAAATAAATCACCAAAATGGTAACCAGAATATAACAAATGAGCAAATCTTACAGAGAGCAAAAATTGTCCAAGTCTAACTTTTTAGACCCAACGAGCCAGGCCCACATCATACTCAGAATCTGAGGCTGCCCCAAACAGATCAACGAATGCTCATGTGCCCCATCAGGAACAGGTGACCTCCAACAGGAAAAAGCACCAGGTACGGAGGTGCCAAGATGGGAGGGGCAGGAGAGGGGATAGGGAGGAAGAGACCTTGGAGGCCTTTTCATAAAAGCCTGACAAACAGGGCAGTGGGGGCAGTGGGGGGGACGGGGGGCGGGGAGAGAGAGGAAGGGATTAAATCACTTCTGTATATATTCAGAAAGCTTATGGATTAGACAGAGAATGCTCCACCCACTAAATCCCTCTCGTGTCAGTCAACATTTTAATTGTGCACGCCCTCCTTAAGACAAGGCTGGCCCAACCTCCGTGAGAATCATAAGGCTTTTGTTAACTAAAGAAAGAAAACAACAACAAAAGGTGTCATGAAGGAAACAGCACTATCCCTGAAGAATATTTTCAAAAAGGCTGTGAGTGCACAAACAATGTTCTGTGGATGGCCTGATACAGATGGCCCCTGGCACGGGTCTAAGCGGGAGGTGCTCAAAACAGGCGACGGCAGGAAGATCCAGATGGGACACTCCCTTGGAGTTTCAAGAGCATCTTGGGGATCGCTTTTTCATACGCTAGCCACATTGTCCAAGCACACTGCTGACAGAGGGAGAAGCAAAGTTCTCAGACACCAGGACAACCCTGCTAAGAAGCCATTCCCAGGAAGCAGTTTAAACTCTACCAAAGACCCAGTGTATGAGGCCCTAGGCCAGAAGCGGCAGGAGCAGCCTCCAAAAGCTTCGGTGATATGAAAGGACCTGGAACCAAGACAAGTCATATATCAAGACACCTCCAAGCCCGGGTCCCAGGGAACAGTCCTCCCGAAGGAGAATGGAGGCTCAGGAAAAGAGGAAGCAGTCACTGCAAAAAGCCATGTGAAGTCATTTCATGAGGGAGTTGTCATCTGAGAGAGAATTTGAAGGATAAGAGGGACCTGCTGGGCAGAGGAAACAGCCCAAGGAAAGGTATCAAAGATACGAGATGTGGATGTGGAAAACAGAAAAGTACGTTCAAGAAGAAACTTGGAAAAACAGGGAAAAAAACTACCCAGCAAGAGTGTAGCGGGATGGAGTGCAGGCCACGTATGTGGATAATGGGATAACATAAGCCAAGAATAGCCCTGGAGGGTTCTGGAAACAGCCCAGGGTCTGAGCAGACAGCACCCTGCTCAGGACTCCATTCTGTGAAAGCTCATGTGGAAGCCAGTGAGCCAAGAAAGTCTAGGGGCTGGATGCCAAAGCACCCCATGCTGCCAGGTGAGCCCTACCCAACCCCACTCCACTAAACTGCTCCTACCAAGGAGGCCAGTGACCTTTCAACCAAACCAACCTGCCTGTCTTTAGTCTGCATCCCGTGACCTTGTTGCTTTGGAACATGAGATAATGCTGGCTATCTCCTCTTTAAAAATAGCCTGACTTCCTCAAAAAATTCAACACAGGATTACTGTATGAACCCATAATTCCACTGCCAGGTATCTGCTCAAATTAAAAACATGCATTCAAAACACACATTTTCATAGTAGCAGCCATTCACAAAAGCCAAAAAGTAGATATAATCAACTGACGTAAAGATAAATTGTGGTATATCCATCCATGGAATATTATTCAGCCATAAAAAAGAATGAAATACTGGGGCGCCTGGGTGGCTCAGTCGGTTGAACATCCGACTCTTGATTTCGGCTCAGGTCATGATCTCAGGGTCGTGAGATCAAGCTCCACGTCAGGCTCTGCGCTGGACAGGGAGCCCGCTTAAGATTCTCTCTCTCCTTCTCCCTCTGCCCCGACCGTCCCCCACTCCCTCTCTTAAAAAAAAAAAAAAAATGAAGTACTAACAGAGATGAACCAGGAAAACATTTAGCATTCATTACACTAAATGAAAGAAGCCAGACACACAAGGTCACATATTGTATGATCCCATTTAAATGAAATGTCCCAAAGGGATAAACCCATGGAGAGAGAACAGATTGCTGGTTGCCAGGGGGCAGGGAGGCGTGCAGAGAAACTGCTTAATGGGTACAGAGTGAGGGAAATATTCTGAAACTAGACAGAGGCAGTGATGCGCACTGCGGATGTAATTAAATCCCACTGAATGGTCTAATTTAAAATGGTTAACTTTATGTGATATGAATTCCACCTCAATATATTTAAGTATCCTGAAATTTACTCTTCTCCTAAATTTCCAGATGCCTTTTAACCTTGGTTCTCTCTTCACTCTCCCATCTTTCCTCCTAAACGCCTTCAGTGGTGGAAGACCCTTACCGCTCTGGCCTTGGGCTCTGCCTCCCCGACCCCCAACGGACACTCCCCTTACCAGCTTCCACGTACCTGTACGTTCCATGCCCTCTGCCTAATGCTATCCCTTCCCTTGGATAACCACGGGTGGCCAGTAAGATCAGGCACAAATGCTCAGTTGTGAAGCCCTCCCCGGTGGAATAACTCCCCGCTCTCTGTTTCCAAGGCTCACTCCAGTATAGCGACCCTAGCACACTGTAACGTGCTGGCCTGTTTGCGGGCCTGCCTCCACCATCTGGCTGTCAGCTGCGTGCCCACAGACCACGGTCGCCTAGCCCAAGAGCTCCAAACCCTGGCACGATGGCCGCCCTACGGCCTCTGTAAACATTCGCTACAAGAAAGAATAGTGTCAGGGAATGAACAAGGTTCAGTTACCAGAACTGGTAACTCTGTGACCCGTTGGTAACCAGATGGTTACCAGAAGGAAACCATGGTTACCTTCTGTTACCAATTGGTAACCAGATGGTTACCAGGAGGAAAGAAGAGACAAAAAAACAAAGCCCCCGGATCTGGGAAGTGAGGGCAGATGGATGCTGGTCAGAGGAGAGGATCAAAGTGATGTGAAAATTAAGTCTGGACAGCTGAGGAGAAATCTTGGTGCCAACGCCCACCAAAGAGAGGCACAGAGACAGGGTGGCGGGGAGAAAGAGAAGCTCTGGACATATCACTGTCGAAGGCAAGGCTGCCTTCAAGCTGGAGAGAAAGTTCCTGAAGGGCTAGGATAGTCTTTACCCTAATTTATCTTGCTCCTTCCACTGAAGCCTAGCACAGTGCCTGGCACACAGCAGGAGCTGAACAACTACTTGCTTTCCATCAGTGGTCTCAAGACACAGCCTGCCATTTTCACTCCGCAAAGAAGCGCTCAACCAGAGGCAATGATGGAACTCACTGCAAGGCCTCACAGGAGCCAGGATTCTTCCTCCCAGAACAAGAAAGGAGCACATTAAGCTGAGGGAAAGGTGAGAAAGAAAGGACCCGAGACACGTGGCCCAGGCTCCAGGGAGGTCTACACCCAGACATTAGGCTGGAAATGGGACAGCAATAACTGGGGACTCATGGGCCAGGCTCGGCCAATGGGAGCAGTAGCAAAGCAGTGCTCCATTCAGACTGAGGAAAGCAGGGGGGGCCAAGGGACAAGACAAAGGGCATGGTGAGGGGGTCTGCACTGTGTTCTGCCCAAGGGAGGAAACATCTGTGATACTCTCCAGTGCTCAGGCTAACTACGAGGAAGTCAAAAGCCCTGATAGAATGCCACACTAACCTGTATAAAGGCGGTAACACTTTCCCGAGCGGCTGCGGCCACCACGTCCCGCGCGCTGGTTGGCTGACGCCTGGGACACGGGGACCACCACCAAGCACTCAATGGCCGTCCTGGGATTGTAGGCTCGGAGTTTCACGAAGCCACAGTCGATCACATACACAATCCCACTGATTGTAATGGAGGTTTCGGCCACGTTGGTGGCCACTATTACCTAAGTCCCCAAAGCAAGAAAAGTAAAAAGAGAAGTTATTTCATTCTTTTCACTCTAAGAAATTACTCAAAATCCTCACGGATTTATTAAAGATATTTCCAACAGTGTAGAATCTGTTAGAGGCAGTTTTATATACTGGAAAGAACAGGAGTCTTAGGGTCAGGGTGCCCTGGATTTGAATGCTCCAAGGTGTGACTTGGACAGGTTACTTAAATTCCTGCCAGTCCCTCCTCTACAGAATAGTCACCCTGGAGTCACCCTCCTGGGTTGTGAGGGTCATCAAATGTGAAATATCCATAAAGCAATTACAGCCTGGTGCCTGGCCCATAATAAAGACTCAACAAATGTTAGTTTCTGCCTTCTGCACAACTAAAGGAGATCACCACCTTGAACATGTTTATTCATTCACTCCCATTTGAACAATTTTCTGAAGGTCATGCTTTGCAGGCACTGTTCAAAGTGCTGGGGGTGTATGGTGACCAAGGAAGGCACGGCCCCTGTTCGCCCAGTCTGCACTCTAGTGTGAGTGTATGAGGGGAGAAGTGGTGAAAATAAACAAGCAGGAAACCTCAGAGTGACAAATACTATGAAAAAGATGCAAGAGAGCTGTAATATCACATTATGTAGTATTTAAAACGTTCCCTGTGCATTACATTATAATAGTGGGCTGCGCAACTTTGGATGGTTAGGGAAAGCCTCTCTAAAAGAAGATTTTGAGCTGAGGCCTGAGTAACAAGAGGCAAGCAACCCTCTAGAGAGGGTTCACAGAAAGGAGAAAAGTTCACAGAAAGGAGAAGCAAATCAGGGAGGCCAGAATCCAGAGGAAGGACGAGATGAGGCTGGAGGACAGCAAGGGCCAGACCACATGCTGTCTCTGGGCCACGGTGAGGTGCTTACATTTTATTTCAAGTGCACCGAGCGCTGCCCCTGGAAGGTTTCGAGAAGCAAGGAACACATATAGACAGACAGCACTTAGAACCTTTTAAAGGCACTTTAACATCTATCACCTTAAAAAATCTTCCTACCGTTTTTCTATAGTAGACATTTAAGATGTTATACCAGAGAACCACTGATCCAAAAGTTCTTATTTATGTTTCACAGCTGAAAAAAACGAGGCTTGAGGCTGGCGACTCATCGAGGCACAGAGTACATGAGAATCCAGGCCTCCTGACTGGTTGGCCACGATTCCCGTATGACCAGGCCAACTCGAGTTGCTCCATCCCGATGGGCTGAGCACATTCTTCTAAGTGGTCTGAATTGGGAGTGGACCCTCAGACCATCCCTCATCTACTGTCCTCTCTGCCACTTGCTGAGAAACAGCTACAATAAGCCAGCTTTGGGCCAGTTCTGTGCTTTCCTCATCTAATGGGAAGGAAAGCCGAGGAAGGCCCAGGGGGTGATGAGCAGGATGCAGACTGGCCGCCTGCTGGTTCCTTCCAAACAGTGCTTTGCACCACACCCTTTCCCACGCCGATTTCAAGGCTAAATATTTTTAAGCCCCACCTTGTATTAATTGATTTAAATTTGGCTCTATAGGCTACCTGATGCCTCAAACAAATGGTTTAGAAACCACTTGCAGTAACTTACCTATTGTTCCTGACTGATCACAATTCACCTAGACGGTCATTTAAGCCAAGCTAGTATTGAGCCGTGGGGAAACACTGAGCAGGCAGAGGAAAGGCAAAGAGAAAGTCACCTGCTCTGAGAATGACTGTCAGAGTGAACCTTCTGTGAGGCAGGTTTAGAAATCTCTACAACATACTATGTGTCGTGTGCTTTTAGATCTACTGCACAGAAATGCAGACCTTAGAGTCTTAAGGTCTTGCTAAACTTCCTGTTTAGCAAGTTTCACTTCAATTAAAAAAAATCTTCCCAGTGGCTAGGGCAGGGGCACCAACATGACCACGGCTGGCTGCAAACAGCCCGGGCCATCAGGCTGGTCTCACCTTTCGGACGCTGCGGGCCACCCTTTCAAACACCTTCATTTGCTCAAAGGAAGGAAGTCCTGCGTACATGGGGAGAACCCGGAGGTGTCTCTTCATCCCAGTTCGACCCAGCGCCCGAGCCTGCTCGATCAGCATAGACACGACAGTTTCCACCTCTTCCTAAAAACATCCAGCCAGGAGCCAAAGAAACCAAGATCACTCTGAAGCATGTCATTTTATCAGACTCGAAAGAAAACGAAAGTCGGGATCGGAGTTTTAATTATGGTCAGGTTCATGATTTCTAGTGTGACCACATTCTGCTTGGGGGGGGGGTTTTTTGTTTTGTTTTGTTTTGTTTTGGGGGGTGGTTTTTAATCAAATGCTACTGAACAGCCGTGCCTCTGAGGTGAAAATTTGCAAGTGTCAGATTCATTACTGAAATCTATACTACCTGCGGTGAACAGAAGAGCTCCTGATAAACAAAACCGAAGCCTATCCTACTCAGCTTTCAAGTACTGTGGCAAACAAAGCATGTCACACATATGGACAAGCCGTAACGTATGAAATCGCTAGAAGCTTTTCCCAGAAGAGATTACAGTACCGTGGAAAGTATTGACAGTGGAAAAGATTACGGCTAGAGGGCGGTTCTGAACAGTGCTCTCGGGCTTGTTCAGGTGTCTTTCCAGAGATGTGCCCACTTACCACCTCCAGGATGAGCGGTATCACTGGGAAAGACGCTTGCAGGAGCAACACACATGCACAAAATGTACCTAATGCAGTATTTCATTGTGGTAAACAAAACAGCCCACTGACTACATCATTTACGTCGGACTCAACTAATAAACTTAAAATTATTGAACGTTCTGCAGACACAACAGGTGGGAACTAATGATTCCCTGACAACCTGGTCAACAGATGAATGAGATCAATCCAAACAATTTTTTACGCAATTAAGTAAACACAAAATACAATAAAACATGAAAAGAATGGCTAAGTAAAGGAACAGTCCCCTGTTTAATTTTGGTGTTGTCTTAACGTGTCTGTTCATCATAGAAAATTCCAGTGGAATTACCTGTCCAGTCAGAAAGGCTAGTATGTCTCCATCTCCCTCTGTCTGGTGAATTTTCATCACAGTTTCTACAGTTGATTTGATATAATCTGGAACAGGACTAAAAAGATGCATGAGATAAATTCATTACTAGGACATGCTCATTAATTAGAGATTAATTACCCTAATAATCTGGCAGCAAGGCTTCATAAAAGTTAGTCTGGGCCTGCCTGGCAGGTAAACAGTGTGTGAATAAACATTCACTCCCCTTTTTTCTTTTTTTTTTAAAGGCAGCATTCAAAAGTAATCCATAATTACATGTATACCATGATTCTTAGCTTTATTTGCAAAGAAATAAAAACCCATGCAAACAAATATGCTATCTTTAGCATGGGAAGATGCCTGGTTGATGAAACGCAGTTGCTGCAGTCCCAATGCTAAATCCCACCCTCTCTCCACTCTCCCTCCCGACCACAACAGCATGTCTAAGTAGGCTGTTCAGAGCTAATGGATATGCTATCCAGCGCGAAAAACTCACAAGTCACAACGACATTTATTAAATTTAATAAATTTAATTTATTAAATTTGCATACTTTTATGGAATAAATCTAAATGATCCTACTCCTTTGGAGTAAAACAGTGCGTACTGGTTTCCAATTATTCAGCTACTGGGTGGAATTTGAAAAAATGAAAACCTAAATAAAATAGGTGAAAATTCTGACTACTCAGGTGAACACACACACACACACAAATGCAAGTATCATCAAACCTTTGTAAATAAAAGATATCCACTGGAAATGTTCGCCCTTCTACTGTAAGGATAACACAAGTATCCCTCGCTGGGTCATTGGTTTCATTCTGATTAAAGAAATCCCGAAATTTCTATTAAAAAAAAGAAAAAGAATACTTCATTTCTCTTAAAAAAAAAAAAAAAAGGTTCATGGTAACTCACTGAAAGAAAATAATGTAAAACTGGCAGAGCAGGGGGTGGGTAGGAGAGACTGAATATATATGACACAGACTATGGGTTGCAAAAGAGCTATTAAAAATCCCATTTTTATTATTGCAATTTTGAGGAATCACATTTTAATACTAGACTCTTTACTAAGGTTTGATAAAAAATAATAAAGGTTAGATTTTATTTTTTTTAAGATTTTATTTATTATTTGACAGAGAAAGACACAGCGAGAGAGGGAACACAAGCAGGGGGAGTGGGAGAGGGAGAAGCAGGCTTCCCGCTGAGCAGCGGGGCTCAATCCCAGGACTCCAGGATCATGACCCGAGCCAAAGGCAGACGCTTAACAACTGAGCCACTCAGGTGCCCCAAAGGTTAGATTTTAAAACTGTATTATTCACTAATGCATCTGGGTCAACATGTAGCTGTGGTATTACTAATCTTATTTTTATCCCCTGTATTTTATTTAAAATAGCAAATTGGGTCCAAAAAGTGTGATTCAAATAAAATACAGATTAAATCAGGTTGCTG
>CM052811.1:103350692-103402747 GCA_028533885.1 Nasua narica | reverse complement strand
AAGGCAGACGCTTAACAACTGAGCCACTCAGGTGCCCCAAAGGTTAGATTTTAAAACTGTATTATTCACTAATGCATCTGGGTCAACATGTAGCTGTGGTATTACTAATCTTATTTTTATCCCCTGTATTTTATTTAAAATAGCAAATTGGGTCCAAAAAGTGTGATTCAAATAAAATACAGATTAAATCAGGTTGCTGTGTAGTTCTAATGTGAAAAGCATATATCTGATCATACAAGGTTATCAATTTATTTAAAAAGCTTGTATTTCTGGGAACACTAAGTAGGGTCCTAGTGTTACAGTTACAGATATATATATTTACTATAAGCTCCCCAGATCGTAGGCAGGGACAGTGTCTTCTCCATCTTCCCAGGCCCTATGGGAGTTAGCAAAACACCTCGTACAAGGTAGGTCATCCATTATACCCTTCTCCAGCACTCCTCCAGGACCCTGAGGAGAGAGGGAGCTCCCGGCAGCTCCTCCAGGAAAGGTGGCTACGTCTTCGATGGCACTCGATCACCAGACTGGCAGTCTACAGGGAGGCCTGGCACAAGAGCTCTGGCCAAAGACGGGGCAGGGAGATTCTACTGAAGACTGCCTCTCGGGGAATGGGGCCCCAGATACACAGAGAAGCTGGCAGGGGAGTGAGCGCCCGGGGGGAAGCCGCTGTACCAGTGGCGGAGGGACAGGGAAATGCTGCTGGGTGGAATATGGCGTCTGAGTCCCACCAGTGATACTCCAGGCCCCTTGAGGCCTGGCTGGGCATTTCTATTATCCTAGGAGGTCTGGCTCTGCAAGCACAGTCCTGCCTCCTTTATGTCCCTGTGTAGCTTTACTAACACGCCGATGCCTGCTCCTGGGCCCCGGGAGCCCGGGGTGCACTGAGGACCGCATCAAGTACAGTGAATGGACTTCCACAAGACTCGACTGGACTGAAGCACAGAATAATGGCATGCGATACACTGACTTCAAAGTTGTATCTGAGAAGAGGAAGCACAGATATAAAAGTGCCTCATGCCAACAAAAGAACCATGTTGTGCTACAAAGAACCCCTGGCACCATTCTTCACTTCCCCTTTGGCTCAATTCGGTTCAAGTGACTTCAGCCCTCCTGTGTCCCACAGGTGTGTGCAGCACAGGCACGCTACAAGTGACGCACAGACAAGCAAGAAGAGACATGTCCTCCACACAGGGGGGACGGGCACGCCGAGAACCAATCACAACACAAACCGAGGCAGAATGACCACATGACCAGAAAAAAGCCACAAGTTACTCAGAGAACGAAAGGTCGACTGTGAGCAGCTTTGAGGGAAGGCTCATGGGGGCAGCAGTACCCTGGTGAAGCCCGAGTGGGTGAGGACGACTAGTACCGCATGGAAGGAGAAGCCCTCCCAGGATGAGAGCAGAGTGTAGACTAAGACATAAAGGGGCCACCGACAAAGGAGAGGGCCCAAGGTCGAGGGCAGGCCAGCCCTGTCCTGAGTGAGTCCTCTAGTCTACAAAAGGACAAACCGCCATCTACCCTGGGTGCGACTGCAGTCGGCACCGATCTGGCCTAGAATGTGTACTTGGTAAGTGATCGCATTATCTCTCTGAAAGGGCCCAAATGTCACACTTCACAGGCACTTCATATGATGGCCAAGACAAGGGCAGTGAGCACAGGCATGATGTCATCAGACCTGTGTTGTGGATGCCGGGTTCGGATGGCGGTTCCGGACGAGGGCAGGGGCAATAGGAGATTGGAGGCACACTAATTCAGGAAGGTACTGGAATAGCTCACAGGAGAGAATGAAGGCAAACACGAGGCAGGGGCCGGGTGAAAGCAAAGCGTGCCAGAGTATGAGCGATGGGGCCGGGCATCCGGTGGGGAGGGGGGTTACTTCTTAGCCAGGAGAACACTTCCTAGACCAAAGGAACTCTTGAGCCCGAATGCCCACGATGAGAGAGGGACAGCGAGAGCAAAGCCGAGAGTCACAGGGCGGCAGCACTCCCAGGTCTGTGGGTTTAGGCGGCTGGTGACCAGCCAGCTACCAACACCTCCAGCCGTGCCACAGGCACACGGCATCGGCTGAACCAGGGCCCACGGAGGTGGGCAGCCTGGAGGAGGAAGAGCAGCCGGCAAAGGAGTCTGAGGAGGAAGCCTCAGGGAAGCAGGAGAGAGGGGAGAACTGCGGTATCCCGAAGCTGCAGATAGAGAAGAAAGATTTTAAGAACACGTTGGTGAACAGAGCTGAATGCTACCAAGTAGGCAGACAGAACAGGGAGGATGGCTACGCCCCGTTCCTGAAGATGTGGTGCTAAACAGAATCGACTGGAAGTTACTCTTTCAAGAAATAAAATTCAGCATTTACTGAGAAAGCATGAGATCTGTATCTTTAAGATATTTATCTTTTCTCTTTACCTAGAAATATAAAATATGCACACACAGAAAATTACAGGCTAAAGAGCAAATAAATCTAGTACCAACAGCGTATGCCTGGTGAGACAGTGAAGAACAGGCAAGAGCAAGGTGAAGATGAGTTCATTTCACCGGGAAAAGAAGAGTGTGAGTCAGATTTTAAACAGGTGGGATCACACCAACAGACACACGGCAAGGAACATAAGATGACAAAAAGCAAGAGGACAGTCTATGAAACAGAATGTAAGTGATGTGGACATTTGCTGGGCCATCTTCCTTCCCTGGTAGCTGCTCAGACCTGGCCTACGAAAGTGGGCTTCCAGCAGCCATGTCTACGTAACACCCACCCTGGGCCAACAGCCCTTGGTCCATGTCGATGGTCCCGAGTGGGTACCTGACCCCAGCTGACCCCTAGTTCCTTCTCTAGGAATCTGGAAAGAGAGATTAGTCTCTCTCCAAGAAGATGGACCAATGACCAAAAAGACTGTAGGAGCTGTCAGCAACCCTATTTCCCGCCACGTGGATGGAACCAAATAAAAGAAAAACAACAGCTTGTGAGACAATGGTCAATTAATACTACATAATTAGGGGCACCTGGGTGTCTGCTGTCGGCTCAGGTTGTGATCCCAGAATCCTGGGATCGAGCCCCACATCAGGCTTCTAGCTCAGCAGGGAGCCTGCTTCTCCCTCTCCCTCTGCCTGATGCTCTCCCAGCTTATGCGCACTCTCTGTCAAATAAATAAATAAAATCTTAAAAAGAAAATGAATACTTCACGATCATACCCGGGCACGTTCTATAACTGCTCGCGTAGTTAGGCTTACGTTAACGAAGCAGCTAACCTAATCGAGGCAATGATGTGATCAACACCATCATACTCCGCCTCTGCCTCCCAGCCAATGTCACTGGTGTCGTCCCCACCAGCCTGGGCCACCCTGGGCCCTGAGCGAAAGCAGAGTAGAGGGAATCAATCCCTCCAGGCAGCACGCTTGGAATTAGTCTGTCGCCCACAGGCCTAGCAGTGGGGCACCAGGGCGGGGGTCTGGCACGCCTGGGCCTCCAGGTCCAAAGCTGCCCGAAGCCATACCCTGCCATCTCCATGCTCCCCTCCTGCCCCGCCTCAGCCTCGCTTTCTCTCCTTACCCTCTTATTCTCACGTGAGGACTCCCACGCCCCGCATGCCCTTAGTCACACAGGAAGGACTCCACCCGCCAGGTCCCAGCTCATACGCACACGCTGGGCAAGGACGGGTGAAGGACTGAAGGCCCCAGCCACCAAAGCCAGCTGATGCTGCCGAAGGCCCAGTGTGCCTGCATCAGAGCGCCACAGGCCACGCCAAGTTTCCTACGCTCTGCTTTCCCACTTTGAAAAACTACTTCCAGAAAGTTTATGTAGACCAACTATTGCAAGCAGACCAGAAAGAAGTGTTTTTTAAATCTCTGTGCCACACGAAAAGACAATGAAAGGATATTGGAAGCGATAGATGTTAACGATTCTAAGAACCGGACATGGTAATTTTCAAACACAGTAAAAACTGTTGGTGGGGGGGGAGGTGAAGAAGGTGAAAAGTAAAACAGAGGAAGACATTCTGTGCCACATGGGCATGGAGGCAACGGCAGGAGTTGAGGCCGGGTGTGGCCCTCAAACCAGTGTTCGGTGGGCACCACGGTTTAGGGCAGTGAGAAGTAATTCAAGAGGGCAACAAAGAGCTTTGACTCAACGGTTATCATGCGCAGACTGAAGACACTCCCACGGCCTGTGAGAAGGTCCAAGAAACTGGCCAGGCAGACACCTCTCTTGGCCACGCTGAGTTTCTTCTCTCCCCAACTTGCTCTGCATCCCCGAAGGCACAGGCAGCCCACGAGCCAGAAGCCAGGCCCTTTGCATGTCTCGGCTGGATGACAGAACTGGCCTGCTGACTGGTATCTCCACAGCTACTCCTGCCTCTTCTACACAGCACCCAGAGTGATCTTTCTAGAACTCAAATATGATCAAGTCACTGCCACACCTCACACCATCCCAGGGCTCCCAACCAGGTGTAGGGTAGATCCTTCCTTCTTTGCTTGGCCTGCAAGACCTTCCATCACCCGCTGCCTACCAACATCTTCATTTTAATCCCCCATTGCTTCCCATTCTATCAAAAAACACTGAACCTAAAGCATCTACTCTGTGCCAGACATTGTTTTAGGTGAAAGGGATAAAATAACAAGACATTCAAAGTCCCAATCTTCATGGAGCTTAGACTTTACTAATAGAAGACACACAATAAAAAAACACTTGGTTATGCACGTAATGCTAGGTAGAAATAAGTGCTAAACAGAAAAACTAAGCAGAGTAAGGCGATGGAGAGCAGCAGGGCACTGTTTCCATCAGGGTAGTCAGGAAAGGCCTCTCTGATAGGATATGTGATCAAGACTGAACTGAAATGAGACAAGAGCCATGAGAACGTGTGGGGTAAGAATGGTCTAGAGAGAGGGTCCCCCCAGAGTAGAAGAGGGTTTTTCTGAGGAAGAACAAGATAAGGAGAATGGGAGAGACTGGATGGAAATGAAGTCGGATAGGTAACAAGAGAGATGACTGGGGGGCCTGTGTGTGTCCCCCACAAGGCCCTAGGACAAAGTAAGACCCCCACCTCCACTTGCCTCCCAGCCCCTCAGACACACGGTCTCATACCCCTGATGTTCTGCACATGTTTAGGACAACCTTCCCCACCCCTGCCCATCTGGCAGACTTCTATGCGTCTTTTGAAACCAAATTAAATGTCTCACCTCTGTGAAAGCTTCTGGACATTCTCCAGCCAGCTAGCCTTAAGAAGCCCCTCTCTGGCTGCCTCAGCACCCTGACATACTGATTTATGTGTCTTGCTTCAAGAAGTCAGGGAGGGTTAAGAATCACCTGTATCCAGCACTGTACTAAGCATGTGTATATATATTCATATATTTACATTTACATTTATATATTTACATATATATTTATATATAATGGTCAAAATTATTTGAGTTGGACTGCTGTATTGAGCTAAAATATCAATTGGTAAAAGAAAAAAACAGCATAAACTGAGCCATAAAAATTATAACATAAATTATTATATGCACAGGGAAAACTTCAATTGCACACAAAACATCTGAACCTAAATGCTACAGTCATAAATAAGTTTCAGAAATATAACCTCATATTGAAAAAAGTAGGGATGCCTGGGTGGCTCAGTTGGTTAAATGACTGCCTTCGGCTCAGGTCGTGATCCTGGAGTCCTGGGATCGAGTCTCCCATCAGGCTCCTGGCTCCATGGGGAGTCTGCTTCTCCCTCTAACCCTCTCCCCTCTCATGTTCTCTCTCACTCTCTCTCTCTCAAATAAATAAAACCTTTAAAAAAATTGAAAAAAGTAATAAAAGGAAACTGCCTATATGGAGAGAAACATAGTATGTAGAGAAACGAGACAAGTAGGTAATTATGAACTCAATTAATTACAGGCTAATTTCCACCCACAAGCTAAAAAGGAGTATCCTCCAATCACATGAAATCTAGGACATCAGATGGCCCCATAAGGAAGGTAGGCCAGCCTGTCAAAGATAAGCTCTCGCGAAAGGTACCTTCCCAAGGACAAGTCCAACAATGCCAGTGCTGACAGGGGACAGCAGGGTGAGGCGCGAAATGCTCGTACCTCTGCATCCAGAGTGGCTGAGGCTACAATCAATCGAAGATCCCCTCGCTTTCTCTGAATCTAAAAAAGAAGGCATTAGGAAACAATGAGACAGTGCGATATGTAAAGATGACACATTCTGGTACCTGTAATTTTACGTCAGAATAAATCAGTGTGTGTATTTTTGAGGAGTCAAGGGGGGAGCTTAGATGAAACAAGACTGACCGCCAAGTTGGTAAGTCATAGGTAAAAAGGTGGTTCATTATATTATTCTAATTGTTTAAATAGTAAAATTTCCAAAATAAAAAGAATAAAAAAAAATTTATGGAAAGTTTAAAGGAGCTTTAGGAACTGAATTTGAATTTACCAAAGGTAAAACCATTTCTTTCTGATACTTAGATCTCTGGATAGTCAGAATCTATGTAACCCCAGTTGAAGTATGAAAAAATACATTAAAAGTAAATAAACTACGAATGATAACACGGAGACAGAAATATAAACAAAAGATCTTAACAGTTATTTAAAGAAAGAAATGATCAACAGGCAGAGAAGAAACGATCATATAAACTATAGGAAAAATATATAATAACATGATTTACTTTTTCATCTATCGCACTGGCAAAGATTTATTTAAGGCTAATACTCAGGACTGTCAAAGATTTAGTGAAATAAGCCTCTTATTATACTGCTCCCCAGAATAATAAGCAGGTGGGAGAATCCCTAATCAGCATCAAAAGTATAAATCTTTAGGGGAAAAAAAAAAAGTATAAATCTTTGGCCAAAGAATAACATCACGAAAACAACAAGAACAATGGCAACTAAGATGTAGTAAGTGATGGGCTCTTCCCGGAGCTAGGCACACAGCCATACAGTACACACACTGCACAGAGATGCCTGGCTGAGGAGGCCAGGGTCATCTGAAGTCCAGAACATCCTCCCCTCACCTAGCTGTGGACAGCCTCTGAGTGTGGGCATCTTGCTCTAATTCGTACACAGGGGGGACTTCAGTCTATTCGTGACCCCTGTGCCAGGTACTATCCAAAGAATTTTACATGATCTTATTTAAGCCTCACAATAAATGATGATCTTGAGCAGCTTTGTCCAAGAGAGCTCTCTCCAATGAAGGAGAGGTTCTGTCCGATGCACTACCCACTAGCCATGTGCGGTTACAAAGCTCTGGAAATTTGGCCAGTGTGACAGAGGAACTGTATTTTTAATTTTATTCTATTTTAATTAACCGACTGCCACAGGTGGCAAGTAGCTCCCATAGAGGAAAGTGTACTAGCACAGATGTAGAGATTTCTATTATCCCCATTTCAGAGATGAGTACACTCATCAGTCAGAATCTGGGCCCAGGCAGTCTGACTCAGAGTCTATGATTTTAATCATCTTGGTCTACCCTCTCTTTCTAGAGTCCTGTGATTGGGAATATGTCCAAAGAAAACAATCAGAAAATACGGGAAGGGAGGAGAGGTAAGACGGAAATAAGATTGGCCATGAGTTGTAAAAGCTGAATCCAGATAATGGGCACAAAGGGGTCATTAAACCCTTCTCTTACTCTGTAGTATGTCTGAATAAAAACTTAAAAAAAAAAATTCCAGATTTCATTATAAAGGTGCTGCTCATTGCAATATTATTTAAAATACTTCAGGGTGTATTTTAAGGGTGCGTGAGTGGCACAGTTGTTAAGCATCTGCCTTTGGCTCAGGTCAGGATCTCAGGGTCCTGGGATCGAGCCCCACACTGGGCTCCCTGCTCGGCGGGAAGCCTGCTTCTCCCTCTCCCTCTGCTGCTCCCCCTGCTTGTGCTCTCTCCGTGTCAAATAAATAAATAAAATACTTAAAAAAATAAATAAAATAAAATACTTCAAATCTGGAAGCCATATAAATGCCTAAGAGTAAGGGAAGAGTCAAATACTTTGTAGAGACATATGATTGTATAGACATTATTAAATACAATGTCTTCAAGGAATATTTAATGACACAGAAAAATGATTTTGATGTAATATCAAGAGAAACACTCAAGATACAGATTAGTGCATACAGTCCAATCCCTATTATGCCAAAATAGATGGACACACACAGACACACACAAAAAAAGAAAAAACATACCAACACTCCACCAGTGATTTTCTCTGAATGGGTAGACTTATGGATCATTTTAATTTTTTTCCTTCATATTTGATTGGATTTCCCAAATTTCTACACTGACTTTCCTAATCAAGCAATAAAACAAAATGAAAACACAAAAACAAAAGTCTGGTGGTGAAGTCACACCTTTTTCAGCAAGCCAATGGCAATGTCTGTGTACAAGGTCCTCTCGTGGGCTTCATCCAGCATGATGGCACTAAGAAGCAAACGGAAGACCTTGGTGAGCATCCAGCAAACCACCACATAATCCCACCCAGATCATCAAAGGGACTTCTGTGTGTCCAGTCCCCGTGCAATCACCTTGTACCAAAAGTTGAGCTAAGTAACTCCCTCTTGACAAGGAGGGAACTATTAAGCCAATAAAAATGGTGACATCAACATATCTTGGTGAAGAAAACAGTATATTTATCGCTATCTTTAAAGAGTTTTATAATCCATAGTGGATTCTAATGGGACCTAGTACCTGAATTTAAATTACAATGTAACACATAATTCCACAGAGCACACATAAATCAGAACAAGGCCCCACGACCCGAAGACTCTTAAGCTGCAGAGAACAGCCGAGAGACACGTGATCACAGCTGTGTGGCATGTGTGTACCTGGGACTCACGTTTAACGTCCTTCCCCAGAATACCACAGAGCCTGCGTAGCACAATGCTAATGCCATGAGTAATGGACAACAACACACAAAGAGGGAGACAGTGTAACTATCTGGACTCTGCATATCACGTGACACAAAACACCACCCAGTTCTGTGCTGTGATCTGCAGTCACCATCAGTCCGGGACAAAACAGAGGCAAGAGTAGTAGGATGAGTCAACAGATTATTCTAATAATGACAGGGATTTTTAATGTGCCCATTTTTTGCTGTTAGTAAATTCTAAGAAAGCATCAAAGATCACAACAGCCCAGGTAAAGAGAAAAGCTTTGGGGCAGCTGAAGGCAGTCATTAAGTCCCAGCTATTAACTCAACTACTTGGGTGCTTTTTGAAACTTCAGGGAAGTTATCACAGGAAAAGCACATTTACCTATATTTTGTTAACAATGGATCAACCATCATTTCCCTGACCAACATTCCATCAGTCAGGAACTAAAAAACAAAAACACAAAGTTTTAGAAATAATTCATTTACACTGGACATTAATTATTTTTTTAAAAAAGTTCAAGTGTAACCAAATGCATACAATCTCTTCATCACCGTGGGTGCGAGATAATTCCCACAAAGGACCATGAGGAAACGCCCTAGCGCTAGAGCGATCAAGCAATGGAAGTGGTCACAAACTAGACTTCGGTCATGGGGTACGCAGCTGGGGCCTGCAAACCTGCCAGCAGAATTCAACCTGCACTTGCTACCGGAACATGGCTCAGCCCCATTTCCTCTGGGCCGTACTACTGGGAGTGTGGACAGACACGCAGTGAAGACTAACCTTGTCTGCGCAAAGGAAGGCCACGAATCTGAGCTCACTCTTCTTAAAATGTCCCAAAGACTGCAGACCCGCAGCTCCTGAGGTTACCAAACCTCAGCTTCGACTGCTATTACCTTAGAGAGGCTGAAGAGCGCTGCGGTTGAAACCAGAGGCTGTGGTGTCAGTGGGCTGGGAGCCCTGATCCTCATTCTGCCTTCACTAGCTGTGTGAGCCCTGGGCCAGTTACCCACCCTCTCTGCGTCTGAGTCCTCATTTGTGAAATGGAAATAACCAAGTATCTGCCTCAGAGGGTTATTGTGGGACTTCAGTGAGACAGTTCAGGGGAAATGTTCAGCACAGGACCCGGCCCACAGGGTTCAAGAGTATCGGGAGGCGCCTGGGTGGTGCGGTCGGTTGAGCAGCCAACTCTTGATTTCTGCTCAGGTCATGATTTCAGGGTCCGTGGGATCGAGCCCCATGTCAGGCCTCGTGCTGGGCATGAAGCCTGCCTAAGATTCTCTCTTTCTCTCTCCCTCTCCCTCTTGTTCTCTAAAATAAATAAATCTTAAAAACAAAAAAGAGTAGGGGCGCCTGGGTGGCTCAGTGGCTTAAAGCCTCTGCCTTCGGCTCAGGTCATGATCTCCGGGTTCTGGGATCGAGCCCCGCATCGGGCTCTCTGCTCAGCAGGGAGCCTGCTTCCCCCCTCTCTCTCTCTCTGCCTGCCTCTCTGCCTACTTGTGATTTCTCTCTGTCAAATAAATAAATCTTTAAAAAAAAAAAAAGAGTAAAAGAGTATCAGCTATTATTATTTGGATGAATGTTTATAAAATGCTTCCCAAAAATCCGGTAACAACATGTCATTACTGCCGCCCAAAATAACTCAGGACTCGAACAAGGGTGACCATCTGCCCCACATGCTGTAGCTCTGTGTTTTTACTTTTTGTTTTGTTTTTAAGAACAGGATACGTTTCCCTCACATTTTTCTTGGGCCTGGTATCAGTGGCCACACATACATAGACACAGCGGTGGGAAGGAGGAGCCGCCACCAATGACAGGCGGCAGTTACAAGTAGAGCGCCTAAAATGATGACCAAATAAATGCAATACAAACGCTTCTCGTGAAAGAGTCAAAAACGACCATTTGGTTCCGTAACCCACTAAAAATTACCTACTTTAAATATATACTAAATATATTATATAGATATATGTATATATATTACTTTACGCAGCGAAGTGAATCTCAAAGGTAACGAAGTACAAAAATTTAGAATATAAGATCCCTATTTTTATAAATCGCTGTCTTGTCTGGTTCATCTGATTATTTTCAAATTTCCTCTGTGGAAACTGAGAGGAAACTGAGATTCTCATCAAGCAATTTCCATCGCATTGTTCTGCAGAGCCATCGGATCGGCGGGACCCCAGCCTGTGCCACAGGGCTGACGCTCAGCGGCGGAACGCTGAGAACTACGGGCGCTAATTAGTTCAACAGTGGCAACTAGGTCAAAGAACACGCAAGTAAAATCCATCATCACATGAAGGTGAATAAGTTTTAACCTGTGAAAATAATATTAGTGAATTCTACACTTTCTCAATTTATAATACCCTGTCCCTGTTTTTCAGTCTTTTAGAGGGAAGTGTCTATATTTTGACAGCTATGTGGATTGGTGGAAAACAATAAAACATATAAAAGAAAGGACAGCCTTGAGTCCTGGTTCAATCACCAACAGGCACATACTTCAGGAAGGTCATTCAACCTCCTGGGCCCTCAAGCTCTTCATCTGTAGAACCAAGGGCTCAACCTTCTTTCCAAGGTCCCTTCTAAGCCATGATTCAAGGACTCTCTGAGAGAGCTCTACACCTCCCCACAGACTGAACTCCCTGAGGACAGGGTGATTTCATACACTTTCTGCCCTGGTATCACAGGGTCCCGGTCAGCAGTGATACTGCATGTTTTTAATTCCGCCCCCAAAGATCTTCTTCCCGGTTCGCAGTAGGAAAACCAGCGTGAGCACTTCACCTTGATTCTCGTGGCCAGTGGGTCGGTGCAGTCGTCAAAGCGGATGCAGTAGCCCACCTCGTGGCCCAGCACCGCACCCCTTTCCTCAGCTACTCTCCCTGCAACCTTTGAGAAGAAAGAGCATGCTGAAAACAGAGACACAGAAATTACTACACAGAGTACATACTATGGAAAATCTAGTATTTTTTTAAATGAGTATGTGAACACAGTGGAGAATGAGAAGAAAATAAGCAGGTCATTAGTGAACAAGCATGATTTATTTACTCTGTGTCTCACTTCTGCAACCGACCTGGGGCAACTTATAATTAAGTATCATATAACAATAAGCAACATGAATGGAAATCACACAAAGATGTTACAGATCAGGACCAAAGAAAACGGCAGATAAAATTCAAAAGATCAAAGCCAATGAGAAAATTTTAAAACACAGATATACCAAAATTATTTCAGGTGAGCCACAAATTCAGCACAGCATTCCCTGGCAGCCAAAGCAAAACGTGGAAGAAATGACAAGATTCACTGCAGTAACGCTTTTTTAGCACACCAACCTGAGACAAATTTTCACATCTTTGTGGCTCGAAATAAAGTACCTTCCACTGGACCATGAAGGCAGAGAATAGGAATGATCAACTTGAACACTGGGCCAAGGTCATCTTCTCTTTGGAGGCAAAAGAATGTTTAACCTCAGCCAGACAACCTAAAACAATGTGCAACAGTGTCCTAGCTACCAAAAGCATTAATACGGAAATAAAGAAAATGAAAGCAATGAAGAGGGGCAGAAAAGCGGATGAGAAGGTAAATGAAGGGTGCAAGTTAACATAATGAAATAAAAGCAGAAAACAAAATACATAATAATCTATTACGAAGACCACAAATTATAGACGTATTTTTCACTTACCAATTCGTGACAAATAAAAGGTGAGAAGAGGAAAGAGAAAACGAAACCCAAAAGCAAGATCTACTACTACCTCTAGAAGGCTATTCAAAGGTTATCAACTTATTAACAGAAAATATTTGAACAATGAATAAATCAAAGTGGAAGAACAATAAAAAGAAACTAAAGAGTTGAACAGTCATGATATAAACTTAGTTCCCCCCCCACTTCCACAGGTGAGGCCACCTCTCCAGGGACTCTGAGTCCTGAGTCTGGAATGTGGGCTGAGGTGTCCTTACAGCTACTGCCAGCGGGTGCGACAGCCCCAGGGTCAGAAGCCCAAGGAGTTGCTGCACTCAGCTCTCTAGGCATTATTATCTGGCCATCAGTGTTTAAGAAACTGAAGAGCAGATGAGGATTAGAAGGGGCTCTGCCTAAGGACTTGGAATTACAGATCTGGTAGGCCAAAAGAGAATCAATCACTCCGCAGGTGGTCCACACCACGCAGTCTCTGAAATAACCTTATGAAATCAGAAATCCATCCTACATTATTGCTCTGCCTCTGCAGGTTCTATTTCCTGCCAACCAGGATTTCACTGCGAAAATTCTGTTATTGTTTCAATTCCAACTCCACAGATCATTATACTATAAATCTCGGAAAATGGTACAGATGGAAAATGTGTACATAGAGCTATGAGGAGCTAATGGGAAAACAGGCTTGTAACAATGAGTATAAATGGACCAATCCTCTCCGTAAAAATATAATCATTTTATGGGTCTAGAAGGAAAAGCCAAACATATTTATTCTTATTATTTCGTTATTTGTATATATTTGCTATAAAATATATTTTATTTTAAAACTCTCATTCTTTCATGTATGATCGCACCACTGGACATTTGAAAGGTCATATTCTATCGGCTTTCTAACAGATTTTTACCTCTACTATTTAGGTTTTATTCCCCTAACTTCTTCGGTTGGACTGGATAAATACTATCTATTTGACAGAGGCAAATAAATACAGAGAAAGGGAGGTCAAGAGAAAAAGAAAAGTCACTCACTGAGCACTTCCACCTGTAGGTTCTAAGTTTTCACAAACTGTATCTCACTAAATATGCAAGCAGCCCATGAGGTGGGCAAGATACCTCATTTGTACGAAGAAAGAAACTGAAGTAAGACGGCTTTAGAGCTTGTCCTGAGTCACAGGTCAAGGCAGCGCCTGGTCTGGAAGCCGATGAGCCCAGTGAACATGCTCGGTAGTCAGTGCCTCTCACGGAGATCGAGCAATGGCTCGTGCCACCTGTTCTTAGGCTCTAAGACTGTTTTAGAGTTTAGGCTGCACACAAAGTACTCTTTGAGATGTAGCATTTCAGACTTGATGGCTCTATTAGTACTCCACCGTTAATTTATACACTCTTTGCTCTTTCAAGAGAAGGCATGGGGTTTCATGGAAATTATCCATAGCTACACATTTGGAGCCAAATGCAAAGTGATTAAGACTTAAGATTCCCAACTACAAAGAGGAAAAACTGCTCTAATTTCTAAGTAACTGAGTCATCTTTCCGTGACTTAAGAGGTTAAGTCTAAACACTGCAGTGCAGTTTCCCAACTCTTATCTCTATTTTTACTTCCACACACAAGACTCAGAAAATGTCCATCAGTAATTTCTACCTTGAAGACTATTAGAAAGTGAACTCTGGGGAAAAGGATTAGACAACAATAAAAACTCAGTACTGAGCAAAAGTAACTCAAGGCAACAGAATTGACTTCTTGTCCGGGTAAGGATGACAAAATAAAAGCATCCCCCATCTCCTCTGAGTGCTAATTTAAAACAAGAAATAAACACCATCAATCAAACCCTACATCTTCAATGAAAGAAGGAAACAGCCACAAGCCCAAACAACAAACTAGGAAGCACGGCTGCCAGATACTGTGAGGTCTGACTCCGGGAGAGAGGCTCCAGGCCGCTCCCAACCCCAGCACACTACGGGCTCTTACTGTAGGTGTCACCGCCCTAACGGGCAGGGCGGACAGCGCTCACTTTAGGAAGACAAGCAGCAGCAGTGTGTTCAGGCCCAGAAGACACAGGAAGTGTTTCCACAGAGACCCATTTTGATAGCAAACAATCACCAGATTGAGAGAAGAACTAAAGGAGAGGCAGGCAGTCAGGCAGGAAGTATCAAGTCCTAAATCAGAGAGCCCTCAGAATTTTATCAGAAGCCATTACAGACTCTGCTGTCACTAAGGAGAGCGCACCTCCAGATCCTCATCCTCATCCTGCCCCCTAAAAAAGGAGAAGAGATTCGGTGGGAGGACGAACACAACCTCATGACTCTGCAGCCATCGGCGGTCCATCTCGGAGATAGGTTAATTATCATCAAAGTCCTAATGCCAGCCCACTGCAGTAAAAGCCAACCAAGAAGGAAAGAAAGGAACAGAAGCAAAATAGCAGTTTAAAAAGAAACCTTAAAAGTATTCTCCAAAGAAATATGTAGAAATCAGCTAAAGGAATCCAGTTTCAAAGAAACCATAAGCTTGAGCTAAAAACAGCTTAAGGCAGAAAGACAAAGTCAAAGGAGAGTCAAGGAGAAACAAGGTGTGAAATGGACAGGTCAGAAGCCAGGCTGCGGAGGTCCCCCAAATCTCCCAGCCCGGATATGACAGACACCAGAGAGGCTTTTCTCAAATTTGAGAACAATCCCCAAATTTATACAATGCTACAAACAACCATTATAAAGTAAAAGAAACTTTTTCACAGTGGCAATAATAAAAAGCTAACCTGAATCGACTATGCTAGGGAAACACTAAAATACTGCTCTACACCCTCTATAAGAATAGAAAATCATTCTCGTGTGAAGAGGTGACCCAGGGGGATGTAGCCAACAACTGCAGGAAAAAAAGATTTACAGAAATGTGTCAGGCAGGGAGGGGGTGCCTGGGTGACTCAGTAGGTTAAAGATCTGACTCTTGGTTTAGGCTCAGGTCATGATTTCAGGGTCATGAGGTCGAGCCCCGCACTGGGCTCTGCACTGAGAGTATGGAGCCTGTTTAAGATTATCTCTCTGTCTCCCCCCCACCCTGCTCACGCACTCTCTCTTTCAAAAAAAAAAAAAAAAAAACCAATGAGTCAGGCAGTAAATAAAAATGTCCCGTTATTTTTCTGGACTTTTTAAAAATGTTTGTAATAATATCAGCTTTTCAATCTATAATGTACTGTAATTATCTCCTTCCATTCTAGATATTCACTTCTCTTATAAAGAAAAAAAAAATTCAAAGAAGTGATTATGAGACCCAAGAAGAGATATAAAGGAACCAAAACAGAATACATTTGACTAAAAACAATCAAGAACGTTGTGGACAGGCTAGGAAAAGAAACTGGAAAAGAGCAGATGATTCCAGAGATGGCGATAAATACTCAAAACAGACAAAGGAGATCTAATACACACTTGATTGATGCCCTTAGAAAAAAGAAAAATATATATGCCAAGATAGAACAGAAGAAAACCTGAGATTTGAACCTGAAGACTCAAAGTTCTTCCGTATTAAGAAAAAATGAGACAGAACAATCAGCATCGAGATACGTCCTGGCACAAAAACAAGCTTATAGGCATCCAAGCAGGAGGTGAGCCAGGAAGGAAGTGGGGAGAAAGCCCGCTGGAACTCAGACTTCTGCACAGCGATCCCCCATGGCAAAAGGCAGTGAGTAACATCTGCCCAGTTCCCAGGGAAAGAGAGGGCGAAGCAAGAGTTTCATCACAAAGACCACAACCAAACATTCTCAGGCATATACAATTCAGCCAATCAAGAAATAAGGCGGGGCGCCTGGGTGGCTCAGTTGGTTAAGCGACTGCCGTCGGCTCGGGTCATGATCTCGGGGTCCTGATATCGAGCCCCGCATCGGGCTGGGCTCTCTGCTCAGCGGGGAGCCTGCTTCCCCCCCCACCTCTCTCTGCCTGTCTCTGCCTACTTGTGATCTCTCTCTCTGTCAAATAAATAAATAAAAATCTTAAAAAAAAAAAAAAAGAAAGAAGGCAAAATGAGCCACTCAAGGTCAGCATAACCATGGCAAAGAATTAGTGATGAACACTGGATCCCTTTAAACTAGAATTAAAGCTAATCAGCTGTGGGAGTTACGATTACAGAAAAGAACAAGTATTTATACCCTTGAAACGAAAGTCATAGCACTGCATCTGTAACAAACAGAGGGAGAAAATATAGAAAGAATAAGTGGGCCTTTGCTCTTTTGCAACAGGAAACTACCTGTAACAGTTTCAAAAAGAAGTAATGGTAAAGCTTTCTGTAATTTTGTTTCTTAGTTTTCAGACTGCCACATATTCTTAGGTGGTGAACAAATATTTCTCCAAAGTTCAGTTACTGCTCCTATTTCACTGCAGTGTCCCCTTTTGTGAAATTCAACAAAAGCAAATGCATAGGTGGCATCCCATTTTTGTAGAATTCCTTCTACCCATCCAACGCACCGCTCATCTTCATGTGGACATAACAGCAAAGCTCAGAATAAGGTTCACAAATGTTCACAAGGTGTTCACTGGGTGGTGACATTTTTATTTATTTTAATTATTTTTTGTTTAGAATTCCTCTGTACTTTATTACTACTTAAAAATCTGTAATGTACAGGTATCGATTTTACAAAAATAAGCAGCTCGTAGTTCTTTCTCAACTGAAGAATTAAACACTCAAGAGCCACAGCAAACAAGAAAAAAATAATTCACTGAAAACAGAAGATGCAGATGGAGTTTTTACAACATGGAAAAGAAACTCACTGTAACAGCAGCCACTCTTCGAGGCTGGGTCACTCCCACCACTCTTCCTTCGGCGGTCCAGCCGGCTTCGGCAAGGTACTGCAAATAAAACCACACTTAAGTATGCATCTGACACCACTTCTCCAGAAACAATTTCTCCCAAGATAACCCTATATTGTGTTAAAAGCACTGAGAAAGTTAGTAACAGATGGTTCTTATCC
Organism: Nasua narica; assembly: GCA_028533885.1. Classification (NCBI taxonomy): domain Eukaryota; kingdom Metazoa; phylum Chordata; class Mammalia; order Carnivora; family Procyonidae; genus Nasua; species Nasua narica. Next base: position 103,385,285 of record CM052811.1, on the reverse strand, counting down.
CAAAGACATTTTGGAAATTATTTTGCAAATGAGGGATCTGAAGCTTGGCAATCTTACGTAACTTGCTTACATTCACACCAGAGCTGATAATCAGAAGAACCTAGGCCCAAGTTCAACATTCTGATTCCCCAGTCTTACAAATTTCCAAGTACCAGAGCTGCCTAAAGGAATAAACTCCTATCCACGGGCCACACAGAACAGTGCTAAATCTACACAACAAAGAATTTTAAAGCAGGGCGCCTGGGTGGCTCAATGGGTTAAGCCTCTGCCTTCGGCTCAGGTCATGATCTCAGGGTTCTGGGATTGAGCCCCGCATCGGGTTCTCTGCTCAACAGGGAGCCTGCTTCCCTCTCTCTCTGCCTGCCTCTCTGCCTACTTGTGCTCTCTCTCTCTGTCAAATAAATAAATAAAATCTTTAAAAAAAAAAAAAGAATTTTAAAGTAAACACGGAGACATCTCAATTAAATATCAACCATACAAGACATTTTAGTCAGATTAAATAAAAATAACTAGGGGCGCCTGGGTGGCTCAGTTGTTAAGCATCTGCCTTCGGCTCAGGTCATGATCCCAGGGTCCTGGGATCGAGCCCCACATCGGGCTCCTTGCTTGGCAGGAAGCCTGCTTCTCCCTCTCCCATTCCCCCTGCTTGTGTTCCCTCTCTCGCTGTGTCTCTCTGTCAAATAAATAAATAAAATCTTTTTAAAAATCAATTGATTAAATAAAAATAACTAGATTTTGTACATGTGTATATTACATCAGTACACATAAAATTCAATCGTATGTATTTATCTGATTTATTTATGTATTTATTTGCTCTATATATTCATTTGTTATATACTCATTTGATCGTATACATTTTTAAACTCCAAAGTGGATAACAGCTGTTATCGGAGTTACATATTTTTATGTCTAAATTGTTTCACAATGAATATATATTTTACAGTAGGAAAAAAATTAAAAATGCTACTACATGTATCTGCTCACTTGTTCAAAAGAAACAAAGGACGAAACTAAAGAGAATGGTTGCGTGGATTGGGAGGAAAGGAGGAGAACTGGAAACAGGGCAGCAGGGGATGAAGAGGGAATGACGATGCTCTGAGTAGACGTTTCTGGGGAGCTCTGACTCAGAGCCAGTCATGTCTCACGTGCTCTTCAAGTGCCCAAAACATAAAACCAACTGAGATGTACATGAAGGGAAACCAGGAGGAAATACACTAACAAATGGCCCTTCCTGTAGTACAAGTGAATTACGGGATCACCCCGAAGGGGGTGGAGAAAATACAACCTAAGTAACTGGAAAACAATGTTTGGACTGCACACTGTAAAGCCAAAGACAGAGAACCATGATCTAGTTAGTAAATGTGGGTAAACAACCAAATGGGAGTATGGGTTAGTAATTCTAAAACTACTTTATGTTTATATTAGAATTCAACAAATAAGTTAACATATTGAAAATAATGAGGACTGAGTTTCTCACTGTAGGAGAAATTTACAAACAAGGAAAGGCTAAAATGAGCCCTATGGCATTGGATTACAATCAGAAGTAACAGCATAAATTCATGGTTTTAATACCTATACAGATTGATATAGATATAGAGATGTTTTTATGTGTGGAGATTAGCAGTCACATCTATGTTTCCTAAATCTGCCCACTGAGACTTATAGCAATGACACCTCAGAGCAACGAGTACCCTGGCCCCTAATTCTTGATTTCTAAACACCATTCTCCAATAGAAGAACCAGGGCTCCTTAGAGAAGTGTTCGATCCCAGGACCAGTGCAGGGAAAATAGAAAACAAGCCTCAAATGTCCTGTAGTACTAGAAAGTAAGGAAAGGTTCAAAAAAAAGGACGGAGGCTTTAGGAAAGAACATAGGGCCTAACTAAAGGAGCTCCTAATGATCACAGTAACAAACTAAAAAAGACAGTATTGGATTTTAGGCCGCAAAACAAAATATACATCCATGAATCCACACTGATGTACATAAATAACTGAATAAATAAATGAGGGAGAAAGGACAGTTCTTCCTTAGAGAAGATTCCATTTAGTGAAGGAAAAAGGGAAAGAGAAAAGCATCAAGCAAAGGCCTGAGTAAGTGCTGCAGACAAGATCCACTGAGGGATGCTAAAATTAGGAGGCAAAAGCTTGAAGGGAAGGGGAGTATCTGCAGTCTGAAAATATCTCCCCCCAAGATATTTACCAACTTCCAACAAAGGGCAAGACAGTAACTTAAGAGGCAAAACCTGGCACCTGAACCAAGGTTAACCTCGGCCAGTGATCAGACATCAGCATCTCAAACCCCGTGATGCAATGCACAGAGAAGCACACACTGTTTCTGTAGTATTCTTTCCCAAAATGCACCAGCTCATTCTAACCATGAGAAAACATCATACAAATCCAAACTGAGAGGTGTTCCATCACAGAAATGCCCAGCACTCTTCAAAACTGCCAAGGTCCTGAAGGATGAGGAGGACGGACTGAGGAAACTCTCCCAGCCTAGAGAAGACTGGGGAGACCTAACAACTTACTGCAACGTGAGGTCCTGAACCTTGGAACTAGAAAAGGACACCAGTGAGAACCTGAAGAGATGCCTAAGATCTGTAGCCCAATGGCTGCGCTGTACATACACAAAACACTACCAACCACACCAATCAACACAAAGGCAAAAACAAAACTACAAGAAATAATAGATAGCTAAGATTCACGGACTATGTTATTAGGTGCCAGGAACTATGCTGAGCACCTTGCACGCATAAGCCCATTTAAACCTCACAACAAATCTATGAGGAAGGTAATAGCATCATCATCAATTTAGAGATAAGGAAACAAAGAGATCACATAACTTGTCCAAGGACCTGGATAAAAATCTAAGAGCTGGGATTTAAGCTCCACAAACCACAGTCCTGCCACATAACCAGAACACAATCCAAAATAAAACACACATACTTGTAGTCAATCTCTTAGTAACAGGGGTAAGCACAAGAAAAGTAATCTCCGTAACAATATACAACCTGCCCATGAAGCCAGTCTCCTCGATACACCTGTGATTCAGACTCCTGCATGCTTATGCCTGCTGACAGATGGAAATTTAAAGATGCTGCAAAAGCAGGAAGAGTGTTGCTACCAAAAGGCAGTGAATGTCACGCTGAATTCCATCTTCGCTCTTTTTAAGGGTCACCAAATCTGGTGTTCTCATTAAGGAGTGGGATAAGGAAGCACTCCATCAAAAACAACACTAATAAAAAGTGTAGCAAAGAGCTTGTTTTCATCGTCCATTGTTTTGACAGAGCTCTGGGAAAAAAATATCATCTAGGTTCCACAAATAGTTTGTGAAATTTCGAAACTGGTGCTTGGTGTTTTAGCATGCAGTACTTTTCCAAGGAAAGACATTATATAAATCCAGCAAGACGGTGCGTTGAGAAAAACCTGCTCCACATTCTCGCTGTGACCTTCAGCTCCTCAGCCTGTCCAATTTTCCTAGGCCGTAACTCAAATTAGCGTCACTAGAAGTTGTGGCGGTCTCGGGGAAGAACTGTATGGTGAGGAAAGAGGGATGATCCTTCCACATGAGAGGTGGCAGGTATTGGACCAGTAATATAATCAACTATCACACAATGACCTATTCATCAAGTTCACCAGCAAAGTTTAGGAGATTCACTCCTCACCATTTATACCCTTGTGTTTTTGAATTTTGTACCATGTGAATGTATTCAAAAAAACACAGTGCTCGTAAGAAAACACAGTTCCTTAAAAGCAATTAAATTCAAATGCATATGCCCTCTGATCCAGCAACTCCCTAACTACTGTATTTATTCTGTAAGTATACCCATACATGTGCAAAATTACATGCAAATTGACTCACTGTATCACTGTGATAATACAAAGCTGGAAACAACCTAAATGCCTACCAACTGGGAATTAGTAAAATAAATTATGTGCAATCTATGCAACTGAAAAATGATACATCAAGTGGCAAAAAAAAACAAGGTACATTAAAGCATGTATAGATGCTACCTATTTGTGTTTTAAAAAGAGGAGATACACACACACACTTCTCTGTGAATGCAGTAAGAAAATCCCTGAGAAACTAACGACATTAGTTGTATCTGCATAAAGGAAATGAGCATCAGAAGATAGAGCAGAAGAGAGATCTTTTTATGCCCTTTCACATCTCTTAAATTTTAAACAATGCGAACCTATTAAATATTTCTCCAAAATTAAAAAAAAAATTACCTTTGTTCGCTGCCACATTGCTCAGGCTGGATGCTCAGATCCTGCTCTTTCACCTTCAGGCCATTCTTTCCCTAGACTCGCCCCCCAGCAGGCCCTCTCTGTTCCCTGGCAGCTAAGCCTTGCTAGGGGAAACGACCAGATCATCGTGCCGTACTGTATCGTGGATATCTGCCACCCACCCCTGGGGGAGGATTCCACATACCGCCACCCCACCACGACCAGGCCCTGAAACGTGCCTTGTCCAATGAAACATGAGCAGAAGTGCCACTTCTAGTCAGAAGTTCTAAAACTTGGGCGCCTGGGTGGCTTAGTGGGTTAAGCCTCTGCCTTTGGCTCGGGTCATGATCTCAGGGTCTTGGGATCGAGCCCCATATCGGGCTCTCTGCTTGGCGGAGAACCTGCTCCCTCCTCTCTCTGCCTGCCTCTCTGCCTACTTGTGATCTCTCTCCTCTCTGCCAAGTAAATAAATAAAAAACCTTTAAAAAAAAAAAAAAAAGAAGAAGTTCTAAAACTTGAGCCATCTCCTAATCTTGCCATCTCCCCAAGAGTCCCAGGCCCCAGATAAGGGCTGGGCCATCATCCTCGGCCATCTTGGGTCATCAACCCAGGAAGACCACATAGTAGGATGAAGAAACAAACCTTTATGTTCTTAAGCCACCGAGATTTTCAGGTTCTCTGTCAACATAACATAGTTACGTTGAGCTAACCAACCAAACAGACTTATTTCTTAACAAACTGAGACCACCTCACCTCGCGACCCATCTTTCACCCCGTTCTACGTTCCCTCCTCCACATCACTGCTCTCTAATGCCTTCAACTGTAAAATGAAGGTAATGCTAGTACCTGCTTCACAGGGTCACTGAGTATTAAACAGATTAATATGTGCAAGTGACCACTTTATGTAGCACTTACTTATTACTCGTTTGACAATGATGAGGTTGGTGGTAGTGATTATAACTGCGCTCTGACACTCTCTCAGTAATTTAACATGGCCCTTGTCCTGTGCCTGTCTGCAAGAAGCAAGTAATTTGCCAGGGTCTTGATACCATCTGTACGGATGTTGTCCTCCAGGCCACCATGTGCTGTTGTCCTTTCTCTACTGCTATCCGCTCCCTTCCGCTTACTATTCCCTAGCTGCCCATGAGCTCGCCCAGGGACCTTTTAAGAAATACCTATGTCTGGGCCACAGCCTAAAACCATCATTGGGTTGGGCAAAAGAAGCTGTATTATCTCTTTCTCTAAGTTCAAAAATAGAACTAATCTGTGGTGCTCAAAGCCAAAATGAGAGATACCCTTGTGTGTTGCACAGGAAGAAGAGAGGGCAGGAGACCAGAAGGGGACACAAGAGGACTTCTGGGGTTCTGGTAATGTTCTGTTCTGCTTCTTGATCTCGGTGCTGGTAACACATGTGTGGTCACTTGTGAAAGTGTAACAAGCTGTACAATTATGATATAAGTACTCTGTGATATACCTTTTATACTGCAATAAAAATAGAAGAACAGCCTGCAATGACTCTCATCCTTGACCACTTACATATCATTCTTCACCCTCCAAGTTAAGGTTTGTAAGACACACTTTGATCTCACCCTGTCTTTCCACTCTTGCTGACTCCCAGACATTTCTCACACCCCAATATCTCTGCCACAATATTTCCTGGATAAGAACACCTTGGCCAGCTCCCACTGGTTGTTCAAAGTCTACTTGAAATGTCATTTCTTTTCCAAGGCCTTTCCCAATCCTTCTGTCTACTTCTTTCCGCACCAGATAGCAGCCTGCCTTGCAACGGGGACTCCTTCCACAGCACCATGCTTTGGTAGTCTATTTTTATTTACAACTAGAACGGTATTCATTCATTTCACCCTCCTCTTCAACTGTAACTACTTGAGGAGAAAAACCAGGCATTATACCTCTTTGAAGGAGTCCCCACTGTTCCTTTCAGAGTATGGCTATTCAATCATTATTTTGGAATTACAATAAACCAAAGACAACTATTACTTTGATGGTAATCAATCACAAGGGCCAAAAGCTGAATAAAAAATATATAGTTGGGTTGAATATTTTCTCTCTGACAGAAGATCTTTAAAAAGCAAATGATAGTAAAGAGAATTCTCAGGTTACAAAACCGTTCCAGCCAAATGTAAGTGCAAAAACACATATGAGTATATACTCACTTGTGGGATCTGCGTGCTTTTCCCACATCCCGTCTCTCCAACAATCACCACTGTCTGATAGTTTTCTACCAAGTATAATATATGATTCCTAAGCTGAAAAATAGAAGCATACATTATAAAGACCCATACATGTTCTCAAAAGACCTAAACAAAGATATTTAAACATTATGAAATGAGCTGTTTGCCAAACGAAAGTAAATCTTAAAAAGAACTACTAGAATATATTTCCAATTCGCAGTGTTGGTGTCCATATAAGCTTAAACAAGTGCAACTGACAGCAGTAACTTACCAAAATACACAATGCACATACCCTTTAATTCAAGATTTTTCACGTATAAGAAGTTATACTACACAAAATAATAACACATATGAACAAAGAGGTATATTCACAAGCATACTCACTGAAGTATTGTTTATAATAGCCAAAAATTCAGCCTAAGTGTTTGTCAACAGAGTTAAATCAGTTACAAAACACTCCAATACTGGAATATACTCAGGTGTTAAAAAGAACAAATGTTTACTGGAAACAAAATGAGGGTTTGCTGGCGGGTGGGGGGCGCAGGTGGATGGGGTAACTGGGTGATGGATATTAAGGAGGGCACGTGACGTGATGAGCACTGGGTGTTATATAAGACTGATGAACCACTGACCTCTACCTCTGAAACTAGTAATACACCATATGTTAATTAATTGAATTAAAAAAAAGAACAAATGCCTATTTGCACTGATATGGAATGGTCAACAAGGGAGGAACTCAAGGTGCAAAACAGAGTAAATAATACACTACTATTTGTGTTTTTTTAAAAAAGGATACGTATATGCTACGTACAAGCTATCTTTGCAAAAACTAAATCAAAACAAAAAACTGCGCAAGAGGTGGAAGAGGGTGGCCAGGGAGCAAAGGTGTGAAGGAGACCTTTACATTTCATACAAGTCATGTGTTATCTAGTTACAAATTCTTTCATTTATTAACTGGGGGGAAAAAAGACAAAAAGAATACGCTTTCACCTCTACCTCTAAATCCAAGTTCTTAATAAATCGCCCATAGGCTACACTTATATTTCGACTGAGCCTTTCTTTACCCATTCACTGTGAGCAGAAAACTGAAGAGATGCATCCTATCAACTTAGCCTCCGACTGTATTTTTGTACCCACACGTGGTGAGAGACACACCTGACGGTTTGGAAAGTCACGAAGGTATTCCATAAATATCTGGTCTGGAATGAAGTAAACCCTGTTGAGATCCCCTCTCTCTTATTGCTCGGCCCGTCTGATTGCGCCCCGACAACACAGTGAGGACTGGGAGGGCGAACGTGCTGCCTAACTGCCTCCCTAAAGTATTGGCTGCTTTGGGTTTTTGAATTTGGCATTATTTGGGGTCTAAATACATAGTTCTCACATTTTAGTGTGAAATTCTCTTAGGGTAGTTGTTAAAAATGAAGATTCCTGGCCCCATTCCCAGGGTTTCTGATTCAGTAGGATTAGGGTGGGGCCCGGGAATCTGCATTTCTCAAGACCCCACAGCAGATCCTGCAGCAGGCTGTCCACACTGACTAGTCTTGATGCTTTCTGTCAGTTGCCTGGACTTGGTGCTTTCCTTCATTTTTGGTAGAGAAAGGTGAAAGGTTTGGGATCTTCGCAGGTATCCTGTGAATGGTAGGTCCAACGAGTGGGTGGGTGGGTGGATAGATGGTGGATAGTCAAGGAAAACTTGAAAGACAATCTGAACAAAGACAGAAACAGACAAGGCACTCCAGGAAAGGGGAATAACATAAACAAAAGGAAAAAGACGGAAACAAGCAAACAATACAAAGTCTATTCCAGGGACATCATCAAGAGCCCACAAAAGGCTCCAGGTGTGGTTTGGAAATGAGTTACACGACGGGTAGTCCGGGCTTCCCGAGCAGAGGGAGCTAGGGTCTGGACCTTCCCTGGGGTGCTGGCTGGACTGTCAGTGGGGCACCGGATGAAACTAAGCAGGAGAAAACTGAAGGCAATAACTCACACTTCACATACTAGATAGGAAGGGCTGCACACGGAGAAGGTCCAACGTGTGACATTTGAGAGAGACACGACAAGATTTCCAGTCCAGAGACTGCAAAATTGACAGCAGCACCCACGGGCGCAAGGAGGGAAATGGACGAGGGCTGGTGCAGAGGAGGGGACTGAGCTTCAGGGAGGCAGCGTGTGAGGGAGTGAGAGGACTACCTTGCATATCAGTGTCAAGGCCCCAGCGAGACCACTATCCTCCAGGATGCAGTTGAGAAGGCTGCCTTGTAATGGCAGCAGGGAAAAGGGAGTAACTTTAAATTTATTGCCCCTTTAGTTTCAATTTTTGTTTTTAAAGCTACTTTTAGTTTTAATGGGGGAGGGATTGATGAGTGGGTCCCTTTTACCCTTTTCATCTTCTAGATTTATCTTTAACATCTCATAAGAGCCTAACTATGTTTAAATTCTGTTTTGTTTTTTACCAATAACCCATACGATTTTAATTCCTTTCAATATGTTAAACCTTGATTACCTTTTCATTTGTTTCATTTATAGTATCTTGTAAGTTCAGTTGGAGGATGAAGAACAGTCAAGAAAAAAACAAAATTAAATACTTGGTAAACAATAATTAACTGTGTACTTGAACACTCGCAGTATGTCAGGGGCCTTGCTAAACGCTCTATGTGGATTATCTCATCTGGGCCTCATAACGATCCTATGAGGAAGGCGCTATTACAGATACCAACACAGAAGCTCAGATGGTGAAGCAAGGTCACACGGCACACAAACAACGAAGCCTGGGTTTGAGCTCTGAAGTCTAGCTCCAGAATCCTGACACTTCACCAGACCTCCAACTGTGTCCCTCAATAGTGAGGCAGCAACAGTGAACCTATCATCTTATCTCCTGAGGGACAAACTGGTTTACCTTCACACACACGGAATGAGGTTAATCACCCGAGGGAGAAAATCAGAAATGTCAGTGGGTGGCTAAAATGTTTGGGGCCACATAAAACTCTAATCTAGGTGACTTGGCTAAGTTAAGAAGGATTCTGTTTTGAATCCATTTGGAGAAAGCCCATATTAACAGAAGAGGAACGATTAGCACAGTCTAGACAAAGGGACTCCCTAGTGTGAGAACCTGGCAGTTTTCCCCCAGCACTGTCCCGGAGAAGGAGAGAGCGAGCCACCGGTCCTGGGGGCCACACCTACTCGGCTCATTCCAGCGGCATCACGTGAGGCTGAGGCTGGGAGAGTGCATCACCCTTCCTTGGGGGCTACACGAAAAAAACATTCTTCAGCTCTATCTAAATGGCCCTTGGCCTACAGCTTACTGCCTGATTACCATCTGGCTTCCCTTGCGGTCTTGACAACAGGAAGAAAGTGAGCCCATGGACCATGTCTGTCTGCACTGGAGAACTATGGCTATAAACAAACGTATTCCGAATTCTAGTTTATGCTTTGGTCTCTTGTGAGATGAACATATGTCCATTTCATGAGACCAGTAAAATTAAGACCTGGATGAGCACACGGTACATAATAACCACCGAAATCACATCACTGTGTCACTGGGACTTAACTTCTTCCACAGAAATCTCCTCATATATCCAATGAGTCTTGTTTAAAGAAACTGGCCTTTAAAAAGAAAGCTGACATTGGCCATACACTAGTAATCTGTTGAAGCTGGAAGCATAGCAGTTCATTGTGCTCTTTTTCTACTCTTCTGTATGTCTGAATGTCTCCATAAGTGAAAGTGAAGAGGAGGGGAAAAGAATGTCACTCCATCTCTTTGAGTTTTTCCATTTGTAACAACATCTAACTAAAAAAAATTAAGGACTTTCAAGATTTATATGGTTCAGTAACACACAGATATTCTGAGCTTCACCTCCTCAGATAAGGGCGGCTCCGAGCTCACTGTGTCCTACAGAAGTGCTAAGAGTAAGAGGACGTGATTCACTTTAGTACCAAGTCTGAGGCCACCGCACACTGCTTCAGGCCGACCGACTACACGACCGACTGCGCGTGCTTATCTGGCGTACCTTGAACACCGGCAGCTTCTGCCTCTGCTGCTCTATAGAAAGGGCAGCGTAGGGATTGTAGACAACGGTTGTTGCAGAGTTTTCAGCTAGACTCTGTCTCTCTTCAGAGATGCTCACACCTGGCCCCTCTGTACCTGTAAGAGAAATGCTTTTCTCAGATTCTCTGATGCAACCAATGGACAGAAAAACATGCAGACATTACAAATGCAAAGGCAAAGATACAATACAAGCAATGCATTTGACCTCAGACTACTAGATGATACTCAACTGTAACTTCAGGAAAGTATCTAGGAAAGGACCTGAGAGAATACAAAAATCTTCCCTAAAAGCTTCACTGAAGCATCAAAAACAGAGAAGAGAGTCCCACTGGGCTCCAAACTGGCCACATGTTAACTGTATTCCAGAGGACAACGTTTTCAGGTCTGGCCCCCACATATTACTACTAATTGCTACTCATACAAGCGACAGAAAGCCAATGGGAACTGGCCGAGGCACAGGAGTGCCGCTGCTACAGGACGGCAGCAAGGACCAGGGACAACAGGAACTGGGCACGCGAATGCTGCCTTGGCTTGCTCCTTCTCTCATCTCAGTGCCTCTCTACCAGCTCCTTTCAATCCCTAAGTTTGGCTTCTCAGTAGGAGCTGGAATCAAGGCTGCTCAGGCTCACAACTCCCCACCATCCACTCACTCGCTCACGGAGCACTGAGGTGCAAGAGATACCGCAGGGAACGCTCCCGATGCGAGGCCCTACCTTCGTGCTGCTTACTGGCTTCTTTTACTCTCCCCAGAGCACAGCCTAGTGCAGGAGGTGGTAATACGTGCTAAGGAGAAAGTAAAAGACTCAGCGACAGAAGGCTGGGAGTCCCAGTGTGTGGGGGCTGGAAGCGGGGGAAGGCTCCTCTTCCCCCAGCTTAGGTCCAATACCCAGCCTGATCCAACCGACCGTGGCCAGTGGAGTGGGATGTAGGAGGCAGCAGCCCCCATTCTCACTGGAGTGGTTGGGTCTGAAGTACCATTCCAAGAAACCACTGTGCTGAGCAGATTAAACAACAGCTTTCCACGACGGCTGCTTGGTAAGAACAATGACAGACTGGTGCTCAGGATGGTGAAAAATGGCCATATCCCATCATGTAAAACTTTTTTTAAATTTTTTTTAAGATTTTATTTATTTATTTGAGCGAGAGAGAGTGAGAAAGAACATGAGAGGGAAGAAGGTCAGAGGGAGAAGCGGACTCCCCATGGAGCTGGGAGCCCGAGGCGGGACTCGATCCCGAAAATCCAGGATCATGACCTGAGCCGAAGGCAGTCGCTTAACCAACTGAGCCACCCAGGTGCCCCCTTTAAAACTCTTAAAGGCACCACGGATTTTAGCCTTTGAAGGAAAATGCCTTAAGAGGAACATGGGTTCAATTTTATGAACGGTTTCCAGGACTTTTCGTGCCAATTTGTTTGTGTACCCCTTGGACAGAACTAAGAGTAATAAGTGACACAGGGTTTGGAATTCAACGCGACACAAGGAAACTATTTTCAAAAGCTAGAATTGTTGAGCATGGGGGTGTAATGCCTTTGTGAATCATAAAAACCTTCCCTGGAAGTTCAAACATGGGCAGGACAGCCTTCTGTTGGGGGGCACTACAGGGGTGATTACCCAAAACTATCATCTCCTAGGCCTTCTGAACTCAGAGTCTGATGCCATGTAAAAGTACAGGGGCTTTATGACAAGCACCTTTGTCCCAGTGATTTATTTTTACACTTTTGGGAGATTCCAAATCCCCTCAACAATCTAATAAAGGCTACGGATTCCCTCTCCTGAAAAATACACCAGAATGTAATGTATCGCGACAGAAAATGCTCGTGGTCCATAAACCCCCAGAGCTAAATTTAGAGTCATTGTCACAGATCTCTAAACCCTTTTCCATTTATTTCTAGGAACACAGTTGTGTTCCAGAGGTCCAAGATTGCCAAAAATTGTATAAGTGGGGCACTACTATATTGTTTTTGCCAAAATGCTGACCTTCCTTTCAACAAGATAAAAGATAAAACAGGACCTGGAACAAAGCCTGTGCTCAAAGAGGCAGGTTTCCTTTCTTCCCTTATTATTGCCGCATCTAAATAACTTCTTATAACCCTTCCCCAAGAAAACTACTGCAAAGAACACCTCATCCTCATCCGATGTTTTTGTCACAAAATTCCCTCCCTTTCAAAACACGTTTTAAACCTTTCCAGCCTGTCTTAAAGCAATGTTAGCATTGCTCCTGCAAGGTCTCTTCCTTCCTCCCACACCAGGGTCTAATCGACCCAGGTGTCTTCTTCACTACCCCTCCCTGACTCTCCCCTACGGTCAAGTCCACCTCGGTATATTGCCATGAGATGTTTTATAAGAGCTACTGTCAATCAATAAGGAGTTTATGTCTCTTCCTTACAAAAGACTTCATTCAGCAAACCAGAACTGTCTCCCCTCTATGTGCATCCCACGGTCCATTCTGACTGCCTATGGTTGCCCTTCCCTCGGGAGCATTCTCTGTACTCAAGGCAGTAACAAGTTCGTAATCCTGCAAAGCACAAATGCTTTCATTTCTTCATCTACAGAAAAGGCTGACAACAGCACCCCCCAACCGGCCCCACAGAGCATTCCTTCTCCTTTAGATTTTTTTAATTCAGTTTTTCAATTTGAGTGATGCCCCATTATTGGGTTATGGAATGAATGTAGTGGGGTCATGACCAGCATTTTTTTTTTTTAAATAATTGAACTAGAAACAGAATAGTGTTATCTCCTGCTTTACCCCAATATACCATCATTTAACACCATCTCGCTACTCAATTACTTTGGTTTTTTGGACATTCCTGAGGCACACATCCCACTTTGCCTTGGTCATGCTGCACCCTTCATCCAGAGCTCCATACTCCTACCTCTCCAAGAAACAAATCTTATTTGTGCTTCACTGTTTACCTCAAAAATATCACTATCTTTAGGAAGTATTTCTTATCCACACATTCAATCTTCCCTCTCTTCTATGCTCTATGTAATTATAATAGTTAACCTGTATCTAGTACTAAAAGCTTTACATGCATTCTCATTTAATCCTCAAAACAATCCTTTGGGTAGGTGTTGTTATGCCCAATTTACAGATAAGGTCACTGAGACTCTGAGCACTTAAGTGACTTTGCCAAGTCATCAGGTTAGGAAGTGGCAGTTAAGGATAGCTTTACAGTCTGACTCGGAGAACTTACCTCCCTTACCACTACTTCTTTCTGCCTCACTTTAATATCTCTTCTAAAGGATATCTAACTTCACATAACTGAGAGAGAGAGAGAGAGAGAGAGAGAGAGAATAAATCTTGAGAGCAGAGCAGCAGTCTGGTCATCTGTATTTGCCTCCTGATCGCTTCTCGGCCTTTTGGCTAAGATCAAGTGTATTTGCCTCCTGATCACAAGGTTAAGCTTTCAATAAGTACACCCTCAACAAAGGAACTAAATAACGGAACAGAACTCTTCCAGTAACCCTAGGTTCTTTAGCCAAAATAGTATTCTGTTCTGATTTGCAACAATTCATTCACGCCTTTATTATACTTAACACTTTGACCTGTTATTAAAGGCTTGAATAAATAAAATAGAAGGTATCTCATTACCTAATTCTGGCTGCAAATAAAATTCAGGACGGATAACTGGCTAATGATTTGAAATACTGAATAAAAGGGTATGAGCTATGGCAAATGCTGTGAAATGGTTAGCCTGATGATTCACAGACATGTACCCTGGGGTAAATAATACATTATATGTTAATAAAAAAATAAAAAAAGAAATACTGAATAAAACTGTCATTAAGGGACAAACAACATATTTTTAAAAAGAATTAACATCCCTTGCTTGGGCTTATCTCCCACATCACATATATGCATGGTTAGCATCTCAGGGCACCGCTAAAATTCTCTTTAAAAGCTTTCCCTGTATTACCTTCTCCGTCTCTCTTTTTTTTTTTTTTTTTTTGCTTCAATATACTTTGCACACCCAGACCCGCAGAGGGGCCAAGTGGTGGAAAAATGCAAGCTGGTTAACTGATAAGAAACTTTTGTTTTTCACAAGAAACTGATGGAAGGGGAGGAAGTAAGGCATCTAGCGGGACCTGGCAAGTACACATTCAATAAAATACTGATTAATGAGGAAACTAAAACACATCAGGCAAAGCATTTTGTGACTAACATTCCTGTTTGCCTGACAGAGGGAAAGTGGGTGACAGCCAATACGAAGGAGGGTGCTCACTTTCTGGTAGACACTCAAGATGGGCAAGACTTATCCTAAAACAAAATAAGGCACTTTCCCTTTCCTATGAGCACTTACGCTGGGTCAGACAAGGTACCGTGCTCGCTATTCAAGCCCACAGGACAGTTATTACTCTACCCACTTCACAGGAGGAGGCTAGGACTCGGAAAAATTAAGTGACTCGCCCAAAGGAACTCTGCTACTATAGGGCACAGCCGAAAAGACGAACCCAGGCAACCCGAATCCACAGCTTGAGCTCCACAGCCCTGAGCAGCACCGCTCGCCCGGCCACAGCGTAGCCCCAGGGCGGTAACAGGGCACGCGTGGGCGCTTCAGCGCTTCCCCAGCGTTGGGCAAGGCAGGCATCACGCGAGAGAAAAACGAGGCCCGGGGAAGCTGAGACTCGAATAAGGTCACATAGAGAGTTTCTGTCCAGGCTGGGGGCGGGCGCCCGAATCTGTCGGGACCACGGTGGGCGCCCGAGCCGCAGAGCTCACCAGCTCTGAGGCGGCGGTGGCCAGCCCCCGGAGGTCAGACCTGCGAGCAGATCCGCGGGCTCCAGGGCGCCAGCTGCGGGGCCAAGACCAAAGTCAGGCCGCCGCATCTACCCAGCGTTTCTCCAAGGGCCTTACCGGGTCGCCAGAACTTCACCGGTCCCACGGGCGCAGCCATGCTGGGGTGAAAGGTCACGAGGGAGACTCCACCCCTCCGTTGCGCGTGAGCCCCCGGAGGGGCCGGGGGGCGTGGCCCGCGAGGACTCTCGTCCCTGGCAGTCCGGCGGCCACGCCCCTGTGGTGTCCACAGCACAACCCCCCCCCAGCCACGTGACCTACGGCGGGTTTCCAGGAGCGCTCCGCCGGCCCCCTGACCCACGTGACCGGCCCCGCCATATTGGGAGAGAGGGCGCCGTTCTCCGACCTTTTTGGTGTGGTGGGTGAGGGTTTTAGGTGGTCTTTCCAAGGGCATGACCTGGGCCGGGTGGCGGTCGTACACCCCCGGAAGGGCAAACTTTGGGAGAAGATTGCCGGCACGGAGTCCTATGGCTGCCGGCGGCACGCGGAGGGCACTGAGACAATGCATCCCAAATTAACTGCTAAATACTGATTATGTTACAAGCTACACCAGCTTGTTTTATCTTTCAGTCTTCTCTGTATTTTCAAATGAAGGTTAAGAGTGACTACCTCGTGGGTTTGCTGGTCCAGTAAATAATTATTGGGAGCCCACTGTATGCCCAGGTACTGCAGTTTCAGCCCCTTTATGCGGCGTCTGTCCAAGGTGGGAGTGACGTTGAATAGTAAATGAATAAATGCTCGAGAAACAGTGTTTATTATCATCAATGAATAAAGCAATGGGAAGCGGTATGGAAATCTTCTGGGGCCTTAAGAATGCTGAAAAACTGGGGCGCGGGGGGGGGGGGCGGAATGGGTTGGAATAAGACTCTGAGAAACAGGTAGATCAGTTAGGCTAGGGCACTAACCCAGTGTTTCCTCCAATTCCAGGATTCCAATTGCTTGTTAAAAATACAGATTCTAAGCCCCGATCCAATCCTGAATCAGAATCTCCAGGGGCATGCCCTGAGAACCTGCATTTTAGGAAGCTCTTCAGATCAATGAGCTAGAGAAAATTCCACTAACCCAAAAAAAGAGGAAATATTTTATGGGTAGTCACCTAATTGGAAGGGAGAGGCTTCAGAATTTATGCATTTTTAGAGCTGTGATGAAAATTCTGCATTCATTATAAGAAATGGCATACCCTGGAAAGATCAAGAGCTTTGAAGATAAGTAGAGGTGATTTGGAATCTGAACTTGCCATTTCCTCGGGCCTAGCTGCCATCTAATCTTAATTGTAAAATAAGGTCTTCAGAGGTTCTGTTAAATGAAATAACATGTAAAACACCTAACAGTATAAGACATAAGCATTCAGTCAATGTTAACTCTCATTAACTTAAATAGAGCAAATCACCCCGAGGGGGGGGGGGCGGGGATCAAATTTGCATGCATGCATTCATTTTCCAAATATCCCCTTCATTTTCTTAATAATAAAAATAGGGCTCAACAAGTGATAACCTCTCTGCCAAGAAATCTTCATTCATCTTTAAAATATCTTTATATGGGCCAGCTCTAAGAATGCTCTAAATTCACGGGCTTAAGCATTCCCCCTTGATAGACTCAGAGCCTGTGGGCTCATTTTTGTGGTACCATTTAGTTGAACTATAGTTACTCAGCCTCTACTATTAACATGGGGAGCTTCTTTTTTTTTTTTTAAGATTATTTATTTATTTGACAGAGAGGAGATCACAAGTAGGCAGAGAGGCAAGCAGAGAGAGGTGGGGAAGCAGGCTCCCCGCTGAGCAGAGAGCCCGATGCTTGGATCGATCCCAGGACCCTGAGATCATGACCCGAGCCAAAGGCAGAGGCTTTAACCCACCGAGCCACCCAGGCGCCCCAACATGGGGAGCTTCTTAAGGACAAATTCACATTCATACTCAGAGCCCAATAACAAACTCTGTGTTGAATAATGTATGTGGGAGCACCTTGCTTTTATACTTAGTTTTAACTCTGCATGGCACTGATCCTTGTTTTATCTTATTTTCACTAACAGCTGAAGTATAGAAAATGGGGTTTATACATGAATACAAGGGAAAATGAAATAAATGCCACTTTTTATCATTTCTATATTTTATAAATTGTTCTGAGTTCTGTGAAGAAGTCTCCCTGTTTACAAAGAGACAGTACACTGGCCATGCTCAAATTACTGGATCATAATCTTAAAGCTAAAGGAGACTTTAGTCAACATCTAACCTAAATTCCTTGTTTTATGGGAGAAAAAAACTTTGACTCATGGAGATTAAAAGGACTTGGTCACACTCAATGAGCTAATTTTAGTATCAGAACTGAAACTTAGAATTCAGGCTTTCTAATTCCCAAGCCAGTGGTTTTTCACCCACCTAGGCCATTTAAAACCATCAGGGCTTAGCTCTCCTAGATGAGAATTAGTCTATCCGCCTCAGAAAGTTCTCAAAACCTGGCTGTCCCTAATGGGTTGTTTTGCTTTCACATACTTTTATTAGCGAAAACACCGAAGTAATAACCTCCAGGCTGATGGTGTGGTTTTATTGTCACAAACTAGGAGTGGTCTTAATAGACTATCTTATCCTTCCTAATTAACTATTTTTGGAAAGACTGGCCTTAAATAGCTACTCTAAAATTAAAACTTGTTTCTTGAGATCACAACCAGAATTTATTTACTTCACTGCCAACAATTCCCTGAAAGTTTGAACATTTTGTTACCCGGGGGTATATTTTGCTTCTTCTGAATGATAATTGGCGTTTCAGAAAGATAATAATCCTCAAAATTATGTTTCATGGATATGTTAAAGAAGTTCCTCTGTGCCTATGGTAGTTAATTGTTCCTTTCTACTCTGAAACATTTCCAGTCCGACCATCTTGACCATGTTTAGGAGGCATAGGATTTCAGAGTTTTCATCCTTGTACTAGTTGAGGCTTTTATGCAACAAGTGATAGAAAACCCGGAGCATTCTCGCTTATGCAAAAATGGCTCATAGAATTCAAAAAGTCCAAGAGCAGTTCAGAGTTGAGACACAGCTGCATCGGGTCACATAGGACATAATCAGGACTCACTTCCGAACGTCACATTCTGCCTTCCCCATGGTTGTCAGCTCACGCACCGATCCTTAGTTAGCATCAAGCCTCTCCAAAAACCCCTGGCAAAAGTATCTGACTGACCATATATATATCCATCCCTGAACCGATCACCAGGGCTGTGGGATATGATGTACTGACCAGCTTAAACCTAGGTCACACACTCCACCCCAAGTCAGGTGTGGTCAGCTTCCCCAGAACGCCATGGACTAAGAGTTGGAAACAGAATGGTTCCTCAGAGGGAAATCTCAGAGTCAAGTCAGCAGACGTGGAACGAAGGAAGCAAAAACAACAGACGTCCATACCACCCTCCCTGGAGTCACGCGCTAGAACTCTTGGCTTCCTGAGAAGAATCCTAACTGCCCTTGGTCCGTGAAGCCGGATCAGAGAGAGCTAGCTAGCTTCCAGTATGAGGAGATGCAGTCCTTAGCCGAATTGCACGACACCAGGATTTCCCCCCTGGGTTTAGGTGTAGCCCTCTGCAACTTGTAACATCTATAAACGTGTCTGGTTTGTTGGCTTGCACACAAATGAGCAAGTTCACACACGTGTTAGCATAAGCAAAAGTGTTCCTTAGCTCCAAGGATTTGGGTGCAGAGGTGTGGAGATCCACCAGGAAAGAGACTCAGCTAGCAGGGGAGTCTCTGTCATGTCCGTCCGAGAAACAAGGCCCATCTGTGCAGGGATGAGTTGGGGAGGGTCTCAGACCTGCCAAGTGCTTTCCAGGTAGGATGATAGGATGCTTCGTTGTCCAAACAACACATTTCTCGGACTGAAAGGGGGCCCTCCGAGGCATAAACTGAACTCTGCTGGGCAAACTGGGGCATCTTCCTAGGCGTGAGGTGCCAGAGAAACTAGCATGATCGTGTTTATGGGAACATATTCAACATAAGGGACATAGTCCATGCTCAGAGTCTGTCCGAATAGAAGCTCGTTTATAGCTTTAGACAACCATCCTGGGGGGCTCAGTGTCCCGACACACCTCAGATGTCTGGCGTAGGGTTTATCATCTGGAGGTTTCTGTTTGAATACCTCACAGTCTCACCCTTATTTCTTCCCAAGCTTATTTAAATCTCTACACCCAATGTAAGGCTCGAATCATGACCTAAGGTCATGCACCGCAGGTTTTTCCGACAGAGCCAGTGAGGCGCCCCCACAGTATCATCTTCTAGGAGGATCTCTGTGAAAAATCATTACCCGATCTTAGTACCAAGAATTTTTTCTGAAGCTTGATTTAATCTTAGGGACACCATGAATGGTGGATGTGACCAGGTTTCTCTTTCTGCCTCGCCTGCTGAGAAGCTTAAAGAGAAATGTGTGCTCCACCAAACGGGGTGTGCTCGTCGCTGTGGTCCGCGACCACCCTTGGGCTTCTTCCATGTAACTCTTCCTTTACGTGATCTTGTACCTTAGGTTTTCTTGTAAGTCATCTCAAGTTCCCTTAGTAAAAGATAAATACTCCCCAATCCAGCTGCCTACAGGAGTGGGGTGGCCAGCTCTTCGGCTGTGACTTCTCAAGTGTTTCAAAAGAATGTCGACCCTGCAGTCGGATTGGGTTGACCTTGCCATTGATTGTATGGATCTCTCATTCAAACAAATCAGCAGGGAGAAAACAAGACAACTGAGTTTCAACACTGATGATACTGGGAAATTTTTATTAAAGTTGCTTAGGTAGGATCATAGTATTATGGTTGTTTTCCAAAATGAGTGGTTTCTTTTATCTTGTTTTGATCTTTTACAGCTACATACTGAAATATTTACAGCACAGTTGGCAGTGGCTAAGTCTGGCATTGGACATATAAGGAAATAATAATTCTCTCCCCAGAAGGGGCAACCAACACTTTTGAACCAAATAATCTGCCCTACTCACCCTCTCCTCCTCGGGGAGCAGGGCCAATAACGGACGTTGTAAACAAGGACCCAGCTCACCCTGATGCAGGTGCTCGGTCCTCAGACCTCATCTGGACCAGCTATGCCCCGGAATGATGTTCTTTCCATGCTCGAGCACCAGAAAAGCTTTGCTCACTCTGAGAGACTGAGCCATCTTCTTCGGATCCTAGATTCCTTTTGTTCTAATTTCTAGTCATTGGCAACACCCTTAAAGCATGACGTTAGTGTGGATGAGTTTTTAGTCTCAACTCATCAGCGTACTGACTGCCACTACTCAAGGTCCTCCCTGTGAGGCCTCCACATGTCCTGCACACAGGCAGCCGGACCACCGAGGCTGGACTCACCATCAGAAAACCTGGGTTCCACCGTCTACCAGCCTCGTGACCTAGAACATGCCACTTCATCTGAGCTTGCTCACAATCCGGTGCCTCGGCGTGTGCCTCTGCAGCCGACGACACCCTCCCCCGTGACAGATCGCTCTTGCTTTGGCCAAATCAGGAGGAGGAGGCCACCCTTTAATTCTCCTGCTTCAGGCTGTCCACACACACGACACTGGACAAAAACAGGATTCCACAGCCGTACCAATCCTGATTAGCAGGGTGTAGAAACCAGTTGCATAGTCTGCCACCAGACCAGGAATCTGGGATAATTATCAGCATCCTCTTCTGCCCCTACTCCAAGATATGACATTGTGAAATCGTCAGTACACCCGTCTGATGAAATTAGGCCCATGGGGCCACCAGAGTTAACACCAAGGATGAATCCAGGAAGGCACACGAAGGTCGCCTTCGGCAGAGCAGCAGAGAACCAAGTTCCTTGTCCAAATAGCTCAGGCTTTTTGTTTGAAGAAAAGGCAAGCAGAGCACGTGAAAAAGCCTGCAGTTCCTAGCAAGTTTTCTCCTTCAAACGGTATAGATAGTAACACGGACATTCCTATCGCTAAGGAGGCCACGACCCTGACACTTATTTTATGTCTTCTAAGTGGATATTTTCTCTTTTAACAGTTTGGATCATCTACTTCTTTCCCATCCCAATACAAGAAAGAAAGAGAGAGACAGACAGAGAGAGAGAGAAAGGAAGAGAAAGAAAGGGAAAGAGGGGAAGGAGGGACGGAAGGAAAGAAAACCTGCCAAAATAGTTATTCCATGCATTTACTTATGATACACACCTAGGGTTAAAGAGAAAAATGCCAGAGGAGAAAAATAATACTCGAGAAATCACCCCACAAAAGTTGTTTATATTTATTTCACGCTAAGAACACAGATATCCAAAAGAAGAGACAACAGACGATGAGAAAATTTCTTCTCAACAGGATTTTGATCATAAAAACTAGTTGTTCAAACCTCTAAAAATGAGCACACATATCTAGAACACAAAACATATTTTTCTCTCTTCCCTGAATTAACCTGAGAACCCCTAAGCACTCTCTTTAAGAGATACCAATATTAAAGTCATGCAAAGAAACTGTACCTGTAGTGTTTAAGCCATAAAACCAACACCTGGTTTATACATGACAAAAATAAGATAAAAGCACGTAGAACAATGTGCAGCTTCTAGAACTCAGAGAAAATCAAAGTGACCAGAGGTCAGGTGAGCAAGCCGCAAAGCAGGGCGCTCAGAGCACAGGTGCCAGACGCCGAGTGGTCACTGGTAGGAGGGACACAGTGCGAACTCTCTCGCGGCCAGCAGATTCACTGAGGCTCTGGTGACATTCCCGGGATGAAAACCGAGGTAGTTCTCAGTCGGGAACGTTCTCCTGGACAGCACGGCCAGCATGTGGTTGAGCCGGGACCTGATGCCAGCAAAGTGAAACTGACGCTCTTGGTTCAAGTTCCTAAAGGAGTCTCGCAAGCCCAGATCCAAGTGGGGGGCACCCCAGAACTTGGCATGTCCAGCGGGGATGAAGTCAGTGGCTCTGCTAGATGCCTGGGAGCCCAGGGAGCTTGCCACGGAGCCCTGGGAGGACAGAGAGGAGGTAGACCTCAAACTGGAAGATCTCGACACAGACATCCTGGACACTGGTGAACCTTCTTTAGACTGGGTGCCCTGAGAAAAGAAAACATTCTCATCCACATCAGTCTGGGTGGTGGCCGACGTGGACCGAACCACGGTTTGGGAGCTCGCCACTCTGGTGGTGACTGCGGTCTGGGTCCCGGCACAGGCCGTGGGGGCGCTGGCCTGGGTCTCCACATCACTCACGCTCACTGCTGGTGCCTCCTCTACTGGCTCCGTCTGAGTCGTGGCATCGGTCACCCTCCTGCCCTCTGGTTTGTCCCTGCGGTTGTTCAAGTCATCCTCGTCACTGACGGTGGAGGACTTGGAGTCACGGCGCTTGGCTTCAGCCCCACCCTCGGCGGGGGCCTCGCACTCCAGCTCGGCCTTCTTGGGGGTGCTGGAGAGCCGGGCCAGCCGCAGGCGCAGCAGGCCGCCCAGCGTGAGCTCCTTAGACAGGGGTTTCGGGTCAACCAGATGGTCAAACTTGCCGCTGATCCGGAAGTTGGACAGCAGCTTGGAGCTGATGGGCTTCGACTGTGCGTACAGGATTCGGAACTCCAGATCAAAGTGCTCAACCACTTGGCCAGACAGGATGACCAAGTTACTGCTGTTTAATTTGCCATCCGTCCACGTAAAACTTAAGGATTAAAAACAAAGAGAAGCTGGTAAGGATGAGCAATCCCTTACTGTTTACTTACTGTCAAACTGAACGGTAGAGCCCAGAGATTCTGCTCCAGGAGTCACAGCTCTGGTGGCAGCACACCCACCGCGCAGTGTGAACTCGACTGGCCTTACCCCAGTGTGTAACATGTGCGTGCGTTAAGAGAGGTGAAAAGGCCAGCTGTTTAACCAGCACACTAAGACCTACACCTCCTCAGCCTCAGAGTTTTCTAAAAACTAGAAGGGGCTTTAAAAATATTTAGGCCAGGGCCCTCATTTTAGAAGCGAGGAAACTAGCTAGTGATGTCACAGTGGGAAGCTAGAGACGCCGGTCTAGAGCCCGGTCCTTAAGAACGGCCGGTGCTCTGCTCCTCCGATGCCAACATTTTCGAGGGGAGATGGTGTCGTCATTCCAAGGATGATGCTGTCGCTCTGAGCACACTGGGTCAGGGAGCTACCTGGGGTGGGCAGACGCCCTAGTGAGGACCAAGCAATTTTTCAAGGACTGATGCCAGTGCAAACAGAAAGAAAGTCTCTCTCTTTGGGAGACAGCTACTAACAGCTACATAAGAAAGGCTGGATCTTCGCCTTCAAAGGGATAAGCCTGACTGAGAATAAAGATCAGCTAGAGAAAAGCAGAACCAGGGGACAATATTTTTTTTTAAAGATTTTATTTATTTGAGAGAGAGAGAGAGAGATCACAAGTAGATAGAGAGGCAGGCCTCTCCCTCAGAGAGAAAGGGAGAATCAGGCTCCCTGCTGAGCAGAGAGCCCGATGTGGGGCTCGATCCCAGGACCTTGAGATCATGACCTGAGCCGAAGGCAGAGGCTTTAACCCACTGAGCCACCCAGGCACCCCGGGGGGACAATATTCTGATAAATGTATGGCCTGCAGGTCACGACAAGCTGAAAACCAAATGCACCTTTCTACACTTTCAAGTTATGGAACTCAATAAATTCTATTTTGCATAAAGTAGTTTGAGTCAGCTTTCTGCACTCATAGTCAGCCCACTGATAAAGAAGTTTGTATCAAGAATAGAATGTTCTGGTTTTTTTAAATTTTCTAAAGATTTCTTTTATTTATTTGCCAGAGAGAGAGAAAGAGAGCACAAGCAGGGGGAGCTGCAGGCAGAGGAGGAGGCAGGCTCCCTGCTAAGCAAGGAGCCAGACTCGGGGCTCGATCCCAGGAACCTGGGATCACGACCTGAGCCGAAGGCAGACGCTTAACGTCTGAACCACCCAGGCGTCCCAAGAATAGGATATTTTAAATGAGATCATAAAACATAGTGTCAGCTGTGTCTCTGGCAACGAAGAATTCCTGCTGATGCAAATTCTACCTTGAGAACTGCCTTCAAAGCCTGAGAAGATTCTTTCAAAAACCCTCAATGAGGGTTGAAATTGAAGATCCTCAATCATGCGAACAAGACACCTACCCGACACCAGGGTTATGAAGTGCCCTCAACAAATAGAAGCTCTCATCTTCACCCTTATCCTCAATGGTGGCATGTATATATATATATATTTAGGAAGAGTAATATAATTTTTATATTTTATGTTTTAGATGAGCCAAAAACCATTTGAGACTAAGTTTGTATAATATAGATAAAGCCTATTTGGGATGAAAATCCAGTTTCCTCCAGTTATTTATAAACATCTCATGAAAGAAGGTCTCAAGGAAGAGCGTGAATTTTGCTCTGAGCGATGACGTCCTGTCTGCAAAGATCCGACCACGTCAGCCTCCACGACCCTTTCCATGTGTCCGCCTTTACCATGGGCTGACATGTGATCGTCACCCGCAGATGTATGTGTCTTCGAAAAGGAGTTTCTCTTTTTTTAAGCTCAAGACACACCGCATGCATACCCCCAATCTAACACCCAGACACACCACCATCGGGACCACCCAAGTAAACATGGTGTATCTTAACTTCTGGAGACTCATGGGAACCACTCATTATCTCCACCCTTTTTAATGTAGGGCGCCACCACCAAGGTGCGACTCCAAAGGTGGGACCGGGACTTTCTAGACGGAAGCACTAGGTGACAAGGCTTAAAGGAAGGCGAAGGGGTTAGCATAAGGTGAGAGCTTCAGCTCTGCCCTCCACACTGATGCCCAGGCCTGACTGCCCTTACCTGCAAGTGAGCAGCAGGGACGAGGGACAGGGGGAGCTCAAAGCCCCCAAGGGACAGGATTTGAGACTGCACCTGTCCCTGGTCACCCCTGATTTGGCCATTGCAGACCTGGCCAAGGTTGGAATTACGGACTTGTTCACTGGGGGTCTCCAGACAAGTTTCAACGCCTGCACTTTGGTTTTGTGGCCCATAGGGCAGGGGAGGTGACCCCACACCCCACCCGTGCCCTGCAGCATGAGGTTCTGACCGATGTAGTCACACCCACAGACGAACACCTATCGGGATGCTCGGCCACAAAGGCTCACATTGAGAGGGAAAAGCAGCTTTTACCTTAAATAGCGTGCACCTCCTGCAAAGGCAAGAGCAGCATGAGCAGGCAGCCTAGAGACTTACCTATAGGAGCCTGTGGCCACTCGAATGCCATCAATCAGTGTGAACTTTTCGTGAACCTGCCCAACTATCTTAGTTCCCGACCTTGCATAGTAAGTATTTCCGGTAATGGTCCGAACGGTCATCAGCTGTCAGAAGGGAACGGGAGAAAAAGAAACAAACAGTCCAGTGAGCAAACGATAAAGAGGTTCACGATTCCCGGACAGGCACGCTGACTGGCAAAGGAGCGGTCCCCAGGCCCCGTCGCGAACAACATACGGGCCACGCGAGCCAGCAGTGTTCAGGATTCAAGGAAGGCGACTTCAGGGAGTCTGTCTTCTGGTGTGCCCTTTGCTCACACCGAATTCTGAGACTCTTGGCTCGTGTGTACATGTTTGTATTCAAAATGAACACTCACTGCTGGGGATAGGACACAACAGAATCCAAGAAATGATTCTGAAACAAAATGTGGGGGATAAAATCATCAAAGAAAACATGCTAGTAATAAATACCATTTTAACAAAGGCTTAAAGAGGCTAAGCTGCTGTTTCTCCTACTCTTTCATTTAACAGCTCCAGTCATGAATGACAGCCCATCCTCACTGGAGGCTTGTCCTGTGGAGAACAGGACAAGCCTTCTCTGACACAGGAATTCTGAGGCTGAGACACATATATCACATGGGGCTTAATCAGCAACGTCACATCTCTTACAAGAACGAATTTACCAAAAGGGCACCAATACACTGGGACCCCATGGTGCGTATGTGGGCCTTACAAGGCCTGACTCTCCTTGTAAAATGACACATGGAAACCTAGATCCAATGGTTTGTGGAGTACTGAGACCATCTGCATTCTCGGGGGCAAATCAGCACTGTGTGAACTATATACTTTTAGAAATCTTACAGGAGGGAGCCTGGATGGCTCAGCCGGTTAAGCGTCTGTATTCCACTCAAGTCATGATCCCAGGGTCCTGGGATCGAGTCCTGCATCGAACTCTCTGCTCAGCGGGGAGCCTGCTTCTCCCTCTCCCTCTGCCTGCCGCTCTGCCTACTCATGCACTCTCTCTCTGTGTCAAATAAATAAATAAAATCTTTAAGAAAAAACTAGAAATCTTACATGATCCAATGCAATGTTTAAGATATTTGTTCAATTTTCTCCTTCATCCCATAAACAAAGAAGGTCCCTAGGATGTGCTGAGCCTTGAGACAACAGAGAAATCAGGCATGCTCCTTATCTTTAAGGACTAGGAGAGAAGAAAGTAATGCAGGGTGAAAAACTGCAACAAGATATGAAGGACATCATCCAGAGAAGTGAAAACCTACATCCACACAAAATCCTGTGCACAAGGATTCATAGCAACTCTCCTCATAATAGCACAAAACTGGAAACCATCCTGAAGCCCTTCAGCGGGTGACTGGTTAAACAGACCACAGGACGACCATACCACACGACACGACTCAGCAGCAGAAACAACAGATACGGACACACACAACGATTGGGGCGGATCTTAAGGGCATTGTGAGGGATGAAAAAAGACAATCTCAAGAGGTCATGTACTAAGCACCTGGGTGGCTCAGTCGGTTTAGCAGGTGACTCTTGGTTTTGACTCAGGTCACGATCTCAGGGTTGTGAGATGGAGCCCCACATCCAGCTCCGTGCTGAGTGCAGACTCTGCTTCAGGGTCTCTCCTTCCCTCGCCTTCCGCCGCCCACCCCTCCTTGTTTGCGCCCATGTGCGTGGGTGCTTTCTCTAAAATATATAAATAAATCTTAAAAAGTCACATACTGTATGATTCCATTTACAGAACATTCTCTAAATGACAAAATTATAGACATGGGGAAGAAATTACTGGTTGCCAGGGGTTAAAAATCGGGAGGAGGGCACAGAGACAGGGGCAGATGGGGCCGTAACGGTAGTGAGAGGGAGATCACTGTGACGGAACAGTCCCGAATCCCGACAGTGGTGGCACAGTTCTGTATTGTGATGGCGGTGGCAGGTACACATACGTCCACGTGTGGTGAAATGGCACAGAACTACAGACACACGATGGACCAACCCCAATTTCCAGGCTTCGATTTTATACTCTAAGTTACTCAAGACATGACCACTGGGGGGAAACTGGGTGCAGGTTTATCTACCCTTGCAGCTTCACTGACTCTGTCATTATTTCAAAATACAAACAAAAGCCAAAAACACTACGGGAGGACATAACATCACTTCTGTGGTCTTACCAAAACACATAATCTGAACTTGGCCATGAGACAACATCAGACAGACCCAAGTTCTACAGAAAACTGGCTAGTGTTCTTCAAAGGCATCCAGACACTAAGAGACAAAGGAAGACACAGTTCCAGATGAGAGGACGCTAAGGAGACATGACAGCCCAGCGCCCCCTGGACGTCCTGTTTCAGCTGCGGCTGGGTCACGTGGGGGACGTTAAATGGCCAAGTTCTGTAGACCAAGGGACTCGAGAATAAGAAGGTGGGAAGCTGATGTCCACTACACACGTAGCCTAGGGTACCAAAGCCCAAATCCCTAGTTCAGTTTGTTTACTGCTTTCTTCCCAGCACCCAGAACAGTAAGTGGCTCAGAGAACGTCCTCATGTAGGTGACGAACCGAGTGGATGAATTAAGTCTTAGCTCATGGCTCACATTAAGATGCTTGATTTAAAAAGATGAATGACAAATGTGATTTTTCCTGCCTCTTCCCACTCCCGAGAATCAGCTAGCTGACTCATGTCATCTTACATTTAAATACTTAAGCTCAAATTACTTTCAGGCTCAGAGCAAAGGACATAAAAAGCCTGATTTTATAAGAACGAGAACCGAGGGGCACCTGGGTGGCTCAGGTCATGATCCCAGAGTCCCGGGATCGGCCCCGTGTCGGGCTCCCTGCTCGGCGGGGAGTCTGCTTCTCCCTCTGCCCCCACCCCCGCTCGTGCTTTCTCTCTCCCTCAAATAAATAAAATCTCAAAAAAAAAAAAAAAAGGAAAAAAAGAATGAGGCAAAGAGGGAGCACGTGACGGTGATCAGAAGCGGCCTGGCCGGAGGCAGGCAGGTGCGCAGATGGGGGCGGGGGGGTCACACCCCGGCCCACTCCTTTCTACTGGCAGGCGCTGGGCTCTCTGTGCCACCTCCTGGGAGCTGAAACGGGGCTGCAGTGAGGACTGAGTCGCCTAACATTTGTCAGGAGGCTAGGACAGTGCCAAGGACGTAGCAGGGGCCCTACTGGCGGTGGGCCCACCAGCGCTACCGTCAAAAGCTGCCCCTTCAAGGCAGCCTCCTGCTGCCAAGAGTTGAGCTCCCGGTTAGGAGGGAGCACGACACGGGGGGCAAACCAAAGTTTGAGTTCTGACTCTCCGGTTTCTTTTTTTTTTCTTTCCTAGTCACAGAGGTCATTTATTTATTTTTACTTATTTAAATTCCATTAACATGGATAATAACTAGTATATTATTAGTTTCAGAGACGGAGGTCAGTGATTCATCAGGCTTATGTAACACCCAGTGCTCATCACGTCACGTGCCCTCCTTAATGTCCATCCCTCAGCCACCCCATCCCCCACCCCTCCCTCAGCGACCCTCAGTCTGTCTCCTATGATTAAGAGTCCCTCATGGTTTGTCTCCCTCTCTGGTTTCATCTTATTTTTCTCTCCCTTCCCCTATGTTCCTCTGTTTTGTTTCTTAAATTCCGCATGAGTGAAATTATATGATAGTTGTCTTTCTCTGATTGATCTATTTCGCTTAGCATAATACCCTCCAGTTCCATCCACATCGTTGCAAATGGCAAGATTTCATTTTTTATGTCTGTATAGTATTCTAGTGTGTGTGTGTGTGTGTGTGTGTGTGTGTGTGTGTGTGTATACACATATATATACATATATACCACATCTTCTTTATCCATTCATCTGTCTGTGGACATCTGGGCTCTTCCTATAGTTTGGCTATTGTGGACATTGCTGCTATAAAAATTGGGGTTCAGGTGCCCCTTCGGATCACTACATTTGTATTTTTGGGGTACATACCCAGTAGTGTAGTGCAATTGCTGGGTCACAGGGGAGCTCTATTTTTAACTTTCTGAGGGACCTCCAGTTTTCCAGAGTGGCTGCACCAGCTTGCCTTCCCTGTGGCTTCCTTTCCGTGAGACTTCAGGCAAGTGCCTTTGCTCACGGCCTCAGCTGCCTCGCCTGTCATGGGGATCCCCTGCCAACCACCGTGCAGACCACATGGGTCTCGGACGCTTAGTCACTACTGCTGCTTGTGGGGAGACTGGAAACGTGTAACACAAACCTTCTCCTGCTCAGGATGCACTTTCAGATCCATGCACATATCCAGAAACTGTGAGAGCAGGGCCTGGTCCAGAAGGATGTAGACAGCGACTCCCTGCTTCCGACTTATTTCCTGCAGGTCCCTGAAGATGTCAATGTCTGTGAAAACGTCCATCACCACTGCAATCACCTGCAGGGTAAGGCAGCAGAGGGAAGAGCGAGCGGTCAATGCCCGGGAACACCAGCTTTCGGCTCACTGTGCGGACTCGGGCGCTCATCTCAGAGTCGGGAAAGGATCCTCCCCTCTCTTCTCCTCCTGCACAATCGGTTTGCCCCCAGCTATGGACCCTTCCATCTCCAAAGACACTCAGGCCACTGGACCCTACACATCTGGACGTGGCCCAGCTGAGCCCCCGACCGCCTCCCAGCCACTGTCCTCCGTGCCGCCCCGGCCCAGTCCTTTCTTCTCCCTAATGGCATGGCTCCCTTCGTGCCTGCTGTTCAACCTGCCACCCTCGGCACCCAACCACAGTTCACAGCTGCCTCGGCCACGCAGCCCCAGGCAAATTACAGTCATTTCCAAGGTCTGGTCCTGAGTCTGCGAAATAGGCGTGTAGTCAGAACTAAATGACTACGTTACGGGAAGCGCAAGGTACAAAAGATCCCTCGAGTATCTGTTCACTGATTCCCTTCCCCAGGCCAGAGCAGGAGTAGTCCAGACAGTTCAACACAGGGAGGCACCTGCCAGCTCCTGGCTTTCGCTGCAGGAGACAGGCCGCTCCAGGCACCGAGCCTCTCATCATGCCCTCTCCAGTGAAGTCCTGGCAGGCTGTGGGGGTATCACAAGCCCCTGAAAACCAGGCCAGAGCCAGGGCCTGGAGCGAAGGAGACGGCTCCCTGAGCCGCCGTTAGAAGCAGCCTGGGCCGGAAGGCGGTCTCCCTCCTCCTCACTTCAACAGCGGGAACTTGTATCTCCTAGGACCACATTCACTCCTTTTCTGAATGTGAAGGTAATTTATTTATGGGTCTCACAGCTTCTGCGGGAAAGGAGGCCCTGGAATGGGATGGATTCGGCTCCGCGGCCCCCAAGGACTCAAGACAGCACCTGACAGTCACGCCCCCTTAAAGGAGGTGGGTGTTCAAGAAGCAACACAGAGACAAAGACGAGATTCTGTGGTCTTTCTCCAACATCCCAGTCTCGCCTACCAGGATGAGGGACATGAAACACCAGCTCCCAGGAAGTTGCTGCTATGAGGAGTCTGGGAAGACCAATTTCTCTCTCTGCCTGCCTTCCCCACCCCCAATCTCCCCACCCCCGAGTGTTAATGAAGCCCCAGCTGTTGAGCTATTCTTGGGGGAGGGTTTGGCTAAACCCCCCTGGACACAATGATTTAAAAAATAAGTGTTTTTTTCTTTTCTTTCTCTTTTTTTAAAAGTAGGCTCCATGCCCACCGTAGGACTTGAACTCACAACCCTGAGATTGACAGTTATATGCTCTAGTGACTGAGTCTTCCACGCACCCCAAAAATGAGTGTTCTCTCGGAACTGGGGGCATCAACAGAACTTTACAGACTCCCATGTGGCTTTCTGCATCCCGCGTGGAGCTGTAGCCATCCCACTAATCCAGGTCACCTGACATAAAGGGCAAAGGGCAGAAAGGCCTGGGCACCGATCCCAGCTCTGCAGCTCTCTAGCAAAAGAGGGGTGTGGGATGCAGACAGGCAAAATGATGGGGCAGGTACATCGGGGGAACTGAGAGCAGGAGGAAACAGCGAGGGAGGAACCCCCCCTTGCTGGGCGGACGTGCTACAGACACTCTAACGTTCACCAGAGAGCGGGGGATTCCTGGAGGAGAGGGCCTTCGAGATGAATCACAAATAAGGACCCGGTTTGGACAGGGAAGAAGTGAAGAGGAGGGCATTCGAGCCAGAAACCAGGTGGCGGCAGAGGAAGAGGCAGGAAATGGCGGGTAGGGGCCAGTGTGGCCGGACCCGGCTGAGAGGCATACAGGTGAGCCAGGTCGTGGAAGGCCTGAGTGCCAACCACAGCGCCACCGCCACACAGGCATGGAGGGGGAGGTTTAAGAAGGGTAAGGAGGGGGTACCTGGGAGGCTGTTAGTTAAATGTCTGCCTTTGGCTCGGGTCATGATCCCGGGGGGTCAAGCCCCGCGTTGGGCTCCCTGCTCAGCAAGGAGTCTGCTTCTCCCTCTCCCTCTTGCATGCTCTTGTGTGCTCTCTTTCTCTCTCAAATGAATAAAAAAAAAATCTTAAAAAAAAAAAAAAGAAGAAGAAGAAGGGTGAGGAGTTCCAGGGGTGCCTGGGTGGCTCAGCTGGCTAAGCGGCCCACTCTTGAGTTCGGCTCAGGTCACGATCTCAGGGTTGTGGGATTGAGCCCCATGTCAGGCTCCACGCCCAGCCTAAGATTCTGTTTCTCCCTCTCCCTCTACTCCTCCCACCACTTAAAAGAAAAGAAAAGGAAGAGTGAGGAGTCTGAAGTGGCTGCTAGAAGACAGGTGAGTGCAGGTTGGAGATCCGTCCCCGCTCCCGCAACCCAGAAAGCACTCAGACATTATCTTTCAGGTTCAGCAACGTTTAGGACTAACGACTGAAGAAGGAAGGAAAATCGGTGATAGAGGCTTCTGCGACGGGCCACGCAGGAAGCAATGAGGGCTGCAGAGAAGGGAAGGAAAGAAGTCCATGCAAGAGCCAGGTGATGGGCTATGCAGGCGGGGGCGAGGGGGCTGCGGCCGGGGGAAGCAGGGGCACACTCACCTCCGCGCAAACAGGAAACAACCAACGAGCTAGAGCAAGAGGCTACGGGAAGGCAGTGGGACGCCTTCGTAGGGGATATGAATGGACTCATTTAGGACCTTCTGCAGAGCTCACGAGAGAAAGCTAAAGGAAGACAAATTTAGGGTCAACCCCTGTCCCCAAGAAACCCAGACCAATGAGGGGCACGGGCAACGCCCAGTAGGATGGGGCCGACGGACGGGGACGCAAGTCACCCATGGAAGGGACTGAGGAACCCTGCCGGGCTGGCTAGCTTAGAAAGGGGTGGAGGGGGTGCCTGGGTGGCTCGGTCAGTTAAGCATCTTCCTTCAGCTCAGGTCATGATCCCAGGATCCCGGGATCAAGTCCCGCATCGGGCTCCTTGCTCAGCGGGGAGCCTGCTTCTCCCTCTGACTGCTCTGCCTGCCATTCCCTTGCTTGTGCTCTCTCTGACAAATAAATAAAATCTTTAAAAAGAAAGGGCTGGAGGGTTGCTGGAGGCAGGGACCCAGGAGCAGGACCCAGAGTATAAGGCGCCTGCCCAACTGGACTTTGAATCACCGCTTCACCAAACGACTGTACCAACACCACCTTTGTTAGGTGGTGAGTAAGTATCTGATCTGCTCTTGGTTTCAGCCCTTGGTTTAAAAGCCCCAGCCTTTCCTGTGTGTGTTGAAAATAATTGGATTTGAACGCTAGGTGTTTAGAGGGAGGACGGAGGTGTTTCTCCCCATGATTTCCCCTGTACCCAATACAGAAGGTCTGCAATGGAGGAACAGCCCTGCGCTGAAAGCGATAGGCCTGCCTGCCTTCAAGACCCCATCCCATGCCCCCAGACTCTCCTCACCCTAGTCCCCTGCAATTAGGTCCTGCTAGACTGCACTAGACCGGAGGCTTCTCAAATTTCTGAAGGGACGGTCTCTTCACTGAGCTCAGCAATGACCTGGACACCTTTGCCGGCCAGCCGAGTGCCTGCCTTCCAAGGCCGGACCCGCATCCCAGGGCTTGGTGTTCCTGCTGCAGGCCGCTGGGCCTGGAAGGACACGACTTGGAACCGGTCATGGCTCCCACTCCCTGAGGCGTCGTGTGGAACGGACAAAGGAGAGACACATCTGGAACGCGGCATCCCATGCCCACCAAGGCCCCGCACAGTCCCCACGGGCACTGCCCTGTCCCAGATGGTGCTGCAAAGGGCCGGCCCAGTCTCTAGAAAGTTCTGCAAGAGGTGACTTTTGAGAGTCTGTTCCAGGTCGGCCCCCACCCGCAACTCAGAGCGAATCAGTCATTCCGTGATACCCGGGGAGGAAACATCCAGCAGCCACCCAGTAACCCACAGTTCCGGTGCCTCTCCAGCCGCATCTAGAGCAGCCACACCTGGGTCGAGTCCCACGTCATCCTCAACGGCGACAGCCCTCCCCCAGTCACTCCAACTGCCCCTCGATGATGCAAACCGAGGGATCCAGTGACCCACAGCTAGGCGGCAGCAACCGCGGGGCTATTCTGTCTTTGGGACGAGAGCAGACCGCTTGTATTCATTCTCACACAGTCTGGACGCTTTTCCATCTGCTTTCGTGCACAAAAGCTCTGAAGAGATAGCTAGAGATGTCAAAACCCCAGTAATTATCTCCGGTTTCCTGATGAGAAAAATAAAGCTGGCAGCAGTTAGGTAACTTGTCCACAGTGACACACGTAAGCAAACGCAGGAGCTGGAATCTCAACCCAGGCCTGGGCGACTCAGGAGCTGCCTATTAGAAGAGCGTTAGGGGACGCCTGGGTGGCTCAGTTGGTTGAGCAGCTGCCTTCGGCTCAGGTCATGTTCCCAGCATCCTGGGATCGAGTCCCACATCGGGCTCCTTGCTCGGCAGGGAGCCTGCTCCTCTCTCTGCCTCTGCCTGCCTCTCTGCCTGCTTGTGTTCTCTCTCTGTTGAAATAAATAAATAAAATCTTTATAAAAAAAAAAAAAAAAGAAGAGCGTTAGATGGAGGGGAGCTTGGGTGGCTCAGTTGTTGGGCAGCTGCCTTCAGCTCAGGTCATGATCCTGGAGTCCCTGGATCGAGTCCCGCATCAGGCTCCCTCCTCAGTGGGGAGTCTGCTTCTCCATCTGACCTCTCCCTCTCATGCTTCCTCTTTCTCTCTCTCTCTCCCCCCCAAATAAATAAATAAAAT